>JASAUF010000382.1:3752500-4352500 GCA_030180095.1 Magnolia changhungtana
ACGAGCCAATCCACTTCCCAGTTAAACGATTTGACTGGTGTCATTGGGATTTCTCTTAAAATGCTTAGAACTTGATGGACAATTTGGTTCATTTTTTCGATGTCATCAAATATTCTACGATGTCATTGAAGTTTGAATTTCGATGTCGTCGAATGCAGTTTGAGTCATCGAACATTTTTTCAAAATTTTCTTTTGGGCTTGCTGGACAATTTTGTTTATTTTTTTGATGTCATCGAACATTCTTCGATGTTATCGAAGTTTGAATTTCGATGTCATCGAATGTTATTCGAATAATCTATCTTTTTTTTTTTTTTTTTCCAGATTTTCCTTTTGAGCTTGCTAGAACTTGAATGCACCTGTTTTTCGATGTCATTGATATAGGTTCGATTTCTTCAAACTTATAAGTTTGATGTCATCGAGAATATCTCCAGGTATATGAGTCTGGTTGTTGGACATATTGGGGCACTTTTTCGATGTCATCGAAATATGTACGATATCATCGAACTTGTAAGTTCAATGTAATCAAAACCTATTCGATGTCATCGACAGTTGCAGATTTTTATGTTCTTTTTTAGATTAACTTGCAACTTAGTTTTTCTTCTTCCAAACTTACCAAGGTGTTTTCCTAGTTGGTTTTGGGTAAGATTGTACCATTTTTAAAGGATTTATTACCTGGGGTGTTTTGGTTATGGGATGTGAGGCTTAATTTACCTTTGGAATGCGTTGAACCTCTTCTCCTTATTGGGCCTTTAGTCTTGTAGTCTTCAATGTGGGTCTCAATTGACTTTACAACTCAATCGTCATGTCAATTGACAAACAAGGGCACTTTTAATCTCTCCCTTTGTCAATTACGTGACAAAACACCTAGTAAACCCTAAATTGTGTATACGACTTAACATTACATAATTTTACAACTCAAATACTATACATTTACAAAGACAGATCTTATTGCTTGAGCCTATCTTCCTACTCTCTTTATCTTCCTGCAACACCATTAGCATTAAAACAACATATGCACATAATGGTGGGAGTATTGTTCTCCCCCTTTTTGTCAGTCATTGGCAAAGGGTTAGTATTAAGCAACATGCCATACATAAATGAAGTTGGAGAATCAATTCTCATAAAAGCATAGTTGGAAGACAGAGTCAATCGGTAACATCTCAAATTTTTGCCAACTGGAAATTGGACGTCCTTGGCCATTACCTTTGATTTCTCGACTTGAGTGCATATCTGTGTGTGTATTCACACATGTTTGGGATCAAAAGGAGTGATCTGGATGATCTACCAAAATAGCTCGACTAAGTATTTTTTCCAGATGCCTTCGAAACCTCTGTCATGTGGACTGCGTCGTCAATCCGATGTTCCGTTAGTAAGATACGACCCATCGAACTCATAGCCAAAATTACGTATCCTGTAACATGTGTAACATTTATTGTGCTAGGTTCATTGGGCTTGGGCCCATGTGGGCCCAAAGCCTAATTTCTAGAACATAGAAATTATCACAAAATAGGATAATTACTACATGACAAAAAAAAATGAGCTAACACATATAAAACAATGCACATGAGACAAAAATGGGTTTTACCCCAAAATCCATCATTAGCCATCTCCCCATGCCTTAAAAACTAATCATGGCCCATGTCTACCTTATCCTATACATGCATTCAATGCATGCCTTGTTTTGTGCCACACCACTTTAAACAATCAATTGTAACACTCCACTTCATCATCCACCATGCATCACCCACAACCCACAACCCTTATGCATTAATTAGCCAATGCATGCCTAGATTTCTTCTACCTTTGCTAATGCATGATTACCACCATCCACATCATCCATCCACTACTCATACCATACGCCATCTTCCACCTCACTTTTAGCACTAATAAGATCCCATAAACGTACCACATCAACCTCCAATTCCCTATATATATAAGAGTAGGAGCTCTCTTACACTCATCATTTTGCTATACTTAGAAAAATTTTGAGATTTTAAGAGAGAGTGAGAGATAGTGGGGCCAAGGTGTGGCCCATTTTCAACCTAGAGGGAGTGGACCACACATTATCATCAAGTCATTCATCCATTTGAGGTGAGTCTATAGCCCTCCTTCGATTCTCCTCATCATCCTCTTTCTTCCTCTTTTATTTATTTTTATATGCATGTGTGAGGCCCACTGGTGTGGAGTTCTTTTGTGCATGTATTAATGGTTATAGTGGTTAGCATGGTGCCCCACGTCAGTATGGTCCACCATGATGAACATTATATCAACACTCACATATAATTTTTTTTTTTTTTTTAAATCTGAACAACAACTAAAAATCGTATAAAATCAACCATACTAAGATCGGAGTTGAAACTTGGGAATAATATGAACCACAATATGAGCTAATTTGGGCCAAATTTCGTAGCCATCTAACGGTCCCTATGGTCAGATGCTTTTATAATGGAATTTAGGAAATTCTGGACCGATAAATACTTTCATAAGAATAAGCCTTGAATTATTTTGTGTGGTCCAGATGGATCCAAGGCTCCGTATGGTTAGAAACCTACAGACAACCTAAATAACATATTCCCAAACCATCCACATGGCTCAAATTTTTCAACAGAGAATTTGATCATAGAAATTTGATCAAGACATCTCATGTACTATTTATATGTATGTTGTCCACAACATTCATCCTCTTATTGGGAACCCACTTGGTAGTGGGACCACTTTTGATTTATGTACTTTTTTAGTTCATTCAATATGGACAACCATGTGTATTGATGTGTATCTCTTATCTATGCTTCCATAGCATGTGGGCTCCGCTTGCTATTCTATATATTTCTTTTCCTTTGCACTTTTTTCTGTTTACTAAAATTTTTCTCAAGTACTTAAACGTATTGCATTTAAGCCTCTTTGACAACTTGTGGTGGGCCCCAAGTTCTGTAGTTAAGGTCCCATTTTGGGAGATGTTTAATCCTTATATCAGTGAGTTGGGATGTCCCACCTTTTTGTCTGGAATGATCCCTAAGTGTTTGGAAATTGGGCCCTAAGTTGTGACAGACCCCATTGCTAAAAACTGTCTGATTATTTTGTGTTTTATACCAACTTTAGGCCTCTGTAGTGGACCCTACGCACAAGATATCAGTAGGCCACCACTTGGAACCTTTAAGCTATACCAATTAATAGAGAAATTATATTTTACTTGGGCCAAATAAGACCTCACATGATCAGGGAGTGGATCTCAAAATGGGGTAAGGCATAGTTGTGCAGAAAATTAAAATACCTATGTTTGGCCCTATACCAAATATTATGTGTGCACAACCAGTTGGTCACAGCTTATACTTTTTGAAGTACATATATAGTACTACCATGATCACCTCATGGCACACTGAAAGATGGTCCCTTGTGATCATGGGACATACTCAAATCGGGCCAAAACTAATTCTGCACTGTGTATCCTGCACATTTCTTCCAAGCATCCAAGTTTGAGTCTTCACAAAAAATTGTATATGCATGATTAAGTAGGATTACCTTGTGGGTTTTCAATTTCATATATAACTCCACCAAATTCCCTTTTTCCTTCAAAATTAGTGGACCCCATATAATTGGGGAGTGAATCTCAAATAGGACCGGGAGTAGTTGTGCAGAAAATCCCATGCAAAAAAATTGAAATGCCTATGTTTGGCCTTATGCCAAAACTCATATGACCAAATCCAGTGAACCACACCATTTGAATTTTGAAGGCCATACATACGGCTACCAAAGGAACGTAATGGCATACCAAAAGGTGGCCCCACCTGATCGTGGGACATGCCCAAAAATGGCCAAGGGTCATTTCTGCATAGGTTTTCTGCACATCTCTCCTAACAATCCATGTTTGGGCCTTCACAAATACTTGTGCATGCATGATTAATGAGAACTAAATTTTGGTTTTTGATGCCTATACATAGAACTATCAACAGACCGGTAACAAGAGAGAGGGCACAGACACGCTAATCAACAGACCCTAATCTTAGGGGCGACACTAAAAATCAACGAACCACTTCTAGGTGCGGTCCATTATCCTTAGGTTGCCAATAATCAAACTCATGTCACAATTAAAGGTTTACGTAGTGAATAGATGAATTCATGATAGTTAGTGTTGATTTGTGAATGTGTAGTGCGTAGAAGGATGCATGCTGACCAATGTTATTATTGATTTGGGTAACGTATGAGCCGATGCATGATAATTAGTGTCGATTTATGATTGTGTAGTGCGTAGACGGATGCATGCTAACCAGTGCTAGTTACTATTGGTTGCGCGTGAATGTATGTGTGTTAATCAGTGCCAATTAATGATTGAGATACTACGTAGATGAATGCTTGGTAACTAACTCACTTATATGTCCACTCACAATAATTGTTAACTTAGTGTAATGCCACCTACATGTTCGATAAAATGCCCAATAGAGTGGAATTCTTTGAATTGCCATTTACATCCCTCCATGTAGTCATGTTAGTCAATTTATTAGTGTGGTTGACTAACTGAGACTACCTAGATTGTCGGGTTGGCTGGCAAACCGCAGATCCACGAGGGCAGCCCCGATTGGGTTGGCCGCCCTAGACTAGTTCGATTGATCTAAGCCAAACATGGATAACTAGAAGTAGTCAAACTACACGGGATGCTTGCACCCAATGTTAGTTATGCTAGAGTTTGTCCGAGTCAACCGAATTAGCCTAACCGCTGACCAACCGTGTGTGTTCACCATGTACGATCATGCCTACATGAATTTAAAGCACTCAATACCTTTAAGAGGCCTATTATTAACCATTAGTGATACGATCTCCAAGTCTTGAGAATCGGACATGGTGGTATGAGACACTATGTTAATGTTGTCACCCTACGTTGAGGTGACGGGCATCCCTATAGTGACCAGCAAGCATAAGAGGTGATAGGTCCTTGCTCGAACGGCCCCCGTCAAATTACTCGGCCGATGGTTCCATGCCAGAGTACAGTTCTAATGACCCAGGCATAAATGAAATTGAGTGATGAGCCCTTTTCCTTGTAGTGATTTGATTATGTGACAAGCCCACACTTCGGAACTAAGTGATCATATTCGGTGTTTGGGTGACGACTCATACTGAGTTGATCCTCATACATTTGGGTATCATGCCTTACTTTTGGAATTATTGATTTTTGAGACAAATGGGTTATACCTAAATGTGGATCAGGGATCGCAAGTTCAGAGCCGCTACGGCCGCCCTGGGCCAAGTGATCTGGATAAGGCCATCGATTAAATGGAGGTGTTTCAGCTTCCCCAATTTTGCTGGATGAACGGACTTAATTAAATACTCGGCTAACATAAATATTCATAGCATTGCATTAGCATAGGTTGGTGACTCAGCAGTTGAGGTAGTATTAAGGGAGTATTGGTCATATGCGAACATGGAAAGGAAAGCTTAAGAAGTCCTAGAGGGGGGGTGAATAGGACTATGCCAAATAATCAAATAAAGTACTGAATAATAAATAAATTAGAGATCTCAATTGCCTAAGTATTGAAACGTTGATTTCAAATGATTTGTAGAACAACCTTCACCTAAAATTTTAGGTAGGACAACCTTATTTCATGAATACTTTTAAAATTAAAATCTCAAACTTTGAAAGAGTAAATAAAAATAAATATTACAATCGTTCACCACTTAAACTGAAATGTAAATATAACCATTCACCACATAAAAGATAAAAATATTCACCACATAACATATAATTATAGTGGTTCGGTGTGTAAACAACTATTATAAAACAGCCACATCTACTACACTTCCAAAATTACTCTCCATGTAATGTTGGCTTTCACTATAAAAAAAAGTTTTCTCAAGGTCACCTTAAAATTTGATACAGTTGTGATTTTAATGGGTTATCACAGTCGAACCCCTCATTGAGATTTTCAGGCTATCTCAGACAAAACCTATACTGAGATTTTCTGGCTATCTCAGAAAAATCAAATAAAAAATTGAAGGTATACTTATCTTCACCGTAGAAGAAGTTGTAGCCAAAGAACCACTTTTCTTGAATGTTGATTGTTTAATGTTCATTCAAATAGAAAAGGTCTAGGGTTCTATTGATTTTAATTAAGTTTAAACTAATGGCTACATGAGTTAATTTTCTTAAATCTCAAAAGAAAAGTAGTATTCACTTTCTTTAGAATCAGAATGAAAGAATTTAAGATTAAGAGAATTAAACAAAAGCTATAAAAATAACTTATAAATACCGTTCAATAGCTTACTAATAACTGAAACTTCTCTCTCTCTTTTGTAGAAGAATTTTATAATAATAATTGATATTTCGGATTGAGAGAGAACCTCAATTTATAGGCAAAAAAGTTGAATCTTCGACTGGCCCGAGGCAGTCTTCGACTAGCCCGAGCAGACCGGATTCTGTTCAATAGATTTCAGATTTGCGTAGGATAAGATTTATCTAATCTTCGACTAGTTCGAGGACCAGTTTGACTAGTTGAAGAGCTCTGCTCGACTAGTCGAATTTGGTCTTCGACTGGTCGAAGATCTCAAAATCTAAACCGATTTAGTTGCTGGACTTTAAGCTGATTTTTCTTAGGCTGGTCGAAGATCAGTCTTCGACTAGTCGAACAAAAAATTTGACTGGTCAAATTTGCAACTAAAAACATTTTTGGCTTCGACTTGAACTTGGACTAGCTAAGAAAACTCAGACTAGTCGAACCAAACCTTTGGCTAGTCGAATTTCAAGTAAACATAAGTGTAAAAACTCAATTTAAATAATTTTTGAAAGCACCTAAACCGAAGGTCTTTCTAGGGTTTTATACTACCTGAGATATGTGAAATATTTGAACTTCTTTGTATTGAACTTGATCACTGACTTCATCTTGACTTTTGAGCTTGATTTTACACTTAAATATCAATTGATCTTTAACTTGATCTTCTCTTGAGAATGTATCAAACTTGAGCTCGATTTTCTCTTGAGAATGTACCGGATACTTGAGCTTTATCTTTTCTTGTTCTTGGACTGGTTTTGAAGATTTCTTAACAATTTGTTTTGATTATACGAAATTTGACAACTAAAGAGTTCTTTAATCATTTTAGCACTTACAATCTCCTACTTTGTCAATTTTGTGACGAAACACATATCATTACAAAAGAGAATAATAAAGTCTTGTAATCTTGTTGTAAAAGATTTTTGAAGTTTTCAAAATGTTACTACTCCCCCTCAATTAGTACTTCCCTTGTAGCATTCCATGGCATAAAAAATTCCATAGCATATAGCATTCTTCAATCAATCATGACATGCATTCTTCAATCAATTACATGACATGCAACAACAATTTTCGGCATTTTCCTATGCATACATGCATTCTCTAAGCAACTCTCCCCTCTTTTGTCATAAGTTGACAAAGGAAGAGTGAATTAACTTGACAGATAATGAATATGAAGAAGAAGTATATAGCTAGGAGATAATTGAAGTAGGAATTAAGCATAAGAAATAAGCATATGAAATTGTAAATGTCAGGAAAAGAAAATGACAATAAAGAATTTAGGGAGTCTAAGGAAATCATCCAAGCACCATTAAAAGTAAAGTTTAAAGATTACATATCCATAAAAATCAGTTCCATCAAAAGATAACTAATCTCAATCCAATGAAGACGAGGAAGGATCGGGCATTGACAGGTCAAGTTGTTTCAAACTCCAGCTGATGCGATGGAAGTACTTCTTCATGTACTTCATTGAAGACTTGTGGGTTTGAACCAAATTTTTCTGTGAGACATGCGGTGCTTCAACTTTCTCCTCCGGAGATTTGAAACAATTATCTACCTGAGAGGGCTGATAATTGGGATCATCTGGATCATCGGATTTCTCCAATTCATCAAAAATATCATCCATGGTTGTATCTTTAAGTTATTTTGCTTCCTCCTCTTCTTTACTTTGACCAGGAAGAGGTTTCAAATTCATCTTATTCAGGTTAACATTATTAAATGGGAGTTCTGATTTCGGTGCCTCAAACGATGAAATGTTGACATTACAATGCAAAGCGAGGCAAGTCATAAGGTATGCAAATGGAATAAAATCATATTTGGGATGCAAGAGAAACTGAATAATGATGTAACAGATTAAAAAGGAAGACAAACTTATATACCCAACACAACAAAATGAAGAACTTGAGCCATAAAGGGAGTAATTTCAGACTTATTCTCTGATCTAGGATAAATATTGGAGGTAAAAATCCTATGTAAAACTCAATACTTAGGGAGCATTTGGTTAGTAGGGAGAGCATTACCCAACTTCCATTCGTCATTAAAGTAACACAATTTACGTGTTATCACTTGCTTTTCAATATTGGTCATTTTGTCAGTTAAATTGGTAATAGGAATGCCATTGTTTGCAACTGTAATTTTAGTCAATGCTGAAATAATGTAGCGAGTAACTGTGAATGTCCCTTCAACGAATTTAATCGTGAATGTGAGATCTTCATGGGACACATCACATATGGAAGCATACATTCCTTGTGCAATGGAATGGTAAGTCATTCCGCCCCAACCAAAAATGCGTTCCCAATCGATTTCGGTGAGAATGGAAACTCCAAAGGAAGAAATGTGATAAAAAATAATTGACCTCTCGATGATTATATCCCTTGAGTGGAAATCCCTAACGTGCTCCGAATCGTCTTCGGTGGCCGGTAGAGTTCTCACACCTAGTGGAGTCAATCTAGATGATGAGTTACCACGGCTTTTGCATGTTGCTGTTTTCTTTGATCGAGACTCCATTTTGGTTTGCGCAAGAAAGATATCAAAGAAAGTGAAAGGAATGAAGCTAGATCAGTTTATGAAGAAAACTCACCTCAAAGAGGGTTTCAAATCAAGAATATAACACCCAAATGAGATACACTGGCAAAGATTTACCAAATACTAGAAGAAAATTGGAAGAAAAACACTTACAAGCAAGATTGGGTGATGGGTTATTCGAGTGAGGCACCAGCTAGTCGAGAAAGATGAAGAAAATGAAATCGAAAAAGCAAATTTCTCCCTTTTGAAGTGAAATCGTGTGGTCCTCGACTGGTCGAATATGTATAACGATTGGTCGAAAAATCACAAAATCTGAATTTTTGATTTATTTATTTAAAATTTTATCATTATTACCATTTTATGCATTTAATTGAAATAAACATAAATAAACAATGCATAAAAAGAAAAAAAGATATTTATTTAACAATATACAAACCAATATCATGCTTTAAATTGAAAAATCGATTTCTGTCAAGAGGTTTGGTCAGTATGTCTGCAAGCTGCTTTTCAGTTTAAATGTATTCAAGCATGATAGACTTGTTTTCAACTAAGTCTCGAATATAATGGTATCGAATATCGATATGTTTCGTATGAAAATAATAGATTGAATTTTTTGAAATATTAATTGCGCTTGAATTATCGCAGTATAACGTCATTGTCTCTTGTGCAATTCCATAATCAGCTTGTCAGGCCTATGTCTAGTGACCATTTCATTTCTTAGGATCCCGTGATCCACCTCGTCAAATTTCAGCAACCTGCGACCCGCAGATTGCATTTGTGTGCAACCCTAAGTTACATCCTGTAAACCTGAGTCGACTCAACCCGAGACCTATGCCATTGCGATCGCTTCGTCACCGCAGTTCCAACTCTGCGTCTTGTGCGTCAATTTGACGTCTAGATAGTTGGATCCAGCCCTCGCATTATCCCGACCATTGATCATCATTATGGGACCCATGGTGTCCACGCCCATTTCCCTATGCAATTATGTGGGTGATGTCACCCTAGCTAGTTAGGGTGACATCATCTTACCCCCATAGCCTCATGCCTCTTACAACCCTAGCCATGCTTCTCTTGCACCCAAATCATTGTCTAGCTAGGAGAGAGAGACTAGCTATCATCATTACCTCTCTGTCTCTCTCACTCTCTCTCTCTCTCCTTCATCTCTCTCTTTCCCTCTTTCATTCTCCATTTCCACCAATGTAGCAAGTCCTTGGACATCCCAAGCTCCAAAATTCCAACCCTTGCATGATCCTATACTGTGAGACCCGACACGAGTTCATATGTGTGCATGTGTATGTAAGTATGCATTCTGTCCATCTTGGTCCCGCGATCCTACTGGTCGAACCCCGACAACTTGTGACCCTTGGATAGTGTTTGCGGTCATCCGTGAGTCCAGTCATGAAGACCCGACTCGGATCGAGTTGAGACTTATGCCATTGCGTCCGCTTCGTGGCCGCGGTTCCAATGCCGCACCTCGTGCGTAAATTCGGCATGTCCATCAAAAGTTGTAGGCCACACATTTTTGGACCATTAATTACATTTTTTTGTGGGACCCACTTGGTTTGTACAAATTCTCATGCAAATCTATGACATCATTACCTAGAGAACTTAACCCCTATAGCTAGCCTAGGCTCTAGCTCCTAGACCCCTAGCACATAGGAATCTCCTCCCAAACTCATCATGAGTTCCTCTTGCCAAGGCAAGCATGCCTCCATTTTTCTAAAAATTCATCATTACTCTCATGCTACATCTCTTTCCCTTCTCTCTTTTTTCCTTTCATTATCTCTTCTTCCATTGCTAGAACCTCCAAAACATTCTACCTTACTAAAGAATTTCATCCATATTTCTTCCATCTCCCTCCCCATCTAACCATTAGAATAAGATCTCAACCATAGATCCATGTCCCTTGGAGCAAGAAGAGTAGATTGATGTAACTTTAGAGTGGGATCTATTAAGGTGGGTGACTATTCTTTTGCTGAATTCCTTTCTTTTCTTTAATCTCATTATTTTTTTATGGATGGATCACATGGGACCCACCAATCCATGGTGGGGATCTCATTTGATCCCATGGATGTGACCCTTTGACCCATCCTACATGCATGTCATGATCCATGATGGGGTCATTCTCATGGACCCCATCATGATGTATTTAATGATCCACTCCATCTCAAGGTCATCTAGACCTTAAGGATTATGTTAGGATGACATCCCAACCATCCATAGCAATTATAGATCATGCATGTAGTGATTTTATGTTGCATGTACAATCAATGTAGTTGTATGGGTATGATTCATTCTTGGGAGGGCCCATTAGTGGCAAGGCCCTACCCCCATGGCCGGATTACGTGCTTTTTTTTTTTCTTCTATCTTCTTTGATGTGTGGATGATGATGTGTGTGTGGCCCATTTAGTGGGCCTAGGGTGTCCCAAAATAAATAAAAATAAAAAAATTCAGCAAGGTGGGATGCCCTTACCACCCAACTCCATGATCTTTGGACACCTTAATCAATGCATGCAAGTGTCCTAGCCTTAATTTGTAATCTGGACATATGTGGGGCCCACTGAGGAAGGCCACACACCCTTTTTATGGCTGAGATTATTGAGATATAGGCTGATGTGTCCAACCATGTATTGCTGTCCAGAAATTTCTGGACAGATTTTTGCTGGGCTTGGGCTTAAATTTGGGACTGATTGGGGGACCTTTTGTACCCATCAAATATACTTTTCTGAAAGGTGGGAATCTCATCTTGATATCTCTCAAATTTCAGCCCCATTTGACCTTCATTGGGGTCCCAAAGGTGTGGTCCAAGTGAGGTGGACAGTCTGGATTTTCTGCACTGTTCCAGCAACATTCCACCCTGGACAGGTTAGAATTTCGAAATTTATTAAAATACTTTTGGGTATCTAAAAATTAAGAAAATTTACATGGAGGTTGACCACTCATGTTAAGACCCACCTATAAACTTTTGGGGCCAATGGACGCCTGAACACACCATGGTGGTGGCTGGACCGGCCCACTATAATATGATGTCTAGATCAGTCTGATTTTCATGACAGATTGATTTATTTAAATGAATTAAAATATTTATAGATGTCCAAAAATTCTAAAATTTTGTAGGAGCGTGGTCCACTCATAGTAGGACTTACATACCAAATTTCAGGGCTAATGGACCTCTGTGCACACCGTGACGAGGGCTGGACTAGCCCACCACGTTGGGACATTTAGGTCTGTTCGATTTTTTGGACAGACTATTTTGTTTAAATTAATTAAAATACTTAGGAATATCCAAAAATTCTGAAATTTTGTAGGGGTGTACCTCACCTATGGAAGTGTCACTCTATAAAATTTCAACCCAATTGACCCCATTTGGGCATCCAAAAGAATGGGCCAAGATGGTTGGACTGCCAGATTTTTCTGCTGTACAGTCTAGCAATATGCCTTGATAAAAACCATAATTCAAAAATATTTTCTCTGATGGTGGGCCACCTTTTTGAGTTTTCTCTTATTGTATACATGATGAGGGACCTTGGCCCTCAATTCCTAGAGTTTTAGAGGCCCTGGACCCACTCTAATAGAGTGCCTAAATTTAGGACAACAACATGTATTGTAGAAATTTCTTGTACATTATTGTCCCCTTTGTTATTTCAGAATTTTTGGGCCCCAGCCCATTGGGCTTTATGTATGATTAGTTGGTATTTTAGGGCCCATTGGGGCCATGATTATGGGGCCCACCATATTGAGGAAATTGGGCATTTATTGTTCTCTTATATTTTAGAATACTCTTGGGCCATTTTCTTTTACCATACTATTATGTTGGGCTAGTGGGCCAGGTTACACAAATAGATGGGCCTTTGGTTGCCCACCAAATCAAGTTTATACTTGGGTCAGGTTGTAGGCCCAACCTTACTTTACTAAGAGCATAACATTTGCCTATGTGGTTTGAGCAATGGGCTACCCACTAGGCCATCACAATATATGGGAATAGTGGCCTTTATGTTGGGCCCTAACCTTCTCCTATGGGCCCATAGTGGTATGTATTGGTTGAGTTATGTGTGTTTTCCTTGGACCTATGTTTTGGATAGGCCTTGGGCTGACTTTCTGAAGCCCAACATGAGTGTATGCGGTATGTTTATGGCTGCCCATTTCTTATTTCTAATGTTATGTCAGCCTTGGGCCTTGATCCGTGATCAATTAGAGATGGGCTACCTCTTGAGGACCAATTGTGGTTAGATGTCCATATTGGTAGCCCTAAGGTAGGCCCATGAGCTTCTATGGGTGGTTAAAGGCCCACCATAGACCCTTGCTAGGCCCATTTCATCTATTTAGGCCCATATCATTGTTCTCCTTAGTCCTGTGGGCTACCCCAGGTAAATGGGTCCCCACTAGAGGTTGTATTCCTTATGAGAAAATTGGTTAAGTACCTATACCTTTCATGGTTAGGTAGAGAGTCCATCTTCACCTCATTGGCACCCCTATTCATCTTCATGGCCCACTCCCATACGCATCATATGCATGCTTGGTTGAGGTATGATTGGTTATGGTTGTGCCATTGTGTAGAGTATGTTGGTATCTCCCTGAGGGGTGGACTTTTTCCCTTTAGAGCATGATGGATGCTTGAGATTAATGCATGAGTGATTGTGTGATTCATGCATCTGGCATTTGTATAGCATGTGGGTATCTACCCCTTGCTTTATCAGGGCCTTGCCTCCGCAGGGATATTCATGGGTGGTTGTATGTGTGGACACCAAAAATATTAGTTGAGCATACCGGGTGCATAGGATGCCCATGGATGAAATTTTTAAAATTTCCATGGTACCAAGGATCTGCTCCAATGCCGTGACCGGATGGAATACATGAGTACACGGGGGCTTTATACCGTTAGGCCGTGACTCCCACTATCGTGTAGTCAGTTGGATAGGGGTGTGGCCTTACCTGCTTGGTGTATAGGGGGCATTGCTAGGCTGAGTGTGACCAGCTCATAAATGGGTCCACTACCGTCAAGCCTTGCTGGTGACTGGCTGTCCACAGGCGGGTAGTGAGGTCTCTTACACTCATTTGACTGTGCGGGGTCTGTAGAGCGGTAGTCATTCAGCAGTGTAATGGACCCTGGTGATTTTCTTATGATCGAAAATGTACTTGACTTATGGTTTGAATATGAGCACTGACATTACTTGCATCGCATTAGCATTAGCTGTACAAGCCCCTTCATGCATTGCCTTGGTATGACACCCAGTACTCATTGCATCTTATTCATGATAAGCTTGGGTAAGGCTAGTGATATCCTCATTGATCATGCTTCTCTCCTTGTATCTCCTACTACTCTTCTGTGCACCATTATCACACACCTACACTACCCTTTAAGCTTCTATAAGCTTAAGTACAATTGATGCCTGTAGGAGATTCTAGGCAGGCGTCGTAGCAGCAGAGCGTGGAGTAGAGCTGAGCATTTGAGGACTTCAGTGTTGCCGACCTTTCTCTCCTTTCCTTTTTGTCTCATGTATGTCCTTTTGGACCTTATGGATGATTATAAAAGTTCAAATTTATAGAGGATTTTGTTATGTATGCCTTTGTTATCCTCATATGTTCTTGCTGTGATCTTGGGTATGCTCATATTGGTAATAATTATATTGTTATGAAAAAAATCCTCCTTGTAGGATCCCAAGATCGGAATCTGCCTCAAGAGCCGAGAATGGGGTACTATGGAGGCTGTTACGGCCAGAACTGGCCATCGGGTTCCTTGTGATTCCGGTTATCGAGTCTGGGGCGTGACATATACCCCCTCATCCAACCCTTCAAAATCAATCTCAATCATTGAAACATCTCCCTTGGCCACTAGGATTCCGTTGGTGGAAGAAGGAGCTTGAGATTTGAAGGTGGGTGCTCTCTAGAGTTAGTTCTTACTCTCTCTCTTTGATCCCTTTCTTTTCCTTGCTTGGGGACTTGAAGGACCCATCAATCCATGGTGGATATCCTCCATGATCCCCTAGATGTGGCCTTTGACCCATCTTCTTGCATGCATGAGCCATGGTGGGTCCATTCTCCATAGACCCCACAATGATGTTTTTTTTAAAAAAAAAAAACTCTAATCCATGCCTCTTAAGGGTCATCTAGACCCCTCATTTGCATGGTGGGGATGGTATCCCCACCTCAGATTTTTTTCTATGTTATGTATATGATTGTATGGTGTAGATCGTGTGAGGGACTTATAGTGGCGGAGTCCCTCCTCTATTGGCCGATTCTTTCTCTCCCTCTCCCTCTCCCTTCATCTCCTATATTTTCCTTGATGATCATGGTCTATCTGATATGCTTAGCACATCCAGACCGTCCAACAGGGTGGGACGCCCCTACTGTCCCATTTTTTGGACGCAGGCCGGCCCACCTTGCTGCCCTGTCTTGCATGTAATGGTCTGATGCATGTGGACCTTGGTCTGAGTGTGTGGGGCCCATCTAGGTGGTCCAATCTTGATGTGCATGGTGATTTTTATCTTTTTTCCAGCAAGCTTTTGTTTTGGAATTGGACAACAATATGTCGTTGTCCAGATTTTTATCCAGGCCCATTTGATGTTTGTAGAAGGGTTTTTGCTTTGATTTTACCTGCGATTTTGTGTTGGGATGGTGCATGTGGACCCCACCTTGATGATCATCAGCACCAGGCCCCCTGGACCTATGTATTTTATATCCTGGCTGTCCATCTGTGGGCCTAACCATGCTGACCATCCAGTAAGGTTGTCCTACCTGGACGATCCTTGTTGGACAGGGAAAATGCAAATATCAGCTGATCCAGACTTTGGTGGGCCACCCACGTAGACCCCATCCACATGGCCCACTCGATGTATGTGGTGTACCGACAACATCCAGTAGGGACGGTGGGTCCCACGTAGCTTATAGCTGCTGTATTAACATTAACAAGTTCTCGGTCTGATCATGAGGTATGTGTTATACCCAGCCGTCCATCCCTTTGGCAGGACGTGGGACCCACTCCACACGTGTTGCACGTGTGGGGGTGGGGCCCAACTTGATGTATTATATATCTACACCGTCCATTTGTTGGGACGGTGGGACTCCATCGTGATGTATTGTATACCCACGCCGTCCGTTCCTTGGGCATGAGGCCCACATTGATGTGTTGCATCTATGCCGTCCATCCCCTTGGACGTGGGACCCATTTGATGTGTATTTTACCCTCAGCCGTCCAGCCCTTGGACCTCCAGATTGACTGGACTACTGCTGGCCCAAAAGTCCAGCAGCAGGCCCACCTCCTTGTATGATACACACAGCTATGTTGAGCAGAATTTGGGCCCCTTTGATGCCTTGTTAGGCCCACCTTTCATCTGATTGTGTAAGGGCCAAATTGCCCAGATTTTCTAGATGTCTAATGGGCCAGATAGGCTGGATGTCCAACCTTAGAATTTTCCATGGTAAGGTGCTATCTATCCATTATGGTGGACTACATGGGCTGATTTGTAAACCACTATATTAGGTATATTGTACACTTGGCCCAACTATATGTTTGGAGCCTATGGGATGCCCAAAGAGGCCCACCATATTGGATGTGCTAGACATAGCCTACCTCAGCATTTTTCTGAGCTTTAGGCTACCCCATGTGGCCCACCTTGATGTACGTAGGCTATGGGCTGACTCAAGAGGTCCAATATTGATGTATGAGATGATATGAGTGAAGCCCATTTATTTCCAGCCATTATGAGGGCTATGGGCTGTTTCCTTAGACCCTTGTGTGAGGCCCATTATGTTATATATTAGGCATTTGTGTGAGGCCCATTATGTTGTACATGAGGCTCTTGTGTGAGGCCATGGGCCCCACTATATGTTTGACTCTATGTGGGCCACTCCTTAGGAGCAATGTTAGTTCAATGTCCACATTGTATGGGCAATGATGGTTAAATGTCCACATTGTGACCTTCCCTTAGGCCCTTTGTTAGGCCCATTCCCATCCTTCTCTAAGTGAGTTGACTCAAATCATCGGGCCCCATTAATATTTGCATGATCCATCTATTCACATTGGGCTAACCCAAGATGTTGGTCCCCCATTGGTTGCTAGTAGGATTATTTTTTTAATCTTGGAGTCCATTTAAGACTTATTTGGGCCCCTTAGGGAATCTAGCGGGCTATATGATAGTATGGAGTGAAATTGCAGTAAGGACCGCAATAGTAGAAGTTAGAATAGGTCAAAGTGTCCTAGAGGGGGGTGAATAGGACTTTATAACTTTTCTTGATAATTAAAAATCTTATTAACCCAATCTTGATTTAATGTACAACTACGAAGATATACTTACATTAACTCTAATGGCTTCCAAGCCAAGTAGAGGATCCAATCACAAGACTACTCAATATTTAAATAAGATTTAGCAATTAGTCTATGCTAGATGAGCAATGTGATAATATGTGTAGGATGTGATTCTTAGCAATTCTAAACATTCATGTTATCATGTTTCACGTAATCATCCAAAGTAAGCATAATAAGTGAATATGCAAATATCAATCCCAAACACAGTCATTTATAGTGGTTTGGCTATGTGCCTACTCCACTCCCGGCAGACGCACTCAACGCTTGAGTGTACTGGATTTCACTAACGAAGGAAATCAGGTTCACCTCTAACCTTTAAAACCTACATAAGGTAGATTCTAAGACCTACACAAGGAACCTAAACATGACTACACAAGGCACAAGTTTATGCCCTACACAAGGGCAAAGGTCAACACGAAGCACCTAGGTTTTATGACCTACATAAGAGCAAATGATCCACACAAGGAACCTGGGTTTAGACCACACAAGTCAAGGATCGACACAGGGACCCTAGTTTAGGCCACATAGGCCAAGGATCCACACAAGGACCCTAGTTTAGGCCACACAGGCCAAGGACCTACATAAAGGACCTAATTTTATCTCCTACACAAGAGCAAGGGTCAATACACACTACTGAAATATGCTCTCTCGACGAAGGTCTCCTATGAGGGCTTGAAAGGGTGAGATGCACCTGTGACCCAATCCTACAGAAGGAATGATCAACAGGGTCTCTGGACTCTAATGACTAATAGATAAGTAGAAGAGCCCCATTATGCACGTTGATGAAGATATACTCTCTTGATCAGGGAGATTCTTCAGCTCCCTTGATTCGCAACACTGATGATGCTCCAATGTAAGGTGATAGGGTTGGGTCAAGGTTTATTGAAATCTACTCTAATAAATGTTAATCATTAAGAGACTGAGTGATTCCAAGGTTTTAAGCATTTAAGGGATCCCAGCTCAATGATTTGCCATTAAGATGGTAACTGGATGATCCTTGAATGAGGAAGTTCATTCACCAATCTACTCTATAGAATATCAATGATGAGGGTAGATTGAAGAATGAACTCCCATGAGAAAAAAGACCTATGGTAGATGATATGCTAGTATTCTCTCAAGGCTCTCTCTCTTTTTCTCTCTATCAACAACCAAGAACAAGCTCTCCTTATAAAGGCAAAAAGTCCCAATGAAAATAAAATTGTCAGAGTCTGACTGAGTTCGATATCATCAAACCTGATTCGATGTCATCGAACGTATACTTTCGATGCCATCGGCTATCCGTTCGATGATACAAACTCAACTAAAAACTATTCTAGGAACTTTTTGATCGAAGATCGATGTTATCGAACCTCCTTCGGTGTCATCAATATTTAAACTTTGATGACATCGAATCACTGTTCGATTCCTCGACATGACATTACTCAGAGCTTGCTAGACTTTTTAAAGGAGGCATCGATATCATCGAACCTGGTTCGATGATATCAAAATTCAAATTTCGATGTTATCAATTCCCAGTTCGATTCCTCGATCTTTTTAGATGATGTATCATAAAAGCTCGCTGGACACTTTTGTCCACTTTTCGATTTCATCGAGACTTCCTCGATGTCATCGAGGCTATCTCGATTCCTCGAATATTTTCACAGATTTTCCTGTTAAGCTTGCTGGACACATCTAGTCCAGATTCGATCTCAACGAACCCATTTCGATATCATCGCAATTTGAGTTTCGATGACATCGAAACTCGTTCGATTACTTGAGCAATATTAAAATATTTTTCAAAAATATTTTACTGGATAATGCTCTAAGTCCTTCGATGATATCAACTAGCCTTCGATGTCATCGATTACTGATGTTCGATGTCATCGAAGGTATGTTTGATCTATCAAAAATTCTGTCCAAATACTTTTGTGGTTGGTGGACATCAAATGCCTCAATTTGATTTCATTAAAGCCTGTTCGATGTCATCGACATTGAGTACTCAATATCATCGATTTGAGCTGAAAACTTAGAAAATTTTCCTGTTTAAGAATAAGTTTCCAGACTTTTAACTCTTATGTTGTTTTAAGGTTTTTAAGGGTTTATTTACCTAGGTGTTTTTGGGACATGGGATGTGAGGCTTAATTCACCTTTAATGGCTCAGAAGACACATCCGGTTGAGGCAATGACTTGAATAATCTTCTTATGGGGCTCACTTGACTCATCGACTCAACCTTCACGTTAATTGACAAACCAGGGCACTTTTAATCTCCCCCTTTGTTAATTAAGTGACAAAACACAAAACACATAGAACAATACTTAGAAAAACATCCTAAATTGTGTGTACATGAACTTTACACAATTTTATAAATGATCTATTTGAGTTCACACAAAACAAAGTCTTCATATAGATGCTCCCCCTATCTCCTTGCAGCTGCTCTCCCTATCACCTGTATCGCCATGCATATAAACCATACACAATTGTCCTCATAGTGGGATTTTTTCTCCCCCTTTTTTTCAGTCATTGGCAAAGGTTAAAATATACCAATCGCAAACATGTTTGACTAAAGTTGAATTTGAAGATACTGGGAGAATCAAGACAATAGGAGGGCCAGATAGGGAAGCCTCATAACATAAAGGCGACAGACTTCACTCTATAATATAGAACCACATCTCCTAAATGCATAATATAGATAGCAGGGAATACAACATTTCGTAAGACACATTATAAGCACATATGCATTTGAAAATAGAGCATTAACAATCATCATTTAACAATATATTTAAACATTACCACGAGCATAAATTAAACAATCACCATTCACTCGATAAACATTGAGCCCTTTCATGAGCATACAGACAGTGATAAACAAATCACAATTCCATAATCAGTATTCATTTCTACGAGCATATAATATGCAATATTCAGCATCCTGCAGACATGATTCATTCTTATAGACAACTTAATTTCAAGCTTAGAAATATCATCATTCATTAAAGCACAGAAAGTGCCCAAGCTTGGTAGTTAAGAAACATTTAAAGTATCCAAAATATCATCTAGCCCATTCTTGGGCACATTTACCCCCCAAAAAAAAATCCAACCATTTTGCCCATTCATGGGCAGTATTAGACAATATCTCAACCAATCAAAATATCCTAATACCAAGGACCAGACAAACACACTAAATTGTCAGACTATACAAGTCAGTAGACCATCACATACACTCATAAGTACTTAGGATAATAAAAAAGATACCCATGTCCTAAATATGACTGATGAACATATGTATGTGATGGGGCAGTCAACAGAACTACGGCGCTGAGCTGAATGGAGCTGTGTCGTCATGCCGGCAAGTGAGTAGACCAACTATATGCTGAACCATGCATTGCAAAGTAGCCACCATCTACTCCAAGCCCAAGATTCGCTCCTCCTGTTGATCGAATCTGTCTTCAAGATGCGCCACCCCTCTTAAAGTTGCCCCGACCCGATCCTGATGTCGCTTTTGTCTCTGTGTCTGTGCAGAGTCAGGTGTGGTTGGAGTGATCCGTGGTCCCTGTGTCTCTCCTTCAGTTGGTGCCGCTGCCTCCCCTATGTCAGTGTCACCTTGCGTCTCTTCCTCATTCTGCCCTTCTGTGACTTGATGGAACTTGAGGTCCATCTTTCAAATGTTGACCTTGTTGAAGTGTTGTAGAGGACGTTCAGGATCGTCGGTCATGGTAGTCCCAACTCATCGTACAACAAATGAATGATATGAGGAAATGGGAGATGAGTTGATCGAGATGAATGGACGAAAACTGCCAACTGATGGACAATTAAAGTAGGCGGACACAGTTCGATACCTAACGTAACACTATACAAGACCAGGACCATGAAATAGGTAAGATCGACTTTATTCGTTCCCCGAGGATAGACATTGGTCGAGAAAATTGCATGCAACACCCGGTATTTTGGGAGCATGAACTTTGCCTTAAGCACATTCCCTTGATGCCAAGGAACATCTTTACCATGGCATACGAACTTGGTGGTCAGGGATCAGACCATTGGGTCATCCATATTGAGACTGGATTGACCGATTGGAGAAAGAGTGAGACCCAACAAATTTTCAATATTGGACTCAGGTGAGATATCTACACTCTTGTCTCCAATGGTGACTGTTACAGATGGAGGATCAAACACAGGCAAATGACAGTAGGTGAGAAAACGGTAGGTTCTTTCATCATGACATGGTCCCCCGAAGTCCAATACTGGGGTCCAATTGATAGAAGACAATAGGTATTCTAAGTTGTAAGCTCGAATGCATTCCCTATCTACCCGACGTTGATGCATAAGACTCCTCCCCATATATTTTTCCAATACATTGGCGTGGGACGGAGGAATTATTGTCGTTGGAGGAGGTGCAGGCGGTGCAGATGGGGCCTCATCGCATGACGACTGTTTAACGGCAGTGCCATGTCGGTGAGTGGGTGATTCGGGAGCTCTGACTCTTTCTCGTGGAGCCAGAGACTTTTGTCGAGTCCGCCGTGAGGATTCTCCAACGATTGAAGCTTTTCCTTTGTCTCTTGACATGATATATTAGACATTAAAAAACAATGCAAAATGATAAGATGATTGGAAAACCAAGTAGATTATGAGAGAAAAAAGAATCGATCAAAAGAGCCTCTAATAACCTAAGATAACCCAATCACAATGATAAATACCTTGAAGAGATGAGGGGTAGACTTAGGAATCTTCTGGATTTGAGGTGCAAACTGATGGGTTTTTTTGACCCGTTGTCCTTTCGCAACTGGGATGCGCAAAGTCCTTTCGCAACTAGGATGCGCAAGTCTTTTCGCAACTAGGATGCGGAAAGGAGTTTCCTAAAACTATAAAAAGGGATCCCTAGGATTTTTCTACATATATTGTGTTGATGAGAAAAATACAAGAGGGCTATCAAAGGTGAGAGAGATGGAGAAAGAGAGAGAGGAAGCTTATAGAAGGGAGGTTCTGCTCGGGGAGGTTTTTCTACTTTGCAATTTATATCTCAGCGCTTCTATGTCCTCATAATCGGTTAGATCTCTTCGTTTTCTCTATTTCTCTTATTGTTCATCCACTCCTGCGTGAGTGAAGAAGGTTGTAAACGTTCTACTTCATAGTGGATTGTTGATCTGGACGAGGTCCCGTGGTTTTACCTCTTTGAGGGTTTTCCACGTAAAAATCTCTTGTGTGGTGTGTGATTGATGCATTGATTATTTTCATTGCTTTATTATCCATAATTCTGGTTTGTTCTGGAGGGCTAGATCCTAAGGTTTTGTGCAAGGCACCCCAACAAAGTGGTATCAAAGCTAAGTTCATTGAACGGGTAGGATCGGTTTTGAATTATGGAAGGTGGCTCAAGGATGATCAGCCTCAATGGTTCTAACTGGACCATATGGAAGGCTAAGATGGAGGACTTGCTTTATTGCAAGGACCTATATTCTCCAATCTCAGGCATATCAGCAAAATCCAAGGATATGACTGATGATGATTGGAAGAAGATGGGCCGAAAGCGGTGGGGTTTATTAGACAATGGTTGGATGATTCGTGTTTCACCATGTGTCTACGTAAACCTCACCATGAACATGATTTGAAATTACAAGGGTCGTATGAGAGAAAGACAAATTAGGTAATAAGATATTTCGATAAGGCGACTTGTAAATCTCAAGTTCGAGGATGGTGGTTCGTGGTCGAGCACATGAATGAGGTCGGCAATATAGTGAACCAACTCACCTCTATGAAGATGGTCCTGGATGATGAATTAGGCTTTACTATTGCTTAGTTCATTGCTCGGTTGGGAGACATTGGTGGTGTCTCCCAAGTAACTCCACGTCGACTAAAAGATATCCATGGAAGCAGGTAATCCAGTTGTCTCTTCAATGAGGAGACAAGGAGGAAGTCTCGTGGGTCTACTCAAGAAGAGGCTCTTGTGGACGCAGAACGGGGAGAGGAAAGAATAGGAAGGGTGGGAAGGCGAGATAAATCAAGAGGCAAGTCGAGTAACAGAAAAGATATTGAATGCTGGAATTGTGGCAAGAAGGGTCACTACAAGCATGAATGTCGTGGTAAGAAAAACGACAAGAAAGGAAAAGGGAAGGAAGATGAATCTGATTCCACTGCAGTCACTTCAGATGGCGACATGGTAGTTATTCTTTCTACAGATCATGACATATATCTCACGGCTACGAGTCAGGGCACCGACCGGGTGATAGACTCGGGAGCTTCTTTTCATGCGACTCTACGTATGGACTTCTTCACAAGCTACAAGTCAGGTGACTATGGGACTGTGAAGATGGGAAATTCTGGCGTATTAAAAATCATGGGAGTCGATGATATTTGTGTGAAGACCGATGTGGGCTGCACATTGGTTCTCAGGGAAGTGAGGCATATCCCAGACCTTCGCCTCAACTTGATGTCGACGGGAAGGCCAGATGATGATGGCTATGAAAGCCGGTTTGCTGGTGGGCAATGGAAGCTCATCAAGGGTTCGTTGATCGTGGGGAGAGGAAAGAAGTGTTGCACCCTGTACAAGGTAAGTATCAGTATGTGCAAGGGTGGGTTGAACGCAGCGGAAGATTCAGGTATTGACATATGACACAGGCGTCTAGGCCACATGAGTGAAAAAGGGCTTTAGCTACTAGTGAGGAAGCAGCTCCTTCCAGATGTGACAGGTACACTTCTCAAAACCTGTCTTGATTGTTTATCGGGGAAACAAGATGAGTTTCATTTATTAAACTGTTTCTCATGTTAATAAAGTGCATGCATTAGATTTGGTTTATTCTCGATGTTTGTGGTCTATGAGGACAAAAACCTTGGGTGGGGCATTGTATTTTGTTACTTTTATAGATGATGCATCTAGGAGGGTTTGGGTTTATGCTTTGAAATCCAAGGACGAGGTCTTTAGTGTGTTTAAGTTGTTTCATGCTATGGTCGAGAGAGAGACAGGTAGACCATTGAAGTGCATCCGCACTGACAATGGTGGTGAATACATTGGCGACTTTCACGAGTACTGCAAGTCCCACGGTATACGGCATGAACAGATGGTTCCCAAGACCCCCCAGCATAATGGTGTAGCTGAGCGAATGAATCGCACCATTGTTGAGAGAATCAGATGCATGTTATCGCATGCGAAGTTGTCCAAGACATTCTGGGGAGAAGCAATGCGCACAGCGGTGTATTTGATAAACAAGTCTCCATCAGCCCCATTGAATGGAGAAGTACCTGAGAAGGTGTGGACTGGACAGGATCCATCGTACAGTCATCTCAGGGTGTTTGGATGCAGGGCATCCGTTCACGTACCAAAGGACGAGAGGTCCAAGCTCGATATGAAGATCAGGCAGTGTGTGTTCTTAGGGTACAACGATGAAAAATTCGGTTACAGGTTATGGGATCCGACCGAGAAGAAACTCGTCAGGAGCAGAGATGTGGTTTTCTTTGAAGATCAGTGTATCGAAGACATTGGTAAGCCAGAGAAGAACCAGCCTAGTTCAGGTGAGGTAGAGGACATGGATCCGATTACTCCTCCCGTGGTGCCTGATGACGGGAGAGTACAACAAGGTGCAGAGGACGAGAGATTTCCTTTAGAAGATGGACCAGGGGAGTAGCCCTCACTTGATCCACCTGTTGAGCCACAGGTGAGGAGGTCATCTAGGGACAGACAACCGTCCAAGAGGTACTCGCCGCATGAGTACATTATGCTAACCGATGGGGGAGAGCCAGAAGATTATTCTGAGGCCCTAGCCGACGAGCATAAGGGGGAGTGGTTGAAAGCTATGCAAGAGGAGATGGAATCCTTGCATAAGAACCACACTATGACATGGTGAAATTGCCTAAGGGCAAGAAAGCTCTGAGCAACAAGTGGGTGTTCAGAAAGAAGATTGAGCAGAAGAATTCACAGACGAGGTTCAAGGCCAGACTTGTGGTGAAAGGGTTTGGTCAGAGAAAAGGCATAGACTTCGAGGAGATATTCTCACCAGTGGTGAAGATGACATCCATACGGGTGTTGCTTGGGTTGGCGGCTAGCATGGATCCTGAGTTAGAGCAGTTAGATGTTAAACCGCCTTTCTCCATGGTGACCTGGAAGAAGAGATCTACATGCACCAACGAGAGGGGTTCAAGTCAAAGGCAAGGAGCATATGGTGTGTAGGTGAGGAAGAGCTTGTAGAAGGCCGAAACAAGCTCCACGACAATGGTACAAGAAGTTCGACTCGTTTATGTTGAAACATGGGTATGATGAACGGAGTCGGACCCTTTGTGTGTTCACGCGCAAGTTCTCAAATGGTGATTTCTTAGTTCTGCTGTTATATGTTGATGACATGCTCATCATGGGAAAAGACATCAAGAAGATTGACAGGTTGAAACAGGAGTTGGACAAGTCTTTTGTGATGAAAGACTTGGGTCTGGCTAGACAGATCCTAGGAATGGAGATAACCCGTGACAAGAAGCGGAGAAGCTCCGACCGTCACAAGAGCGGTATATTGAGAAAGTCCTGAGCGGTTCAATATGAATGCAAATGTGAAGCGGTCAAGTACTCCACTAGATGGTCACTTCAGATTGAGCGACAGGCAATGTCCCAAGATGAAGGCAGAAGTGGAAGAGATGCAGAAGATACCCTACGCTTCAGCAGTAGGAAGTTTGATGTATGCTATGGTGTGTACATACCTAGACATAGCATATGCGGTTGGTGTTGTCGTCAGGTATCTTATCTTGCCAATCCTGGCAAAGAGCATTGGGCGGCGGTGAAATAGATACTACGGATCTAAGAGGCTCATCCAGTTGAGCGTATGCTATGGTGACGGTCAAAACCCGTGTTAGAGGGCTACCACAGAGATGCAGATATGGCGGGTGACATAGACTCCGGTGAAGTCTACATCGGGGTTCATGTTCACATTTGCGGGGGGAGCGGTTTTCTTGCGAGCAAGTTACGAGAAGGTCGTAGCATTGTCACTATGAACAAGTACATTGTAGTCACAGAGGCATGTAAAGAGATGCTTTGGATGAAAAGGTTCCTACAGGAACTTAGCCTAAAGCAGGAGGAGCACGTGGTCTATTGCGATAGTCAGAGTGCTATACACTTGAGCTAGAATCCAAGTCAGCATTCCAAGTCAAAGCACATAGAGATTCTAGATCACTTGGATCGGGATACTTTGGAACAAAAGGTGTTACTGACTTGAGAAGGTCCACACGGACGATAATGGGTCGAGATATGATGACCAAGGCCTTGCTTAAGGGCAAGTTTGAGGTTTTGTAGAAACCCGACCGGCTTAAAGAAGGTGAATCCCTCCCGGGTCAAAAAGGAGAGATTTGATGGGTTTTTTGACCCGTTGTCCTTTCGCAACCGGGATACTCAAAGTCCTTCGCACTAGGATGCGCAAGTCCTTTCGCAACAGATGCGCAAGTCCTTTCGCAACTAGGATGCGGAAAGGAGTTTCTAAAACTATAAAAGGGGTCCCTAGGATTTTTCTACATATATTGTGTTGATGAGAAAAATACAAGAGGGCTATCAAAGGTGAGAGAGAGGGAGAAAGAGAGAGAGAAGCTTATAGAAGGGAGGTTCGCTTTCTGGGGAGGTTTTTTCTACTTTGCAATTTATATCTCAGCGCTTCTATGTCCTCATAATCGGTTAAATCTATTCGTTTTCTCTATTTCTCTTATTGTTCATCCACTCCTGCATGAGTGAAGAAGGTTGTAAACGTTCTACTTCATAGTGGATTGTTGATCTGGACGAGGTCCCGTGGTTTTTACCTCTTTGAGGGTTTTCCACGTAAAAATCTCTTGTGTGGTGTGTGATTGATGCATTGATTATTTTCATTGCTTTATTATCCATAATTCTGGTTTGTTCTGGTGGGCTAGATCCTAAGGTTTTGTGCAAGGCACCCCAACACAAACAGCCGCCCAACACGTTAATGGCATCAAGAAAAACTAGGGAAGAAGAAACGCCCAAAATCGGAAACAAAACAAAAATTTTCCGCTCGCCCGACTTTTATCAGGCGGCCTTATTCGATCTCATCGAATTAGATTCGATGACATCGATAGCCCCTAATCGATGTTATCAAGGAGGTGTTCGATGATAAACTATCAGGTGTGACATTTTCGATTCTGAGAGATCGTCGATGACATCAATCTGTTCTCGATGACGTCGACGAGTCATTCGATTCGTCGACTGACTTATCGAAGAGAAGAATATGACATTGATCTGTGTACTTCGATAACCTCTCAGATATGCATATCATAAAGTGTTTTCTTATCAGCTTGTATACACAACAAAATTTGTACAAAAAGTTGTGGGACTCAAAATTATAAACATTTGTTATGTTCATTATCAAAAAAAATTGATGAGGTATACAAACCTCGGATATAACATAGTAATAACAAAAGTGCATCATTTCACACACATGTCCGGGCCTAGATGCCATGACCTGAACTTATTATTTGTGCTCTGGTGATATCGGGTGTTTACACCCCAAGTATAGGGTTGTGATGTAGTAATAATCTCGGTAAGACCGTGGTCGAATCCATAAGGACTGAACCTTGTACGTAATCTGAAAGTAACTCGAACTAGAACTAAGCAAAGATGTAATCTAAATCAGGTAAAAGGAAGGGAATAATTGTGAATTTAATTAACTAAAATTTATGAAATTCAAAGGTGAGAAACTAGTGATTCCATAGATCCACTTGTAAAGATCAGGGAGATCTATGCTTGATTCATGAACACAACTGGATTTAGAGTCTCATCTTCATCCAGTAGGAAGATAATTCATTAAAAACAAATCTGAACTTCCTTTGATCCAGTTTTCAAGAGATGAGAAGGATGAGAATTAGAATTGATTCCATCACAAAACCATGCCCATGAAACAAAGCAAACAACAAAATTTAACTAATCCACAACCAATTTAAGGGAGTTATAAATGTTAGGAAGGATTCCATCATCCAACCATGCCCAGGAGACAATGGTGAATAACAGGATTCCCAAATTCACAAAACCTATAATGAAAAGAACATACTCAAAGCTATCGCAGATCTATTGTAATTTAGGTCATAACAAACCATTAAAAACTATGAATATTCCTTATAATCAATCTTAAATAAAAGAGAGTTCAACAACCATGAATCGAAGCAATAGAAAACCCCATCACGCTCAAGCTTCACCTCTTAGCCCTAGCTAAGAGGTTTAGACGTTCATAGGCATGATCAAACTAAAAACTCTTAAAAACAATAAAGGAAGAAAAACTAAAGAAGAAGAAAGAAGAACTCTATGAAACCGGCCCGCTCCACGACTCTCTCTCTCTCTGCTCCTCACGTTCTTGCCTCCACGGTCGCCTGAATGATTTGATGCCCTTCTCCACGCTCTCTCTCCTCCTTTTATAGACTAAGGTGGTCGGTGGAGTGACTGTTTATGCACAACAACGTGCACAGCTGCGAAAACGCAAGTTGAGTTGCGTTGGGATCTTGTTTTTGGCAAAAGGATCATCAAAGAACCGAATTTCTCTCCATGGTTGGGGTAATCCTTTGAAGATTTTGGACGGTTCAGATCATCCAACCGACCACAAACGGTGGCCCACAACACCCTGCAACATCTGAAAAAACCAGACGTGCGTATGGTGCAAAATTTCCTGTGCTGAGATGCTCAGTGGGCCCTACAATGATATTTTCTAAAAAATTCACCCCGTTCATTAGATTCCTGGCAAAATTTTAGTCAGAAAGGAGTAGTTTTGGTTGAGTTTGGGTGCAGTCCACTGCATAAAATCAATTCACCGTCCATCCTGCATTTTTCGATGATCCACGTGTGTATGTAGGCATGGGCTCAAAAGGAAAGCTAGGCGAGGGTTGTGCCCCCCTGGAGAGTATGGGCGATCCGGATCATCCTTTTGGATGATGGGTGGGCCCCACTACACAAAAATAGTCGAACAGCGTCCACCTGTTGGTGGACATTGTTGTGCTTGAGGAAGAAGGTCGGGTCAACCCTCTGTTGACCGAATTCTCTGTTCGGTGCACCTCTCGTGCACGTGTACCTTATGTACATGCAATGTACATGCGGGGTCCATCGTGATGTTCGTGAGAAATCCACTCCGTCCATCCGTTTTGCCACCTCATTTAAGATGTTGAAACCAAAATTGAAGTGTATCCAAATATCAGGTGGGCCCCAAATCAGATATTTATGGGCTGATCTGTCCGTTGGGCCGCTTCCACAAGGATCTAATGGCTGAAATTTGATGTGTACGGTTAATTTATGGTCTTCCGGTCATATATAAAGTTTTAAGCTGAACAGATGGTGGGAACCCTGTGATCTTGCATTCTGGACGATTTTTAGGCCTGTTTAACGTGAGTGGCCTGATTTTCTCGGATCTCTGACGTGTAAATTCTTCGATCTTGGGCCCCTGGGGTCCATCCCTTGCCTTGGTGTTGTTTGAGCATAAAATTCATGCTTTTAGTACCTTTTTTCAGCCCAGGCCCTTAATACATCTTGCATCACAAACACGATTAAAAATGGGCCATTAAACAGTATTATGTTCATAAATTCAGGTAATAACTGGGGTCTAATATATAATATTTGACCCTCAACATCAGGCAGATGGATCATCCTTCCCATTGCCCTTAATGACATAGCACTGATCACTAGTGTGAGGACCCTTCATAATCGATTTTTCAGATAGGTCCGAGATCTTGTACTCTTGGTTGGTGAATGTTACCATATGCTCGTTGTCACATATTTGGGAAATGCTTAGAAGGTCGTTTGTCAACCCTTCTACATAGAGAGTACTCTCATTTTTATGCATCTCCATTCCAACTATAGTTCCATGCCCCATTACCTTAGCAGTGCTTCCATCTCCAAAGGTGACTAGGTTTCGCTGTCTATGGAGAAATCCTGATACGGGGCTACGAACTAAACACTATAACTTTCACCATCTTGATCCAGGGCCTTTGTATGATGGATAAGATTGCCAATGCAGTCGTGTTTTTCGTAAAATGATTGAGACAGGTTGCCCACCTAATGAGATCACGTACGATACCCTTGTAGGTGGGCTTTGCAAGATGGAAAACACAGGTTCTGCTCTTGGACTGCTTGGAGATATGGTGAAGCGAGGATGTAGGCCAAATGTGGTGGTGTATAACATGCTTGTCGATCGACAATGCAAGGATGGATGGATGGAAGAGGCATTGGCCCTCTTCTCAGAGATGACTCGCGATGGTGTTTCGCCCAATGCCATCACTTACACTTCTTTAATTCGTGGCCTGTGCGATTTGGGGCGGTGGAAAGAAGCCACTTGTTTTTTCAATGAAATGCCTCTTAAAGGTATCTCCCCAGATGTGGTAGCATTCAACGTGTTGATGGATAGTCTTTGCAAAGCAGGGATGACCGAAGAAGCATGTGGACTACTAAAAGTAATGATTCAGCAAGGCAAGGAACCTGAAGTGTTCACCTATAATACTTTGATGAGTGGTTACTCCTTGCAGGGTCTGATGGATTCTGTGGTAGAGCTCTTCGACTCCATGGCAGCTAAGGGCATTGAGCACGACGATGTTAGATACAACGTGTTGATTAATGGGTATTGCAAATGTAAAAGAATGGATGAGGCAATGAGGCTCTATGTTGAAATGCTCCAAACAGGATTGGTTCCCACAGTTGTTATGTACACCACTCTATTGGGTGGATTCTGCAATGTTGGTAGGGATGGGGTGGCACAAGGGCTCTTTAATGAGATGCGAGCTCGTGGCCAAATTCCCAACCTAATCACATATATTACTTTGTTGGATGGGCTCTATAAAAACAAACGGCTTGCAGAGGCGATGGAACTATTCAAGGTTATATCAGATTGTGAATTTGAACCGAATGTTGAAATTTACAACATCCTCATTGATGGGATGTGTAGAGATGGGAGGCTTGAAGCGGGAAAGGTGCTATTTGTTGGCATCTCCGATAGAGGATTGGTGCCTGATGTCATTACATACAACACAATGATTAATGGCTATTGTAAAGGAGGTCGATTGCAGGAGGCTAATGAATTGTTTTTGCAAATGAATGAAAATGGTTGCTATCTAAATGCCCATACATTCAATACAATCATCCGTGGTTTCTGTGAAATGAGTGAGACACATAAGGCAATGGAGTTTCTCCAAATGATGGCTGAGAGGGATGTTACACCGGATGCAAATACTGCTTCTATTGTAGTTGACTTGCTTCTGAAGGATGAATGGTATAGGGAAGTTTTGGAGTTGCTTCCTACATTTTTGCCAAAGGTGGTTACGAAGGCTGATAATTTTGCATTATGAAGTGCTGATTTCACCTATATTCATGTTCTGTCCATCTGAAATATGTTTGTCTACTTGGCTTTATAAGTACATTCATATTGGTGTCGGACTCGGTAGCTTTGATGAACTCTACATGCCGAAATGACTTTTAAAGTTATGATAATTTAGGTGTGTCATTTCATTAAAATTAGATTTCCAATCTGGGTTTTTGGAGACATCTGTCATGGTAACTTTCACCAATTTCAGGGGCTTTGTATGTTGGAATAAAGCATGGATGCAATTGATTTTTTTGTCAAGATGGTAGAGCAGGCTACCTTTCTCATGTCGTCATAACAAGTCTTCATAAATGGGCTTTTCATTCTTCTTGAGCTGCCCCATGAAAAAGAGAAGTTGAAGATGTAAATGGTGATTGATAGTGACTTTGGAAAGACGGATTGATGGGCTTTGCAAAAGCAGAAACACCAGTTCCATTTTTGAGTTGCTATGGGAAATGGAAAGGAGAATATGTAGGTCTAGTGTTAGACAGCCCACATTCTTTGTATAGAAGATTTTGTAATTTTGTATTTATCATCTTACCTTGCATAGTCATTATAAATCTCTATATATTCAACCCTTTAAGGTTGTCTAAGATACAGAAAAATATTCTCCAAATCTGTGTGTTTTCATGGTATTAAAGCAAAGTTTCTGAACCAGCGCTCCTCCTCTGATTCCGGTAGTCCCTCATCGATTTTCGGTAGTCCACGATTCCGGCAACCTCCTCCATTGATTCCGGTCGTCAGATCCACATCATACTTTGTCCTGCTCGTCAGATCTGGTCTTGCGCACGCCCCTCCTGCTGCGCTCGCGCCCCTTCTGCGCTCGCCGTTGCTGCGTTCGATTCTCCTCCTGTGCACGTCCCTGCTGTGTACGCCCCTCTTACTGCGCATGCCCCTGCTGTGCTCACCGTTGCGATTGCTGTTGCCGTTGCGCATACCTGCACACGTCCGATCTGTTTGCTGCTGCTCAAGCCCTTGCTGCACTCGTCCTTGCTACGCTCCCTCTTTTTTGTTGTTCTGATCTGTTGCTGTTTGCTGGTTACGATTGCTGATCTGTTGGTGGTGATATAAACTGTTTGCTATTGCTGATTGCTGATTGTTAATTACTGTTCTAATCTGAGTTCTGATCTGTTGCGGTTCTATTGCCTTCAACCAACTCTCCTGCTGCAAGGTACATTCTTCCTTGGAGTAGTTTATATCTTTTCCTATCTATGGACAAAGACTCCCGTATAGAAGTCACACGCTGTAGTTTCGATGGCACCAACTATAATCTATGGGCCATCCACATTCAGAGTTTTCTCAAGGGTCGTGGTTTGTAGGGACTGATTGATGGATCTGTTCCTGTTCCCACTTCCACCGATGTCGATAAAATGGCTGATTGGGAAATGAAAAATGGATGGATTATTACCTAGATTCTTGATTCCGTCGATCGATCAATAGTTGTTGGCCTCACGCCACATCGCACTGCTAAGGCTATGTGGGAGCATCTCCAGACAATATATCAACAGAGTAATGCGGCTAGGTTATACCGCTTGGAACAAGATCTGGTTCACCTTACTCAGGGTGACAAAAGTATTCAATCTTTCTACTCTACAATGGTTACAATTTGGACAGAGATGGCTATGATGGATCCTGACTTCCCAAATGACTTTAAAATATTCCATACAATACGCGAGAGTGCGCAAGTTAGACAGTTTCTTATGAAACTGCGTCCATAATTTGAGCATTGCAGGGCTGCTCTCCTAAACCGTAGCGCAACTCCTTCAATGAATTTGGTTATTAATGACTTATTAGCCGAGGAACAACGACTGCAGGTCCTCTCTCAGGGGACATCTTCAGGACTATCTGACCTGGCACTTACTGTATCCACCTCTGCACAAAACCGTGGTTCCACTCCTTTAACTTGTCATAGCTGTAATAAAGTGGGACATGTCGTCGCTCAGTGCAAAGATTGATGTGCGTATTGTTGAAGGACTGGTCATGGTCTTCAGGACTGTCGTTCACATGCCTACGCATCCTCATTCGGCCGTGGACGTGGTAGTCGAGGTCGTGGCCGTGGTCGTGCTCTTTCTACTACTTCTGTGCCTACTTCTTCCGAGGCTTCTGTTAGTGATACTGCATCCACTGGTTCTATTGAAGGTCTTTTTTCACCTTTAGCTCCTGCGATGCTCCAGCAGATCGTGCAGGCCCTTTCTGCGGTGGGTATGTCAGGTATAACCGCATCTTCACCATAGTTCTTTGATTCTGGTGCTTCAAATCATATGACTGGTGAGGTATCCCATCTTCGCAATATTTGTCCCTACACTGGTAATCAGACTATTTCTACTGCAGATGGAACTAAACTACCAATTCAGTCCGTTGGTTCCTTAACTTTCTCTCCTTCTGACCATCGTAAGTTTACTCTTCGTGATGTTTTTCATGTCCCTAAACTCTCCTCAAATTTAATTTCGGTTGGTCAACTTATATTCAATAACTGCCTAGTCATATTTCTTCCAAATTGTTGTTTTATGCAGGATCTGGTAACGGGGAAGGTACTTGGGAAGGGTAGGCCGCATGGATGTTTCTACGCGCTGGACTTTCACTTATCAGTTACTCCAGCTTGTTGTTTCTTCTCTCCCTCTTCCTCGGATATTTGTTTGACAAATAAAATATGGAAACTCTGGCACTTTCACTTGGGTCATTCACATTCTGATCGTTTGATTCAGCTCTTTTCTTCTGACATGTTAGGAAATATTTCTCTTAATAAAAGTAGTTTGGATTATTCTTGTTCTTCTTGTTGTCTTTCAAAAAGTAAGTGCATTCCCTTTCGTTTAAGTACTACGAAATCATCATCTATGTTTGAACTGGTGCATACGGATGTCTGGGGCCCTTCCCCAATTATGTCTCTCTCTGGACTACGATATTATGTCATATTCATTGATGATTTCACCCGTTACACCTGGATTTACTTTCTGCACTCTAAGTCACAGGTGTTTGAAAAATTCAAAATATTTTATTCTATGGTGGACACACAATTTCGAGTAAAAATCCAAACTATCCGCTCTGACTTAGGGGGAGAGTATCTCTCCACCAATTTTTGTACATATCTTCAGGGTCATGGGATTACTCATCAGACCACGTGTTTTGATACTCCACAACAGAATGGAGTGGCTGAATGCAAAAATTGCCATATTGTTAAAACTGCCAATACCTTAATGACAGCTATGAGTATTCCTCGTTCTTTCTGGGCGGAAGCTATGATGCATTCAGTCTACTTGATTAATCGGTTGCCAACCACAGTTCTGAATAGTAAGTCTCCCTACTTTGTTCTCACCAGTTCTCTTCCTACATATTCCACATTTTATGTTTTTTGTTGTGTATGTTATGTTCACTGACATCACGTGAACGTAACAAACTTTCCCTAAAATCAGTAAAATGTATGTATTTGAGATTTGGAGAAACTCAGAAGGGTTTTCGTTGTTATGACCCGATCTCTTGTCGTGTATGAGTATCACGACATGTTGGCTTTCTTGAGTATATTGTCTTCCATTCATCTGGTCCTCACTCGTCCACACCAGACTCTCCTGGTCTTACTATTTTTCCTGACATTTCGATTACATCGAGTCCACCTTATTGTCCATTGTAGGTTTATTCACGACGACCATGTACAGATCCATCACCTACTACTCTCCCTATTGTACCTGTAACCGATCCAGATCCTATCTTCGTACGTCGTTCCACTTGTGAACATCGACAGTCTGATCGCTTGATATACTCTATGTCTGCCATGAATACTACCCTGGATACTGTATCTATCCCTACTTTATATCGTCAGGCAGCCAGTTATGATTGTTGGAAGAAGGCTATGGCAGAAGAACTTGCAGCATTGGATGATAACCATATGTGAGACATTGTCACTCAACCTCCTAACCACCAATTAATTGGCAGTAAATGAATTTATTCTGTGAAGCTCAAGTCTGACGGTCATTGGATCGATACAAAGCTCGACTTGTCAATCAGGGATACAAACAGAAACCCAGAATTGATTATGATGAGACATTCGCTCCTGTGGCCAAGATGCAAACTGTTCGCACTCTTCTGACAGTATCATCAGTTCGCTCTTGGCCCCTCACTCAGATGGACGTGAAAAATGCTTTTCTTCATGGAGACCTCCAAGAAACAGTCTATTTGAAACCTCCTCCTAGATCTTTAATCTCTGCCAATAAAGTCTGTGTTGAGGGTCAAATATTGCATATTAGACCCTAATTAATTCTTGAAATTACGAACACGATACTATTTAACGGCCTATTTTTATCTTGTTTGTAATGCAAGGTGAATTGACGAGCATGGACTAAAAACAATGATAAAAGAGTGGATTTGTTGCTCAGAATTCACCAAAGTATGGGACGGACTCCATGGGACCAAGATCGACGCATTTACACACCAGAGATCTGCGAAAATCAAGAAATTGAAGCTCAAGTGAACCGAAATTGGTCCAGAATGCAAGATCACAGGGTTCCCACCATCCGCTTGTCCTGAAACTTCATACACGGCCTGAAGAACATAAATTAACCGTATATGTAGAATTTTGGCCATTGGATCCTGGTGGAAGTGGCCTAATGGATAGATCATCCCTCAGAATCATGATTCTGGGCCCACCTGCTATCTGGATATGCTTCATCTCCGGTCCCCACGGTTTAAATGATATGACAGAATGGATGGACGGAGCAGATTTCATATATACATCATGGTGGACCCCACAAGAGGGGCGTGCGAGTGTATAGGCGGTGCACTCCTGCGGTGCATCGAATCCATACAACGGGTCAGCAAACGCTGACCCGACCTTCTTTGCGAAAAAGAAAACAGCGTCCGTCTCTGCGGACGCTGATTTTCGTTAGTGGGCCCCACCCATCTCACATATCTAAGATCTGGACCGTCCATTGTGTACGGAGGGGTGTTATTAACCTCAACAAGATGAATTTTCTCCACCATGCGAGCTACTGGAAGATCCTGGCTGTTGAAAGCAGGATGGACGTCAGAATAAAAGATCAAGTGGGCCACATTGAAATCAAACCAATCTCACCCTTCCTGGACGGTTTTTCGTCCTGAAGCTAATGGACGGCTTGGATTCTCCAACTGACGTCAATCTGGGGCCCACCGATGTCTGATCAGGCGACGCCCGCGTTCAAAAGAGGTTGCGGTCGTTCGCTGTGGGCCACCTTCATCATCCGGGCAACTGATCCAAACCATCCAATGCACTCAGGAGAAGAATTCGACCGCACCCTAGAAGAGTTTGGCCCAAGACACGTCAGAATATGCTCTCTTGCTCGCTGAAGGGTCGAATCATCATCGAACAGTAGATCCAGTGGGCCGCATCAAAAGATAACCAAAATCATCCAGGTCCGACCGGTTTTTCAAAGGGAATCCGGTGAACGGACTGGATTTTCGAAACGGCGCTGATCAGTGGCCCACCAACTTCAACAGCTGTTCACTCCCCAAGTATAGGGTTGTGATGTAGTAATAAACTCGGTAAGATCGAGGTCGAATCCCACGAGGACTGGTCGTCACAATTTAAATCTGTGATTCTCCTTAACTAATCCAACAATTAATGTAGCGAATTACTAACACAAATTTATGGAAAATAACTATTGAGAATAAGGAAGAAAATTCAATCAGAGAGAGCACTAGGACTTTCGAATCCACCCCTAATTATCTTAACCCTTGTTTGTCTGTTAATTCACTTTAATTTAGATTGATCTAACTTATCTAGAGAAAGCACAATCTGTGTCCTTAATCGGGCATACAGATTGTCTAATTCCTTCAAACAATGCTATGAATAACATATCCCATGTCCTTGGTCGGGCACATGGAATATACCGTTTATTAAAGCACCTCTGTCTCTTCCCTATAGGAACTATTTGTTCATAATCAAACACAAGCACCTAGAATAAGCATCCAAACAACATCCATCTATATACTTAGGTCGAGTTCATAGATGGAGAAGTAGAGAATTTAATCCAATCAAGCCCACTTAGAGAAAGAGACATACCAATCAAGTTTTAAGTAAAATCAACAATAAAAGAGTTAATCAAATTAGGGGTTTCATCTCAGCCCTAGCTGAGAGATTAGTTACCCATAAAATCCATTAAACAGATGGATAAATAAAATTCATAAACAAAACATCAAACCAATTTCTCTCTTTCTTCTTTCTTCTCTTTCTTCTCTCCCTTGCTCTAGATCTGAACTTCCTTGCTTCTCTGGATACCCTTCCTTATGTTTTGCAACTCTTTTTATAGCTGATGGAGTGGCTGGAGTGGTGAAATTCAGATTTGAGAAGCTGTCACACGCGCAGCAAAAACCTCTTCGCAGCCAAGTTCGGGACCTTGAAACACCATACTTTCCTCGTTCAAATTCCAACAAACACCGTCCTTAGGACTTTCTTGGGTCCTCTACATGATAGACGGTTGGATCTGCCATATGATCAAAGATGGTGGCCCACAACCGCCTGAAAAACCGGATTTCCAAATTGTGCGAAACCTTTCGCACCCTTTCGCTGTCGTGATCGGTGGGCCCCATGGAAGTATTTTCTGGGAAATCCACCCCGTCCATTGTATTCAGAATGAAATTTCAGTCAAGAATGGGTGATTTTGAATGTCCATTGATGCGGCCCAGAGAAGAAAACACAAAAAGATCAGATTTGGACGTTGCAGGGCAGCCCTTTTGTGGCCTCTGTACCGCACACGTGTGCATGTATGGTTGCAAAGTATTAGCATGGTTTTGTAGTGCTCGAGCCCATCTTCAAGATGAACGTCTTGGATCGGCCGGACGGGACACGTGTGGGGCTCACAACCAGCCGCAAAACGGACCAGCGTCCGTCCGTTCGCTGACGCAGAAACGCAGAATCGAAATTTGAAGGCGCGTGGGCTGTGACCGCCGCGACTCGGTTCGGTGCGAAAGCACGTGTGTACACCATGTACACACGTTATACATACGGCTCACCGTAATGTATTTCATAAATCCACTCCGACCATCTGTTTTCCCATCCAATTTTCAGTTGAGACCAAATTTAAAGTATATTCTGTTATCGGTGGGCCCAGAATCAACGGTTTATGGACTGATCCGTCATTGGGGCACTTTCAGTGATCCGAGGGTGAAATTTGAAATGTACGGTTAATTTATGTCCCTAATCCCATGTATAAAGTTTTGAGCCAATTGGATGGAGGGAACCATGTGATCTTTCATTCGGACCGATTTCGGGCCTCTTTAAACGTGAACGGCTTGATTTCCTCGGGTCCCTCTGGCATGTAAATTCTTCAATATTAGTCTTCTGAAGTTCATCCCGTGCTCTGGTAATTTTGGAGCGTCAAATCCATCCTTTTAACATCATTTTTCAATACACGCTCCTGATTTCATCCTGTAATAAAAACACAATTAAAATATGGCATTAAGCATTATCATGTATGTAAAATCAGGTAATAGTCGGGGTCTGATATGCAATATTCGACCCTCATCACAACTCCCAACCAGCATTTTGCTAGTCCCGAGCAAAACATGCGAAAAATAATTTCAGAAATAAAAGACAATTCCTATAAACTCAAGTGACGGGTGAACAGATAATTGAGATGTGAAAATTCCACGATTCATGAATGGTGAGAAGATTTTTCTCCTGAAATCAAGCTTACAGTAAGCTTCATAATCAAGTTCAAAATATTAATCCATTAATTAGAATATTCTAAACATTGAGTTCCATGAGTGTAAAAATTTTCACAATTTTTGCTCAAGACCAAGAAAATACTGATTAGGTAACCTAATCTCCCACCCCCAACCTAAAATCTACATTGTCCTCAATGTAAAAAAAAATAAACATGCAATGCATATGAGATAACGAGAATAAAAGAGGAGTGATGGAAAGATAGTACCTGAATGGAGAATCAAGAAGCTTTCTCAAAAATATCAACATAAAAGCAGGTCAGCACAAGAGAGATATCAACAAAAATAAAAATAAAAATAAAAAAAATAGAAAAAAGAAAATCCTAAAAAGAAATTCCTACCTATACCACTTTCGCAGGTGCTCTCGATTGCATTTAGCGTATGCAACAAGCCTTTAAACCCCTAGGTTACCCCTAGTGGACGAGTTGTAGTCTCGGGAGGGTTTGCAGTAATGTTACCCACAAACATTGAAGTAACTAACTAGAAAAAAGCATAAAACAAAAGACTGGGTTGCCTCCCAGAGCGCTAAGTTTAACGTCTTCAGCCAGACAGAAACGGACCATGAATGACTAATCATTATAACCGAGGGTCCGCCAAAGAAATTACCTCATCCTTAATTAACCGATCCCAGACAAGTGATGTGAGTTCCCATGAGTGTGCTATCTGAAAAGGAGGTAACTGACACTGTCGTCAAATAATTTCAGGACTTCTGCTCGAACGACTTCTTCCATGTTAGGATCACGCTTCCTTTGCATTTCACGCGACATTTCCACAGCATGATCCATACATACAGTGGGGCATACTCCCTGTATTTCCGCTATCTTCCGTTCAATTGCTGCCTTATATGCTCTAAGAACATTAAGCAGCCTGCTCGCCTTTGTCTTCTCAGAGTCACAAACTGTGTTGTCAGGAAGAGTCTCAGAGGGATGAAGCGGTTCCACTTTTGATTTCTATTTTTCAGTCTCCAATATAGGAGTAGAGTCGAGCAGTGCATTGACTTCGTGGATGGGACTATCGATGTCAAAATCCATACCCGATTGTGCTAAGCAGGTCTCAAGAGGATCTTCAAAAGATGTACGGAAGGAGTCCTGCACAAGGCTCTCGATCATGTCCACTTCAAATATGTCATCCAAATCTGCGGATTGTTGTCCTGCATTAAAAACATTAAGTTTAATATTCATGTTACCAAAGGACAACTTCATAACTCCATTTCGGCAATTTATAATAGCATTAGATGTGGCCAAAAATGGACGACCCAAGATACTTGGATCTGACTATGAGGATTATGGACGGTGAGTATCTATAACTATGAAATCCTTGGAAAATAGAATTTATCAACCTGGATTAGCACATCTTCAATAACACCAGGGAACCTTGACAGGATTTATCGCCTAGTTGTAATGTTATTTTAGTCGGTTTCAACTCACCAAGTCCTATGCTCATAAACCGTATATGGTAACAAATTGGCCTTTCGCCCTAAATCAAGCAATGCCTTCCCGATCTTATGATCTCCTATGCCGCAAGAAATGGTGGGGCTCTGGATCCCTAAATTTAGGAGGGGTGTTATGTTGAATCATGGAGTGAGTCGCTTTCTCTGCAAGGAAGACCTTCTTATGAACATTGCTTACGCTTTTGAGTGCATAAATCTTTAAGAAACTTAGCGTAAGGAGGGACTTGCTTGATGGCATCAAGTAACGGAATGTTGACTTGCACTTTTAAACACATCCAGGATTTCATCAAAGTTATTTCTTTTCTTCATTGGTGCCGGACGTTGAGGAAAGGGTGCTTTGGGCACGTAAGGTGGCACGTCACGGCTCTTGGAGAGTCGAGAGAGTTTTGGACTTTGGATGCATTGGTGTGTCTCTCTGCTTCACCTTGATTTGATTCATCCCTAGGTATCTCTATTTTGTTGTCAATCTGTTTGCCCCGACCTAAGGGTAGTGATTGATTTGGCTTGCTCGTGGTATTGCCCTTGGTTGAAATTAGAGCCAATCTCATACTTGTCCCTTTGGATTAGCCACGGGTTGGCAGTGGAACTGCCCTTCTCTCTCTCACTCAATGTGGCACTAGTTGACCCATTTGTACTTCGACTTGGCAATGGATTGCGCATTTGCATGTAAGCTTTCTTTGGTTGGCTAGTAAGGTTTGTTGGGTGTCTTTTTGGAATTGGAGAGAACTCGCATAAAAAGATGGAGTGTATCCTCAAGAGATGGTTTCCTTGATTGTGCAGTGCGAGTTGTTGATATTGTGGAAGCTGTTGAGGTTGCATAGGAGGATTTCAGATGGTCCTCCTTGTTGTGGTCCTTTGCCCAAGAGAAATTTGGATGCCTAGCCCACCCAGGGGTTGTACGTGTTTGAGTAAGGATCATTCCCAGGTTTCTAAAAGGTGTTCAAAGCATGAACTTGTTCGAGAGAGGAATTCCTGGAAATGTTTGTACCGGATGGGCAAGATTGCGTAGGATGGGTAGAACTAGAACATATGGCACAAGCCTCGGCTTGAGTTGTTTGTGGAGGTCCATTATGTAACATCGAGCATCAACCTTCTTTGTCGGGCCATCAATCTTGGCATGGAGATCGGTGTGACTCCTATCTCATATATGTCACCTCTCTTTGTGGTTGGGAACTTCTTTCACCTCTATCGAATAGTCCCATTCTTTGGGAGTTTTCACACAAGGTTTCAAAGAATTTCCATGCTTCGGTCATCGCTTTTGGTCATGAAGGACCCTCCACTTTGGTGGCATCAACCATGCGACGGTTCTGGGGTGTCAGACCGTCATAAAAGTATTGCACTTGTTGCCACTTCTCAAAACCGTGGTGTGGACATTTAAGAAGCAAGTCCTTCCACCTTTCCCAACATTCATGAAAGTGCTCTCCCTCTTTTTGTGTGAAATTAGTGATTTCTCTACGGAGAGCATTAGTTTTGTGAACAGGGAAGAACTTGTTTAAGAACTTTCTAGACAATTGGTCCCATGTAGTGATAGACCCAACTTCTAGAGAATTCAACCATGCTTTCGCCTTATCCTTCAAAGAAAAAGGAAACAGGCGTAGGCGGATCGAATCGTCTGAGAAGTTTTGGAATTTAAAGGTGGAGCAAATGTCTAGGAATTCTTTCACATGATGATATGGGTCCTCCTTGTCCAACCCATAAAAGGAAGGCAACAATTGTATGACCCAGTCTTGAGTTCAAAGTGTCTTCTTGTGGTGGTAGGCAACACTATGCATGAAGGCGCATTGAATTGGACAGAGCTGAATAATCTCTAAGAGTTTTAGTTCCATTCTCTTACGCCATTTCAACTGGGATGTCTTTCAATCTTCTATGGAATGTTCTTTCTATTTCAGGATCAAAAGGTGCTAGTTCTTTATCTAGAGATCTACGTCCTAGCATAAACTACGTAACAACCTAAGAGAAAGAAAACTAGAATTAGAATTTATGCTATTAAAAAAAAAACAAGTTAAAACTATGTGAATAAGAATGGGAAGAAAGAACCAGGAAAAGGAGATGATTGATGGCAGAAGATTTAAGAAGCTCCTCCTTCACTTAGTAGCTTCCTTCCTCAATTCCTGTAAATAAAAACAAAAACAAATCAAGTTTCCTAAAATAATGATAGAAAAATCCTAAGCAACGGTTAATTTCTAAAAAAAAGTTTCTAAAACTAGAAAATAGAAAGTTACCAAATCCAAAGTTAGAAAGTAGAAAATTCCTAAAAATTGAAAACCTAAATCTCAAAATAGAAAGTAGAGAGGATTTGAAGAATTTAGAAAGATGTTACCAATTGGAGATCTATATGTTAAAATCTGCAGAAAAGAAAACAAAACAAGTTAGTTTCTAAAACAGAAAATCTAAAATTAGAAATTTTCTAAAGAACTAAAAAAAAAAAAAGAGTTAGTTTCTAAAAAGGAAAGAAATCCTAAAATTAGAAAGTTACTAAAAATAAAAAGCTAAGTTAGTTTCTAAAAAGGAAAAAATTTCTAAAACTAGAAAATAGAAAGTTACTTAAAAGAAGAATCTAAATCTAAAATTAGAAACTAAAAATATCTAAAAAATAAAACCCTAATTCTAAAAATAGAAATTAGAAAAAGTAAGAAACTTAGAAGGGATTACCAAATTAGAAGTTTATTTCAGGACCCTACAAAACAGGAAATAGGTTAGTTCTAAAATAAAGAAAAAAAAATTCTAAGTTAGTAAAATCCTAAGCTATGAATTATGATAAGAGAGAATCTTAAATTCAATTTGGAACGAAACAGTCCCCGGCAACGGCGCCAAAAACTTGTTCACTCCCCAAGTATAGGGTTGTGATGTAGTAATAAACTCGGTAAGATCGAGGTCGAATCCCACGAGGACTGGTCGTCACAATTTAAATCTGTGATTCTCCTTAACTAATCCAACAATTAATGTAGCGAATTACTAACACAAATTTATGGAAAATAACTATTGAGAATAAGGAAGAAAATTCAATCAGAGAGAGCACTAGGACTTTCGAATCCACCCCTAATTATCCTAACCCTTGTTTGTCTGTTAATTCACTTTAATTTAGATTGATCTAACTTATCTAGAGAAAGCACAATCTGTGTCCTTAATCGGGCATACAGATTGTCTAATTCCTTCAAACAATGCTATGAATAACATATCCCATGTCCTTGGTCGGGCACATGGAATATACCGTTCATTAAAGCACTGTCTCTTCCCTATAGGAACCTGTTCATAATCAAACACAAGCACCTAGAATAAGCATCCAAACAACATCCATCTATATACTTAGGTCGAGTTCATAGATGGAGAAGTAGAGAATTTAATCCAATCAAGCCCACTTAGAGAAAGAGACACACCAATCAAGTTTTAAGTAAAATCAACAATAAAAGAGTTAATCAAATTAGGGGTTTCATCTCAGCCCTAGCTGAGAGATTAGTTACCCATAAAATCCATTAAACAGATGGATAAATAAAATTCATAAACAAAACATCAAACCAATTTCTCTCTTTCTTCTTTCTTCTCTTTCTTCTCTCCCTTGCTCTAGATCTGAACTTCCTTGCTTCTCTGGATGCCCTTCCTTATGTTTTGCAACTCTTTTTATAGCTGATGGAGTGGCTGGAGTGGTGAAATTCGGATTTGGGAAGCTGTCGCACGCGCAGCAAAAACCTCTTCGCAGCCAAGTTCGGGACCTTGAAACACCATACTTTCCTCGTTCAAATTCCAACAAACACCGTCCCTTAGGACTTTCTTGGGTCCTCTACATGATAGACGGTTCAGATCTGCCATATGATCAAAGATGGTGGCCCACAACCGCCTGAAAAACTAGATTTCCAAATTGTGCGAAACCTTTCGCACCCTTTCGCTGTCGTGATCGGTGGGCCCCATGGAAGTATTTTCTGGGAAATCCACCCCGTCCATTGTATTCAGAATGAAATTTCAGTCAAGAATGGGTGGTTTTGAATGTCCATTGATGCGGCCTAGAGAAAAAAACACAAAAAGATCAGATTTGGACGTTGCAGGGCAACCCTTTTGTGGCCTCTGTACCGCACACGTGTGCATGTATGGTTACAAAGTATTAGCATGGTTTTGTAGTGCTCGAGCCCATCTTCAAGATGAACGTCTTGGATCGGCCGGACGGGACACGTGTGGGGCTCACAACCAGCCGCAAAACGGACCAGCGTCCGTCCGTTCGCTGACGCAGAAACGGCAACTGCCGTTTCGAATTTGGAAGGCGCGGTGGGCTGCTGACCACCTGACTCGGTTCGGTGCGGCTCGAGCACGTGTGTACACCATGTACACACGTTGTACATACGGGCTCACTGTAATGTATTTCATAAATCCACTCCGACCATCTGTTTTCCCATCCAATTTTAACAGTTGAGACCAAATTTGAAGTATATTCTGTTATCAGGTGGGCCCAGAATCAACGGTTTATGGACTGATCTGTCAGTTGGGGCACTTCCCTAGTGATCCGAGGGCTGAAATTTGAAATGTACGGTTAATTTATGTCCCTAATCCCATGTATAAAGTTTTGAGCCAATTGGATGGAGGGAACCATGTGATCTTTCATTCTGGACCAGTTTCGGGCCTCTTTAAACGTGAACGGCTTGATTTCCTCGGGTCCCTGGCATGTAAATTCTTCAATATTAGTCCTCTGAGGTTCATCCTATGCTCTGGTAATTTCGGAGCGTCAAATCCATCCTTTTAACATCATTTTTCAATACACGCTCCTGATTTCATCCTGTAATAAAAACACAATTAAAATATGGCATTAAGCATTATCATGTATGTAAAATCAGGTAATAGTCGGGGTCTGATATGTAATATTCAACCCTCATCAACAGCGTAAGATGTTTACGCAGGGCGTCCGCAAGTTCCGAAAATTCTGGACCATTGCGGTCCTTCACCATTGACCGTCCGTCCATCTGGGCCATCCAAATTATTCCCAGGGGACCACCGATCAAGCCTAAGGAGACTGACTGGATCGGATCTGGCATCAAGTTCCTATTTTTGCTGCGAAAAGAAGAACTCCCCGCTGTTGGTTTCCTGCTACGCACGGTGGCTGCGGAAGTAGCAGTCACCGACTCTCCATCATCCGGCCTTTGCTTATAAAAAGAGAAGAGGAAAGTGAAGAGAAAAAATCCACCATCAGGAAAGGAAACAAGCAGCCGTGGAGGCAATCCCATCCTTGGGATGTTTTTTTGGAGAGAGAGAGAGAGAGAGAGAGATTAAGAGTTTTATTTTTCTTTTGTTTGTTTTTCTAAATTTTTAGAGAGGTTAGCCGAATCATGTCGGGCTAAACCTCTTGGCTAGGGCCAAGAGGTGAAGCTTGTAGCATGATGGGAGATTCTATGCCTTCACTTTAATTTTAATTAGTGAACAGAATTTGATTTTGATTTAATTTTATTATGGGAGTGTTTTTAGTCTTTAATGGTCTGTTGTGACTGAAATTACAATGGGTCTGCAATGGCTTTGAGTATTTCCTTTCCTTTTTATGTGTCTGACGTCAGGAAGCCCTGTTGTTCACCATCGTCTCCTGGGCATGGTTGGATGTCGGTACCCTTCCTAACCTTCATGGCATGTTGATTGGTTGGTAATTAGTTTAATTTTGTTGTTTGCTTTGTCTCCTGGGCATGGTTTGGTGATGGAATCCATTCTAATTCATACACCTTTCATCTCTTGAAAACTATATCAAAGGCAGTTCAGTAAATTTTCATAATTCGTGATACTGGCATAAGATCTCCCTGATCTCTACAAGTGAATCCTCTGAATCCCTAGTTTCTCTTCTCTGAATTTTCTTAAGTTTTAGATAATTATTTCACCATTATTCTTCAATCATAATTGGTTTAGATTTCATCTTAGCCTAGTTCTAGATCTGGTTATTTTCAGATAACGTACAGGTTTCAGTCTCTGTGGATTCGACCTCGGTCTTACCGAGTTTTATTACTACATCACAACCCTATACTTGGGGAGTGAACAGTCTGTCGTCTAAAGAAAGCCCTATACGGTCTCAAACAAGCCCCTTGGGCATGGTTCCAACATTTTCATGATGTTATTACAGGAGCTGGCTTTCCTCAAAGTGGTCATAATCCATCATTATTCTTATGCACTTTTGAGCATAGAATCGTCATTATTCTCGTATATGTTGATGACCTATTTCTGACTGATAGTGATGATACTGACATCTCGGCTTTAAAAGAAGTTTTGAAGTCATCCTTCAAGATGAAAGACCTAGGTAATCTGACATACTTTCTTGGACTTGAATTTTCGCATTCTATACGTGGAATCTTGGTCAGCCAGCATAAATATACCAAAGATCTTCTCGCCTTGGCCTCCTTAACGGATCAGAAGACAGTTTAGACTCCCTTGGAACTTAACGTTTAATATGGTCGTGACGATGGTATACTCCTTGCGGATCCCACCTTATACCGTCGTTTGGTTGGGAGTTTGGTTTACTTAACAATGACTCATCCTGATATTGCCTACATGGTCCAAGTTGTCAGCCAATTTGTTTCTGCTCCTCGAACTCTTCATATGACTACAGTATTGCGCATCTTACGGTATCTACGTGGAACTCTGGATCGATCTCTGTTCTTCTCCTCCACGGCTCCTCTAAATCTTCGTGCTTATTCAGATGCTAACCAGGCTGGTTGTACTCTCACACGTAGGTCTACCACTGGCTATTGTATTTTTCTCGGCACTTCTCTAATCTCTTGAAAATGTAAGAAGCAGGCCACTGTTTCCAAATCAAGCACAGAAGCCGAGTATAGAGCAATGTCAGTAGCTTGTAATGAGATTATCTGATTACGTGGACTTCTTTCTGACTTGGGCGTTCATTTGCAAGATCCTACTCCACTCCATGTAGATAATCTGAGCGCCATTCAGATCGCCTCAAATCCAGTTTTTCATGAACGAACAAAGCATATTGAAGTTGACTGTCACTTCATCCGCAAGAAGTTTCAGTCTCGGACCATATCGCTACCACATGTCGCATCTCATGATCAGCTTGCCGACATTCTCACGAAGTCCCTCACGTCTGCACGCTACTCATTTCTAGTTAGCAAACTATTACTTGTTGATGACAAGCATTAGTTTGAGAGGGGATGTTAGACAGCCCACATTCCTTGTATAGAAGATTTTGTAATTTTGTATTTATCATCTTACCTTGTATAGTCGTTGTAAATCTCTATATATTCAACCCTTTAAGGTTGTCTAAGATACAGAAAAACATTCTCCAAATCCGTGTGTTTTCAACCACAACAGTATCTAGGATAATCAACAGTGGTCTTTGCAAAGATGAAACTAGAAGTAAGGCCATGGAAGATGGAAGTCTTCCCCAAAATGGTAAAGTCCACCTGTTTATTTGTTTACCATGATCATTGGAGTCTTTGGAAAGATAGATGAATGGATTTGGTCCCAAAATTATCCCTTATTTTTCACTAGTTGATGTAACTAGGCTTTTTGATGGCATGGTGGACAGGAAGTGTCACCAAATACATGGGCCTGTTTGGATTACGAATAATATCAGTAATGTACTGTAAAGGTGCAATGTTTACAAATTACAGTACCTGTCTCCTAAAACAGGTAATTTGTATGGCAATTCCCACGTTTGAATAGGCATTGTAAAATTGCAGTGACGATAATTTTACATTACTTCAATGTCATATTGTAGAGAAAAATACATTGATTTACAAGTTTGGATAGGAGATTTCCATTGTATTAATACAATGCATAACTATAATGGTTATAAATTTCTTTTACCTGTGTTCTATTACATCTGCATTTGACTGGATGTAGATAACCGCCGAATTACGTGTTTAAACAAACGTAGTAAGATCATAATAATGGTGCTTTTACAATATATTACTGATATAATTTGCAATCCAAACAGGCCTTACCAGTAAATGCACTCTACAAAGAAGGGAAGATTAGACAAGTCCCAGCTTATCAGGAGGGATCTTAACGTGTCTTTAAGTAAGACATATGGTAACAGTTTGCAAATGGATGCTTCAATAGAACTATTTGATATCATGGTGACTTACAGCGGGAAGCTTGATTCTATTCGCTGTGGTGTATTGATCTGCTAGTGTAAGAAGATGGATGAGGCTTTATAGCTCATATCATAGACGTCCTTTGCAGATCTCTGTTCACATGGACAAAGATAAATTGCTATTGGGCTCGTTGATCTTGTGGGCGACCATACAGATAGCTGTAGGCCAAAATTTGCAATGGTTGGACAGCTCTAGCCATCGAATTGTTGCCATTTTCATTGGTTGAATGCGGACTGTTGCTCTAACCATTCTTTTGCAGGTCACTAATCAGATGGCTACCATAGTATGATTGCCTTGTGGGATGTGGCCTAGTCATGTGGTGGCCCGCCGGATCAACAGTCATAACAATGACAATTATTCAGGACCATGTTTCGTTATGGAGATCCATAGAACAAAACAGGTCCAATCATCATCTTGAACCGCCTATTCAATAGATGCCGCTGCTTGCTGGTATTACTTTGATTTGCAAGTAGCAACTTTGGTAGATGACAATAAGCATGTGATCTATGGCTCCTAAATAACAAATGGTTGTAACAAGTCCTCATTCATAGAAGTAATAAGAATCATCTGTTTATTATGATTCTTGCTCCCAATGGCAATGAACGATCACAATCGATGATTGGGCGTCCCATGAAGGTAAATACCTAAGCCACATGCATGTAAGAGAGCTCATTTAAACTTGGAAGATCAATCTTGATGTGAGCTCTTTGAAGATCAATCTATTATCCTTAAAGAGTAAGTTTTATCCCTTAGCATAGCAAAAGCACTTCTCTATAAATAAACAAAGGAAGGAAAAAAGTGGGGATTGAACACCTGGGGGTGACAGAAGTTTTGCATCAACATGATATTTGTTCCTACAGATATGAACGGTTTGGATGGCATATACACATCATGGTCAGCTTCAGGAAGGTTTCAACGGTGGATGTTTCCATTCCCACTTTTTCATTTGTGGTGGCCCACCTGAGTTTTGGATCTGCCTGATTTTTATAATCCTATCTCATTGTGGTCTTTAAAAATAGACAGCCCCGGTCATTGGTATATCTTTTTGTGTCCAGGGGCACATGCGATCCGCTCTCGAAAAAAGTGGGTTGTTGTAAACTTGTAATTAGGATAAAATGTCTAATTGTCTAGGCCTTAGGGCTATGGAACAAAGAATTATCTCAGATCTATGTTGAGGTATTAACTGTGATTCTAAAATATTGCATAACAAAATGTGATATGATGAGATAAAATGCAGTAGAAACAAAGGTGTAATGACCCCAACACCTTCGAATCCATCATCCATTGGGTGGTTCAAGCCATGTAAATGCCCTTATTTGACCTGGACCCAACTTGAAACCAAGGTCTAATGACCCCATAGCACCATACCATCTCTTGGACCCGATCAGGATCAGGGCTCTGTGGTCCCAAAGAACAGGATCCGGATCCGGACCCAACATTAATCCACCCGTTGAGAGCCTTACCGAGCCCAAAAGGCCCTTCATTTTACGTAAAGGTTAACTTGATACACTGGAAGAGCCTGATGGTAGATGCCCAGGCACTCAGAAATTATACAGTGTATGAATTGTATATCCATGCCATCCATATGTTTTTTCAGCTTATTTTATACTATAGCGCTAAAAATGAAGCAGATAAAAATATCAGGTCTACCACACCAGAAAAAAAGAGAGTCAGTGACCATTAAAAAAATTTTGTGGGTTACGAAAGTTTTGGATCAAGCTGGTATTTGTGTTTTCCATTTATCCATGACTGTGTGACCTTATCAACAGGTTGGATGGCAAATAAAATTACGGTGGACCCTATAAAGTTTTTAATGGTGGGCATTCAACTACCACAGTTGCCTGTGGTGTGGTCCACCTGAGATTTGTATCTGCTTCATTTTTGGGACAATGCAATAAAATAAGCTGGAAAAACATATGGAGTGCGTTGATATATAATGCATACAGCGAGGTGGGCCCCACGGTCAGGGTCCCACCACATCGCTGGTTCGGGGATCGCCGCTAAGTCGCGTCCGTCTTTACCGGAACCAACGACCTGGCCAATGTTCATACAGTTCCCTGTGCCCGCGTATCATCCATCACACTCTCCCAGAGCACCGAGTTTCCTGCGCTTTTGCAAATGACGAAAATACCCTCTTGGGGGTTTTTGAGGGTTTTCATGTCTTCCCCCTCCTGCAGTTGAGGAGAGAGAGAGAGAGAGAGAGAGAGAGAGGAGAATGTTTGGAGCGACGAGAGTGCTGGAGATAGTGAAGAAGCATGATTCAGGTGGATTGGTATGGAAGAGGATCAAACTCACCACCACCAGAAAAGCCAATGCCAAGAAAAGACTTCTCCGAGTCTGGCAGGTTCTCTCTCTCTATCTGTTTTCTTTTATCTTCCTTCAATATTACATTCTTTTCCTTTTTCTTTTTCTCTTTTTGGTTTCGATCTGTTCGTTGTTAGATTCATTTGTGGTAAATGGTTATATATGTGATTATTTAAATGGGTATTGTTTGGTGATTGAAATTGGACACATTAGTTCAATTTGTTGGTCTAAGCATGCGTACATTTCTTGATTCCGCGTATTTTGGGAGTGAATGGAATCCGTTTTATGAGTTTTCGAGCTAGTTTTGGGGCGACCCAGTTTCTGTAAAAAAAAGAAAAACTTCAAAGTTTGATACTCTGTCAGAGTGTGATGGATGCTACATAGACACTTGGGAATTGCATAACAATCACATATATGGCACTAATGTAATTCAAATTAAACTGTCTGAATTATGGTTCCCAGTTTAGATGTGTGATAGACCAGACATAATGCTTATTTGATTATCCGACTATTGAATTGGTGGACATTAATTGAATGATTAAAATGAAAAACATCCAATGGTCTTATTAAATAAACAAGTGTCCACGAACCAGAGGGTTAGGATTGTTCATTCAATCTGATTTTGGGACTTTGACTTAGTGATGGTGGGTTCTACAATTTAGTTTGTTTTATTTGAGCTAATGTACGTTACATGTACAAATTTTTAGTGCCTGCATATCAAGCATCATACACTGCCCGAGTACTACCGTGTAATCCCCTTTTCGTAACAATGGTATATGAGGCTGACTATGGTCTGGCGTGTTTGTTGCACGGTACTTTGGAAGGGGTAGGTGGGTCGGAGAATCTATACTGTCTGTCAAGTGGGTCCTGTCCACAGGTGGCCCGCAGTTGAAGATCAAACTAAACGGACAATCATAGCAATCGGATTCACCTGTCAAGCATTGACATTTGACCGTTTTGATTCTTACTATCCATTTCGAGGTCACTGTTTGTAGTGATGGATGGTCTGGTCTGGTCTGCTGTGATTTCAACTGAGAACCATCCATGGAGACAACATACTAGATGGACAATCTGGAGTCTGGTCCTCCACCCCACATTATGGTACCTGGGAAGGGGTAGGCGGGTGGGTGAATCCAGACTGCCTGTCAAGTGGGTCCTGCACACAGGTGGCCTGCGGTTGAAGATCCAATTGAATGGGCAATCATAGCCATCAATTTACCTTTTGGCTGTTGACACTTAACCACTTTGATTCTCATTGTCCAATTCAAAGTCACCGTTCATTGGTATAGGATGTTCTGTTATGCTGTGATTTTCAACTGAGGGAGAGGACCTACTTGATGGACAGTTTGGACTCTGGACCCTCCACCCTCCACCTCACATGGCATGTGTTTGGTATTTGGGATGGATGCCCTCCCCTGACACACCATGCCAAAGGAAAAACCTCATCATGGTATGCATTCAAAATTGATCATTCTATCGATACTTTCTATTGCATTGCCCTTGCCTCATCAATTGCATTGTTTCCTTGTTACTTCTGCCACATGTCTTGTTTAATGATGCAATGTGTTATAATATGGTTCTAGAATTGGTGAATGGTGTGGTTGGATGCATTTGATGCTCTATGAGATGAATGTTTGATGCCGAATAATATCTTGAAGTCTTAATTCTGTTAATTAAATCTTGAAGTCATCATTAAATGGAACGTGGTGCTGTGGTATGTGGGATGATGGTCCTTCTCTACTGGTCTTGGAAAAATGTAGATGGTTTATTCTCCTTCCCTGGTTTTAAAAAAAAAAAGGAGTGAAGAAAGAAGGCAATCCTTTATTTAAAATGATTTTATTTTATTTTATTTTTTTTTATAAATTTTAATTTTGAAAGATAACTCAAATTTTATTGAGAAAGCAAACAAAAGCTACAAATGAATAGGGACGCCAAGAAGGTGACCGGAAAGGCTAACCTAGGAACTCAAGATTACATCCCTTAATTTAGAAACACAAGAAGCCCATTCGATGACCAACATCCTAGCCCTATGAGAAGTGCCATTTGCTGGTTTCCTTTCATTGATAAAGCATCAAACATTTCTTTCTTCCCAAACAGCCCACCAAATCGCTAGCAATGCCATCCTTCACAACATTTTTTTTCCTTTCACTACACGATTGTGTGTCCAAAATGATTGCTATTTTGGACACCACAATCGAGTACATAATTTTAGTCCCCCCCATATGTAATGCATTTAGTAACTTCATTGAAAATGTATTCGTATGGGTGAGTTTTATATAACATACTGAACATAAACTAAGCATAGAGTGGTAGTAGGAAGGGTCATAGATGCAATTCTATTGCCAAAGTTGATGGCGGGTTCCTCATGTCTAATTGTTTTGTCGCCTTTGCTCTATAATTTAAAAGGATGAAGTGGTCAGTGAGAATTTTCCAGTAGAATTAGAATTGGGTGGACGATGTGGAATCATGCCTTTGGAGTGATGCTAAAAAAATCGATAAGGCAGCTATTTGACAGACCATGCTATGGGGCAAAGTTTGTGCAATGAGAAGAGGAGCATTGTAGAGATGAGGATGGTGGGATGGATATGTAAAAAGACTGAGGATAGACACAGGATCGGACGTTCGAAGCAAGACTAAGATTGCCCAATTGGAGATATAAATGACATAGAGTCAATTGGGATGGTTCAGCCATGTGCTACAAAACAAGTGGAGATGGCCTTGATGGGCAGGCGAACTTTGATTAGGGTTGAAAGACCTGAATGGGGGATGAGGGGAAGGCCTAAAGGGGGATTGAGGTATTGAGAAGGGATATGAAATCTTGGACACTTACGAGATAGAGACTTAGATAGCAATGATTGGCAAAACAAGATACATAAAGATAATCCTAAATAACTAGGTCAAGGCTATAATGATGATTTTTTATGTTCCTTTTCATTACAAAGCAATCTACTCATGTTGGACGTCTTCCTTCTTCTTTTTCTTCTTGTTCGTTTTTGTTTGATTTACACTGCACATATGTATGTCTTGTAGCCAGAGTTCACCTTTGTACTTTCTGATTTTCCCCACTCATGTTACATATTTCATTCTTAAACACATCTATATTGACATGTGAAGCTGCTATGATTTAATTCATCTAGTATCCTCTTCTCGTCATCAATCTCAAAGCCGCATCGCGTTCAAAATTCTAACATAAGCCACCACACACTGCGATGAATTTCTTTCTTTCTTTATTTTTTATTTTATTTTTAGCCAATAAGAACTCTTTTGAACATGATAGACGGTGGTTTTTGAACATTGATAAAGAGATCTTGTCAACTTCTTCATTATCTTGTCCATGAACTACTGGTTTTGAACACTAGAAGAGAGATGATCATTTAGCATTGATAGAAGCAATCATATTATTGATGATATTTCATTAAGTTAAAAAAATTGGAGTCCGGATTCTTCATCGTTTGGACCAATGATCTCTTTATCAGTGTTTGAAAAACCTACAATGGAATGCTTTATAAACTACTTTCTCTGAGTAACATGACTATAGCCTATTAGGCAGCAAATATTCCTCTTCGAATGAGACCACTGTACTCACATACCAGCATGGTTTAAGCAATCGTCTGGTACAACTTGGCATCATCGGACTTGTTTCAGTTTTGGTACAAAATGATACGAGTCACCGGACTGAAACAGGACCAAAACCAGCTGAACTGGAACGATACGGGGTGAGTCGTGCTGATTCAGGTTCACTGGTGAGTCAACCCCCAAAACCGCTACTTTAAGTCAAGTGTGCCAGTGCCTCACACACTCAACGAATGCATAAAAACCAATGTTGTGATCTCGGATCTCATTCATCCACAGATTTTTTTTTTAAAAATTTTGGAAAGGGGCGGCAGATTATTTGGGACACTCAGTAGTTTAGGATTCATCTCAGACTCATTGTCAGCAATGTGATATATGAAATCCAGCTTAGTAGCATGAACTTCCACCTGATCCTTCTCAGTACTCCTGTGCCGCTCTCCAATGATTGAGCTCCTCACCGTACGGTCATTGCCCTCCGCATGATGATTCTCAATACCCTCCTAGTCATTGCCCTTAACTTGATGGAGGATGGTCCTCCCATGTTCATTGACTTCCGCCTCATCAATCATCACCCATTGAATTGAGCATGCCCTTGGCTGTTGCCCTCCACACGATTGTTGTCATCAATCATCACTCATAACTTGATACAACCTGCAGAAACATCAGTGCTACTGTCAGCCTTGGTGATGGCAGACGGAAATGGAGATATCCTGCTGAACTGCCTGTCCCACCTGCTAGACTTGCAGAAAGTGTAAGCTTCTCTCACAGTGTAGGAAGTGAGAATGGCAGTTAGTTGTTTTTTGGGTTTTCTGAATTGTCGGGTCTTGCTGCTTTTCTGATGGCATGGTTCAGGGATATACCCTTTCTTTTTTGAAAAGATAACGAAGCTTGTTAAATGAAAAGATGGGAAGGGAATTCCCAGCATACAAAAAGGCCTATGAACAATGTGATTGATGCAGTTGCCAGAAGCAAAGGGCAAACGAAATGTTTAGACCAACGCTGCAGTGCAAATCTCCCAAAATACCAGAAAAACATGCCCATTACCCTAAACCCAATTGTTTGCTTCACGAGAGTATCCTTTGAAAATAATCCGCTGCTGCTAGAAGTGGCAGTGCATATTCCTAACCACTTCACTAATAGCAAAAGCACTGGCCTGAAGATCTGCCAGTGCGATTATCAGACCTGAGAAGACGAGGATTACCTACATCCACGAGAAGGTCACTGACCCCACACAAGCCAGACGTCTGATTCATGGCACCATGAGCCGAGAAACACCAGCTGAAAGACACGGCCCTAGAATTTCTGTTGGCATTTTGAGAGGACTGCTTGCTCCAAATCACCTCCATCCAATTTCTGAGGACAGCTGATGCTGATAACCCATTGAAAATTTTATGATTGAGTGCCCAAATGCATAAACTGGCCTTGACCTTCTCCCCAATCTTAACAACAGAAGATTCTTCATCATTACATATGCGTCTGTTTCTTTCTGTTCCCGGCGCAGAGCCAAAGGAAGGTGCTTCCAACAGCACCTTACCTTGGGGTTTGAAAGAGCAGTTTCCCCAGTTCGTCAAGATCTCTTCCACCATCTTTCTAATCACCATTACAATGCCTAGACACTGAAAAATAGATTCTAGAGTTCACTAGCTACACTACGGTGTATGAGAAGGTGCTGAACTGATTCTTCCTCTCACTTACACATGAGCATATGTTAGGAATGCTTAGCATGGTTTTTAGACTCGGCAAGCTGCACTGCTTGTGCAATGCATCTGAGTCAACTCGGACTGGATTGGAACTGATCGACACAATGAGTCACCCGGACGAATCATCCCTGACTCGGGCAGGCCGCGACTCAACTTGAGACCTAACAAGTTGCGAAGTCATTTAACCATCACGCTTACACCTCAGAGCATTTCATATGTTTGCCGAGGCTAGTACAGTAGGACTGCATGCACTTATTGACAATTATATGAAGGCAGCCCATGGATGGGTATTGTGTTCTGTGTTTGTATCAATTCAAAGTCAAACAAGGACACAAGGTTACATGCAATATTAGCTTCTTATCAATATTGAATAATTTTCTCTTAGGATTGGCTAGCATTTACCTTTTGCTTTCTGGTTATCTTTTGTGATACATGGTGGAACTCATGTATTGCTTCATGTCACAAGTTTAAGGAATTATAGTCCTGAATTACCTGATCCATCAGTACATGAATAGTGTCCTCATGTAGCCATTTTGTACAAGTGGGGCCCATGGCTTGTTGACTGAAACCATCGGTATTATGGGATTTGCCGTGGATGAGGAATGACCAAAAACTCTTCCAGATTGGAAGATCATAGCCATCAAATTTCTGGGTCTTTGGCAGCAATGTGGCATCAGTTTATCTCTTGACCATTTATTTGTGGGCCACTGGTTCATGAGTTATGAACCACCATTATGGGAAAGTTTTGGAGAATCCCCAATACACATTGGGTTAAAAAATAAAAAAAACCCCTGCAACATGGAACTGTCCTGGTGAAACCGCAGCAGCATATAGCATTCTGTGTGTTCTTTATCTATGGGCTGTACACGCATGCCCTGGGTTCAACCACATCTTGCCATGATGATAGTTCTCTCACCATTCATGGATTTGACCTGGTGTGCAGGCCATGGCACACTCTTTAAAAAACTCGTGTTTCCAAGTCCTGTAACTTTGACATATTGCTGTGGCCTCTTTCAAGAATTTACAAGCTCAAGACTCGAAAATTTGCACTCTTTAAAACTCGTGTTTTGGAGTCCTGTAACCTTGACATGTTGCTGTGTCCTCTTTCAAGAATTTACAAGCTCAAGACTCGGAAATTCTCTCTGTCTTGCAGAATGAGGCCGTCCTGAAGGCTTGTGCTGAACCAACTCCTCCCAAAACATCAACATGTGAGGATGGAATTGCAGAGAAAGACACTGATGGTATACAAGCCCAAGCAAAATGAAATGTAAAGCTGGATGAGCCTGAAGGACTTGCTGTGGTTTGTAGTTCCCAGCTTGATGGTACTGGATCCTTTCTGCTCCGTGATTTTTAGTTGGAATAGCTTTGAATCATGAACATGTTTGTTCTCTTGTTGATATTGAAAGGCTTGTCGGTACAGCATCATTTAGCATGGAATGAACCCTGCTAGTCATTGAGCTTACTACAGTTCTAATTTTGGGTGTTTATTTTTCTCGGGAATTCCTTTGCATATTTCCTTTGTATTGTGGTACCTCTTTAATGAAATTTAGTTCCTGGTAGAAAACAACACTCCTTATTCAATTTATGTAGTGTTCCCTGCAAACTGTTGAATTTTTATTTGTAGGTGGGTTTTTGATGGATTTCTTTGTGATTCTCTGGTTGTTGGCTTTTCCAACTCATGTTCTCTCCTTCCACTTTTTTATTTTTTATTTTTATGTTCTCCTGGAAAGTAACTGGTTCTTCTGTTGCCTTTTCTTGGGATTTTACTGCATAAAAGCAATGCAGGATATTCATCTATTGTACATGGTTTCTGTTTAGGTTTCCACTTGATCATGATCAGTGTTGTTAAATGCAACCGCATATTCGCATATGCGAAATCCCATATGCATATCGCATATGCCAAATGTGCGAGGATATGCGATCGCATATGTGATGTATGCAATTGCATACAGCATATGCAATCGCACATCTGCCAACTGTTGGCACATTATTTTATTTGTTTATTTTTGCAAAAAATCAAACTTTTGTAAGTAGTGTAACTTGTAACTATAAGTTGTGTTCGTATATTGTTGAATGTAACTTAGTGTTAGTGTAACTAAGTTGTAACTTATTGTAGTGTAACTTATTGTAACTAAGTTGTAAATTGTAACTTGTAAGTGGTGTTAGTGTTATAATGTAAAAATAATAAACATTAAGATGTAACTTCAAAATTGTATTTGTACAATAAATAGCTTATTGATTGTTTTGTTACTTAACTATATTGTTGAATGTTGAATTTGATGTACTTCATTCATTTTTCTAACAAGTCACAAACTAATTTTATATATGTAAAATTAATATATTAGTTATCTATTGACTTAGGGAAGCTTCTCCTAAGTTCTTATATTTTTCTACATTTTTTTTTCCAATTTTTCTCCTTATTTTTGTGTGTGTGTGTGTGTGTGTGTTTTTTTTTTTTTTAATTTTTAATTTTAAAATAAAAAAATATGCGACCTCATATGCAATTGTGCGATCGCATATGCACACAAGCATATCCGATTGCACAGAACCGCATATGCGGTTTGACAACGTTGATCATGATTCTTCAGTTGGCTTGCATTTTTAGTCACAGTTGCTCTTTCAAAAAACAGTTCCTCTTTGTCAGATATTCTAGAAGAGAATTTCATAAGAAAATCATGCTGTTGAAAGTTGTAACCATGGTTCAAAAACTCTCAAATTCTACCACTCACGGTATTAACAAATGGCTACGTATTGGTTGATCCTTTAAAGGAAACGGTCACCCCCACTACTTGATGGGGTTGAATTGGTTTGTTGTGAAAAAAAATGGGCTGTATGAACCTGGATCGGGGCCGATATGGGCCACCGTTACGGGCCGACATGGTTATAAAGGGTCGATTTTGAAAAAAAAATTATTTTCAAATTTCTCTCATTCCTGCTTCTTTCTTCATTTCAACCATTAAGGAAGCTTAGGGCCTGTTTGGATGCCTGTAAGTTGGGTAAGTGGGAAGTGGCTTACAGGGAAGTCACTTCCAGGTGGTGTTTGGGGAGAAAATGCACCTGTAAGTCACTTACAACCTATAAGTTACTTACAGGCAAAACTGCCAGGAAACTTTCAGGGGTTGGGGGTGAGAAGTCACTTCCCTGTAAGTGACTTAGGGCCTGTTTGGCCGGACCAATCCCACGGTATTAGGAGGGATGGGATCAAGATATCCCAGGATATGCATGACGAGCCAAACAGACCCGGTGAACTTGTCCTGGGATATAAGCAATCCCATGGATCTTAAAACAATCCACTGAAATCACCATCATTACCTTAAAATTGATCCCATCCCTTGGTTGGACGGATTGGAAGGTAAAATCCCAGGATATGCCCGGCGTGCTAAACAGACCCAGTGAACTTATCCCGGGATATAGCAATCCCATGGATCTTAAACCAATCCACTGACACCACCATCATTACCTTAAAATCCATCCCATCCCTCCTAATCCCATGGGATACGCCCGGCCAAACAGGCCCTTACATGCCAATGGTCTGATTTTTAAAAAGAGGGAAAGAGGGGGGAAACGCACCTCCATGACATCAATGCTCCAATAATCTCTCTCTCCCTCTCTCTCTCTGCAATTAGGGTCGCCACACACCTTTGTCTTCCCCTCTCTCCCTCTTTGCGGTTAGGGTTATGACTCTTTTTCTTTTGTTTTTTCCCTTTTCCTTTGTCAAAACTGATGGGCGGCGTGGATATGGAACATAACCTTTTTTCTTGCAGCCATTGGTTTTCCAATCCATGGATGATATGGTTAGGAACACATGGTCAAAGGAGTTGTTTACAACCATAAGCAATCCACTTTGGTCCCTCCAAATGGATGTTTGGAATTCTTGATTGGACCTATTATTTCCATAAACAATTTTTTACTTTCCATTTTCTGGCAATTTTTTTGCTATTGACTGGATGGTTACAATCATTTGACTGGCATGATTTTTGCTTAATGGTTCATTAATTGTGGGCTGAACTTGATGGAAAGGTTCAAATCAATTGATTGGACTGTCCATGTGTCCCTATGCAACCTTTTGTTCTTCAAGCAATTGATCTTGTCTCATTTCAAATGCCTTTTACATGGTCCTATCTGAGTGGGGCCCACCAGGTGAATAGTTAGATTAAGGAGCCATGAATTCTAGTTGTAGCATCTAATCATGTAATCTAGCGCTATTATAGGTATTTTGAATTCATGGGCCCATTTTTATGACCCACTTGATGATTGGTTTAGCCTGATAATTGGCTTAAATATTTATCTAGATGGACTTGATAAAATGACACATTTGGTGTTAAGAATTCTTCTGTGATTATAACATTTTGGAATGATTTCTTGCTCCAAGCTTTGCTTGGTGTGAATATACAGCTTCTTATTTGTAACTAACTTACAGATTACCCAAACACAAAAACCAACTTACCTGTAAGCGACTTACAGCTTACATCCAAGCAAGATAACCTGTAAGTGACTTTCAGGTGTAAGTAACTCACCTGTAAGTCACTTACAACTTAAAAACCTTACAGGCATCCAAACAAGCTCTTATAAACTAATTTTAAACTAGATCTAGGCCTATTTTGTGGAAGGAACACAAACTGAGTAGGATTCAATGTATCAAATAGAGTGCACCATTTTGGGAAATATCAGGAGTAAACCATCACCTTTTCTTTTCTTTTTTCTTTTTTATTATTTTTTTATTTTTTAAAATAAAAAATAAATTTATCTTTGATGTTCCCTAATCAACCAAAGTGGTCTTGGGAGATCTTATGTGCGAGCAACGTGGGGGTGGGGGTCAGAATCATTAGCCCCTCTTAGGCCGAAGGCCCAAACATCAGGATGGTGGGGGGGGACCATGCTAAGGGAAGCAGTTGGGAGAGGGACACTACCCTTATTTTACAGGACCTCTGTGATGTGTATGTGAAATCTACTCTGACCATTAGATGTGTCATCCCACTTTAGGCCGTTGGCTCAAAAATCAGGCTGGTTCGTGATTTAGGTGGGCCACACCAAGGGAAACAGTTGGGAGAGGGACACCCACCCTTGATTTTTACAGGGCCCATCCTGATGTGTATGTGAAACCACTCCATCCATCAGATGCATCGTCATACATTAGGCCCTGGGCTCAAAAATCAGGCTGGTCTGTAATTCATGTGGGCCACACCAAGGTGACAGTTTGGAGGGTAGGGATCCCCCTGTCCACTGTTTTGACTTGTGTGGCCCACCTGAATTGTGTACCAGCCTGATTTTTTGGTCCGTATGCCTAAAATGGGGTGACACATCTTTTGGTCGGAGTGGATTTCACATACACATCACGGTGGGGCCCACCGGAGCCCACCCCACTTTCCTTGCATATGCATTTTTTTGAGAATTCCCCCACCAAAAAAAAAAAGACGTTAGCAGGGCTGTATTGGCTGATATGGGTATGCCGGCCGATACCATTACGTAATACCTTGCTACTACTCGACCCAACCTCCAGCCGGGTTGGTTGACTCAAAGACTTGACCCAGCAGTAATATATATGGTAGTAAAATATTACATAGCTATGTTTAGTTAAAATATATGAAATAGCTGAGACGAAACAAATGGAGAGTTCTTTGTGGGTTGGTCATAGAAGTCGTGGTTAGAGCATTTGGCTTTTAAGTAGAAGTCATGGCTTTTGACTTTGACAGGTATACTTGCATTTTTTATTTTATTTTATTTTATTTCACAGAACCGTTATCCCCATAACTGACTGGATATTATGGTGACCCTGCCTATCTTGGTGGTTGGTTTTGGTCCAAACTGGTCTGATCCGGTCTGCATTTGAAAACATCGTATTGAATAAACTATTTTTTAGCACAAACATGATGTGTTTTGAAGCATCCTGATTTCGTAGATTTTTGACATTTCTGATTGTGATAGTTTTGATCTTTAGACAATGTGATAGTTTTGATCTTTAGACAATGTTTTGACCTAATCACTGTTTTAATGTGGGCTTTTAAGGAATCCTACAGTTTGCTGTTTTGCAAGATTGTGTACATCCACAAGGTTAATGGTCTGCTGATCCGGACAGTCCATTGGATGATTCCCATTTCCCACAATGTATGAAGGATTCCCTGAAAGCATTGCAGATGGGAAGATCCTATCCCTTCAATTTAGCCCTTTGTTAAGTCTATTTGTAGGCCATTAATTGAAGGGTTAGAATGTTTCATTCGGGGAGATTTCTGCGGCACCCTCCATCCAAAATGTGGCCCATCAGATGTATGGCCCCAAACATATGAATGCATTTGCTGCAGCAAAGAAAGTAAAATCCTAAATTTTCCTATGAAAATCAGTTTTGTTTCTGTTTGCTCTGAATTCTATTAGAAAACACAGCTATTTGAAGAAAAAGGGGGGGGAAATGAAACACTTGTATCTTCTTCTGCATAAAAGGAAATAGATACCTGACTGGCTCATTTGCACAGTACATGTGTTTGTTCTGCTCTGACAAGTGGTGCCCACACAATCCATACCATCCCCTCCATCAATGGATTCCCTCCAAGAGTCTTCTTCTCAATAGAACAATCTTCTAATTTCTTACCTACAAATAGAAGGTTAAGAACAGAAATACGACGATGATCCTGGTTCTGCTGAAAAAAAGAAAAAGAAAACCCCAAGACTGGTCCTGGGATCTTCCAATCAGAGAGATCTTTTGGGCATGGTTATTTAAGGTGGGACACAAGTCACTCAATGGACCAATGGTGTGGATTTCTGAAGCATGGGCTCATATGTCAGAATTGAGAACTCTAACAGGCCTAGGTAATCTCTATCATTTTTTCTCACATTTTATACTATCATCAATCTCAAAAAAATCTTCCTTTCTCCTGAACTTCTCCGCATCTTCTTTATTTTACCCTTTTTCTTAACCTTAAATTGGAAATTAAGGTTAAGAAAACAAATATAGGATTTTTCTTGTGATATTTCCAGATACAATCTAAATGTATATCTGTTGATGGTTGGATCCATTGGTGTAAGGGCAACAGTCATCCCTTCTGGGAGATTTTTGCAAGCTTATTTTTGGAAAGGGCTTCTAAATATGGAATCTGCATGACACAGCTTGAATGTCTTAGGTCCTGTTTGTTTTTCCAATTACAACAGTAAATGGTTGTAAACGAGTAATGATTATTTACTCTTGTAATTGTGTGGTGCAATGTCGTCAAATCACATATGCCATTGTATGTGACTGGCATATGCTGTTTGTATATACCATCACATACTCGCACATACCATCACATATTGCTCTGGCTTAAAAAAAATTAAATTAAATAATGTAAAAGAAAGGGAAAAATGAAATAAAAAAGCTAAAAAATAAGTAAAAGTATGCCTAATTACTATAAATGATTAGATTGGGTTCTTTTACCTATTTCATTGTAGTTTGAGTGTTTGACACTATTAGACCATCCATATATTAAGTTATATATTTAATTATTTATATTATATTTACATTAAAAAAAAAAAAACAATATGTGATTGCAAATGGAGTATGTCATTGCCTACTCGCATATGCGATAGCATACTTATGCACAAAAAAGTATGCCAACCCTTATGAAAAAATGGCATATGCGATATGTGATCACACATGACAACAGTGGTGTGGTGACATCACGTGCATTTAACTGCAATGATGATTTTGTTGCATTGTTTGTTTCACCCAAAAATCATTGTAAAAATGGTAGTCTTATAGTGTGAAATGTGATGATTACAATTTACTTTACCTATTTCATTTACAGTTGTATTTGACCTTTGATTTATGAGCCATAATTCCCGTTTAAACAAACACTTGAAAACAATAATGATGTCTCATTTACTTTGCATTTCATAGTAAATTGGAAAACCAAACAGGCCCTTATGAACTGTCCAAGTTAGTGTTTGTGCCCATGTGTGGAAGTACATGTATGCTAAGCATATTCGCACCACTTTTTCACACACACACCACATGGGTACTCACACCCATGACCTCAGTGTTGAAACACACTCCGTCTACCACCGAGCCACGACTTAATTCAGTCCTTTAGGTTTATAGAACACGGATAATTTTGCTCTGGCGAAGAGATTGAAGAATACTCTTGCATTTTTAGTTTTTAGAAGTAGAGTTCATCTTTAATTGATCTAAAACGTTGATATGATGGGACTTATTATCGTGGGCACCAAAAATAAACAATGCTGGGAGGTCCTAGCAGTAGAATATTTAGCCTTTTTATTTGTTGAATGAGAACATGTGTTTTTTCCTAGCCGTTTCTTTCTTCTACTCTATTAAGGGTTCCGGATGTTTTTTTTTTTTTTTTTTTTTTTTTTTTTTTTTTGTTTTTGTTTGTTTGTTTGTTTGTTTGTTTGTTTTTTTATAATGTGCGAGATCCTTGGAGCGTGTACCTTTTAATCATACTGGGTCCTGTAATATCAACAGTTTGGATCACCAACAAATAGGCTCCAGTTGGACAGATTTAAAACCTGAATGGTAATGTTTTCTCCACCGGAGCATTGTATAATGTAACTCATGAAATTTGATCTTCATGTTTCAATCGTGATGTGATGTGCCTTTTGGTTTAAGTACTTTTGGTCTTTCACTGTGTTGGCTTGGTTAATTCACCATCGTTTTTTTAATTTTTTGGTTAATTCAGAATAACATGTTACCATGCTATTTTGAAGTTTTGAATACAAACTGTAGTTTTTTTTTTTTTTTTTTTCTCCAGTTATAAGACCTAATCTTTTATATAAATCGTTTTTTTATTTATTTTTATTTTTTATTTTATAAATTTTAAATATTAAATCATAAATCATAAATCGGTACCCGATACTTTAATGGGTGGCACCACCTTGATAGGTATAGGTGTGGTTTCTCATTTTAGGTCCAACATGGCCATGGATATGGAATCGGTGTGGTGTCCATTGATAAGTAACCCAAACCTGTTGCATTGAGTGTACTCTACCACTCAACAGTCGTGTTGTATGCCTACTACATTGGAAGTTTGTAATCCTGCCTTCGCCCATGAATCCAAATTGATCAAACCCGTCAACTATCATGACCATCTACCATTGATCCAATACCCATGCAACTATGTGGTGGACCTTTAGATCCAAACCATCATATTATCATTAAGTACAATTAAAACCCTTTTAACGATTAAAACAAGATGTTAACAATTGAAAATGTTAGTAAAAGTTAAAAAAATCCTTCTTACATGTTAGCCCAATGAAAAAATTAAAAAAAAAAAAATCACTTTGAACATCTAATCTTCAAAACCGAAGTTATAAATAGTTTCTAGGAAACCTATAAATCCCTTATTGGATCATGTGAGCCTCAGCCAGATCTCAACGTATGCATCTAGTTATACCTACACCTACGTTGGTTGGCAAATTACCTTGTAAAGCGTGCCAAAATATAAAACCAAGACCTTAAACCCTTACATGTCATTAGGTCTAAGGATTAATTAATGCTAGTACTAATAATCCAAGCATGATGAGCTCCCCGATCTAGAGACTTGAACTTAATCCTCCAATGCAAGCATGCAACAGCAACACCATGAGCGTGCTCCCATGGCATACTTTCACTCCTGTGTAGGGTAGGGCAAAGGCACAACGGCTCATTGTCATGTCCGATGATAGTGATCTTTCATCCTACCTCTTTATCAATCCTCCTACAAAGGATGACCACATAATTATAGTAACCACGGATATGTCTCGCACATGCTAGGTGGTCATGGAACCATAGGATATTGAGATCCATGGCCTACAACTCTCCTTTGATCAGAAATGGTTCATCAAATCTCCAGTTTCCAAGGACAACTAAATAAATCCTCCTTTTTTATATACAAGTTTAAAGTACTCTTACATATTACCATTCCATTACAATGTCCATCTAAGGAGCCATGGTCATCACAACCTACAGACAAGATCACTAATATCACATCCATGTCATCCACGGATAAGATCCACATCGGTTTTTCAAAATTTCAAAAAACAACTTCAATAAGACCACATGATGGATGGTTTAAATCAATAAGACTATTTATGTATGTTCAATATGAATTGTCCATCTCCTTTGGTGATTTTCTTTAGATGGATGGGCAATCAAAGATGAGACCTGGATGCTGGATGGCCTAGATCAATGATCTGCCAATTTGTAGTAATGTTAATATGGAATGGTCACTCATGTAGGATTGAATTGATGTTTAGCATCATCCTACGAAGTGATTGATTAGTGACTTCTGAGAGGGCTGGGCAGTCAAGGGTGGAGGAATAGGCAATCAAGGGTGGGTGACTGACGCAGGGATGAATGTGATGAGGTTGATCACTGTCTTCCTCAAGGGGATAACTACTCCGAATCCACAGGGCTTTCTCCAGACTCCTCACAAAGATACCTCGAATCCACGAGGAAAAATAAGAAAAATAAAAATAAATTGTAGAAAATTCAAATTTTCATTGATAGATAATAAAAACAATTTTATAACCATTTAAATAGTGATACCAAACTTTGGAAGAAGTTTCAGAATAAAATGATGAAGAGTTATAATCAAATCAAAACTTACTATAAATAGTAAAAGCAGAAATAAAATGGATTTTCGACCGTTGATCTGATGGAATCTCACAAATTGATTTTGGGGTAGGATCTTCTCCTACCCCAAAATCATATATAGTGCGTAGACTAACTCATTCCGGTTTGCGAGATATGCATGTTTTAAGGTTCTGACGGTCTCGATGACTATAGTCTTCGATTGGGCCTTCTCTGATCCATCTTGGGGATGAAAGTGTCCACGACCCGCGCTACATTAGCCACATGGATGGTCTGGGTCAATAGCTGAATACTTTGCATTATGATTAATATGGACCATCCATTTCCTTAACCATTGAATGGACAATTCGGATCATCGAACAAAAGTGGTTTTTCTTTTTAATGATGGGCAATCGAGTTTGGGACTCATGCGATGGATGGTCTAGATAAATGATTGGACTGTTTGTGGTGAGGTCAATGTAAATCATCCATTTAACCATTGATGGATGGTTAGGATCATCTCACAAAAATGTTTCCTTATCATGAAGGGAAATTAAGATTGGGGCTACATAATGGATGGTCTAGATCAATTATTAGACCGCACTATGATTAATATGTACTATACATTTCCTTCACCATTCATGATCATCCGACATACGTACAATCAAGGTGGGACCCACATGAAGGATTGTCTAGATCAATAATTGAACCTTTTTCAAGTATGATTAATACCACATGTTATTTCCAGCTTAGAATTATTAGTTTTTGAAATCAGTCACCTACTCCAAGATGTTATCCAATCAAAATTCCCATAAACAGAATACTCAAGGAATAGCGAAATCGGATTGCGTACTGAGTTACTCGGTACACTCTTATCGTACTGAGTAAACTCTGTTGGGCCCACTATGAATTCATGTGGTTTATCAACATCGTCCATACGTTCTTCCAGATCATTTTAGGGGTTGAGCCTAAAACTGAAGTATATCCAAAGCTCAAGTAGACCATAACAAAGGAAACAATGGAAGTATTAATTTCCACAGTTGAAACATTTCTAAGGCCCCCAGTGATGTTTATTTGTCATACAAACTGTTCATAAGATCACGTAGACATGGATGAATGGAAAACACAAATATCATCTTCATCTAAAACTTCTATGGTCCCCAAGAACTTTTCAATGGTAGACTTCAATTCATACTATTTCAAGTGGTGTAGTCCACTTAAACTTTGGATATGATTAAATTTTGGTTTAGAGCCCTAAAATTATATGATAAAGCGGATGTACGGAGTTGATACAATGCATGAATGATGGTGGGCCCCACAGTTTACTCAGTACGCAATCCGCTTCCGGGAATTGCAATATCTGGCTATTAAAATATCTAGATGGCTCCTCTTAGAGATTAGGATGCTCATGTCGGTTTCTCTGGTGCAAGATCCACCTACGGTGGGCCCATTAGATCAATGGTCTGTATCTGAACTAGGGTTGAAAGTCAGGCGGGTTGGGTTCGGCTAGCTCAAGGTTACTATACCTCGACCCTAACCCAACCCAACCTCGGGTTGGGAATTGTCAATTTAGGCCGAACCCAAGCGGGCTCGGTTGGGTTGATTGGGCAGATACATGCTAATGTTTTTGTTATTACATTAGTCTATTATATTTCAATACATGTTTTATTTTTTGTACCTATGATTTTATTAATTATATATGTAATTATTTATTACAAAGAACTTCATTTTTTTCTAAATAAACAATCTAAAATATTGGACAACAATTTTAAAAGTCGTGTTCTGTAGCATGCGATTTATTTGGGAGAGAGAAATCCGGCGTATCTTGATAGCTCGAGTCATCGGAAATGATGTGGACCAATGTGTTGAGATGCCTTGCACAAACCTTAGGATCTAGCCTCCCGAAACAAACCAGAATTATGGATAATAAAGCAATGAAATAAATCAAAGCATCAATCACACACCACACAAGAGATTTTTACGTGAAAAACCCTCAAAGAGGTAAAAACCACGGGACCTCGTCCAGATCAACAATCCACTATGAAGTAGAACGTTACAATCTTCTTCACTCACACAGGAGTGGATAAACAATAAGAGAAATAGAGAAAACGAAGAGATCTAATCGATTATGAGGACATAAAAGCGTTGAGATATAAATTGCAAAGTAGAAAAACCTCCACGAGCAGAACCTCCCTTCTATAAGCTTCCTCTCTCTCACCTTTGATAGCCCTCTTGTATTTTTCTCATCAACCTAACATACGTAGAAAAATCCTAGGGACCTTTTTTATAATTTTAGGAAACTCCTTTCCGCATCCTAGTTGCGAAAGGACTTGCGCATCCCAGTTGCGAAAGGACTTTGGGCATCCCAATTGCGAAAGGACAACGGGTTAAAAAAACTCATTAAATCTCCCCCTTTTTGACCCAGGAGGGATTCACCTTCTTTAAGCCAGCCAGGTTTCTACAAACTTCAAACTTGCCCTTAAGCAAGGCCTTGGTCATCATATCTGACCCATTATCGTCCGTGTGGACCTTCTTAAGCTGTAACACCTTCTGTTCCAAAGTATCCTTGATCCAGTGATACCGAATCTCTATGTGCTTTGACTTTGAATGCTGACTTGGATTCTTGTTCAAGTGTATAGCACTCTGACTATCGCAATAGACCACGTCCTCCTCCTGCTTCAGGCTAAGTTCCTGTAGGAACCTCTTCATCCAAAGCATCTCTTTACATGCCTCTGTGATGCAATTGCTTCGGCTTGAGTTGACAATGTTATGACCTTCTGTAGCTTGCTCTGCCAAGAAACCGCTCCCCCTGCAAACGTGAACATGAACCCCGATGTAGACTTCCTAGAGTATATGTCACCTGTCATATCTGCATCTGTGTAGCCCTCTAACACAGGTTTACCGTCACCATAGTATAGGCTTAACCTGGATGAGCCTCTTAGATACCGCAGTATCCATTTCACCGCTGCCCAATGCTCTTTACCAGGATTGACAAGATACCGGCTAACAACACCAACCGCATATGCTATATCTGGGCGTGTACACACCATAACATACATCAAACTTCTTACAGCTAACGCGTAGGGTATCTTCTGCATCTCATCCACCTCTGCCTTCGTCTTGGGACACTGCCTGTCGCTCAATCTGAAGTCACCATCCAGTGGAGTACTGACTGGCTTCGCTGCATTTATATTGAACCGCTCTAGGACTTTCTCAATATACCGCTCTTATGACAGCCAAAACTTCTTGCTGCTTCTGTTACGGGTTATCTCCATTCCTAGGATCTGTCTAACCGGGCCCAAGTTTTTCATCACAAAAGACTTGCCCAACTCCTGTTTCAGCCTGTCGATCTTCTTGATGTCTTTTCCCATGTTGAGCATGTCATCAACGTATAATAGCAGAACTAAGAAATCACCATCTGAGAACTTGCGCGTGAACACACAGTGGTCCGACTCCGTTCTGTCATACCCATGTTTCAACATAAACGAATCGAACTTCTTGTACCATTGCCATGGAGCTTGTTTCAGCCCATACAAGCTCTTCCTCAGCCTACACACTATATGCTCCTTGCCTTTGACTTCGAACCCCTCTGGTTGGTACATGAAGATCTCTTCTTCCAGGTCACCATGGAGAAAGGCAGTTTTAACATCTAATTGCTCTATCTCCAGATCCATGCTAGCCGCCAACCCAAGCAACACCCGTATGGATGTCATCTTCACCACTGGTGAGAATATCTCTTCGAAGTTTATACATTTTCTCTGACCAAACCCTTTCACCACAAGTCTGGCCTTGAACCTCGTCTGTGAATTCTTTTGCTCAATCTTCTTTCTGAACACCCACTTGTTGCTCAAAGCTTTCTTGCCCTTAGGCAATTTTACCATATCATAGGTGTGGTTCTTATGCAAGGATTCCATCTCCTCTTGCATAGCTTTCAACCACTCCCCCTTATGCTCGTCGGCTAGGGCCTCAGAATAATCTTCTGGCTCTCCCCCATCAGTCAACATAATGTACTCATGTGGCGAGTACCTCTTGGATGGCTGTCTGCCCCTAGATGACCTCCTCACCTGTGGCTCAACAGGTGGATCAAGTGGGGGCTGCTCCCCTGGTCCATCTTCTGAAGGAACTCTCTCGTCCTCTGCACCTTGCTGTACTCCCCCGTTATTAGGCACCACAGGAGGAATAATCGGATCCATATCCTCTAGCTCACCTGAACTAGGCTGATTCTTCTCTAGCTTACTAATGTCTTCTATACACTGATCTTCAAAGAAAACCACATCTCTGCTCCTGACGAGCTTTCTCTCGGTCAGATCCCACAATTTATAATCGAAATTTTCATCACTGTACCCTAAGAACATACACTGCCTGATCTTCATATCGAGCTTGGACCTCTCGTCCTTTGGTACATGAACGGATGCCCTGCATCCAGACACCCTGAGATGACTGTACGATGGATCATGTCCAGTCCACACCTTCTCAGGTACTTCTCCATTCAACGGGGCTGATGGAGACCTGTTTATCAAATACACCGCTGTGTGCATTGCTTCTCCCAGAACATCTTGGGCAATTTCACATGGGATAACATGCATCTGATTCTCTCAACAATGGTGCGATTCATTAGCTCAGCTACACCATTATGCTGGGGGGTCTTGGGAACCGTCTGTTCATGCCGTATACCCAGGGACTTGCAGTACTCGTGAAAGTCGCCAATGTATTCACCACCATTGTCAGTGCAGATGCACTTCAATGATTTACCTGTCTCTCTCTCTACCATAGCATGAAACAATTTAAACACACCAAAGACCTCGTCCTTGGATTTCAAAGCATAAACCCAAACCCTCCTAGATGCATCATCTATAAAAGTGACAAAATACAATGCCCCACCCAAGGTTTTTGTCCTCATAGGACCACAAACATCAAAATAAACCAAATCTAATGCATGCACTTTATTAACATGAGAAGCAGTTTTAATAAATGAAACTCTATGCTATTTTCCTGATAAACAATCAAAACAGGTTTTGAGAGGTATACCTGTCACGTCTGGAAGGAGCCGCTTCCTTGCTAGTAGCTGAAACCCTTTTTCACTCATGTGGCCTAGACGCCTGTGCCATATGTCAATAGTTGAATCTTCTGCTGCGTTCAACCCACTCTTGCACATACTGACACTTGCCTTGTACAGGGTGCAATACTTTTTTCCTCTAGCCACGATCAACGAACCCTTGATGAGCTTCCATCGCCCACCAGCAAACCGGCTTTCATAGCCATCATCATCCAGCCTTCCCATCGACATCAAGTTGAGGCGAAGGTCTGGGATATGCCTCACATCCCTGAGAACCAATGTGCAGCCCACATCGGTCTTCACACAAATATCACCGACTCCCATGATCTTTGATACGCTAGAATTTTCCATCTTCACAGTCCCATAGTCACCTGACTTGTAGCTTGTGAAGAAGTCCTTGCGTGGAGTCGCATGAAAAGAAGCTCCCGAGTCAACCACCCAGTCGGTGTCCTGACTCGTAGCCGTGAGACATACATCGTGATCTGCTGAAAGAATAACTACCATGTCGTCATCTGAAGCGACCGCAGTGGAATCTGATTAATCTTCCTTCCCTTTTCCTTTCTTGTCGTTTTTCTTACCACGACATTCATGCTTGTAGTGGCCTTTCTTGCTACAATTCCAGCATTCAACATCTTTTCTGTTACTCGACTTGCCTCTTGATTTATCTCGGGCCTTCCCGCCCTTCATGTTCTTTTCTCTCCCCCGTTCCTGCGTCACAAGAGCCTCTTGTTGAGTAGACTTCGAGACTTCCTCCTTGTCTCCTCATTGAAGAGACAAGGCGGTTACTGTTCCATGGATATCTTTCCGTCCGACGCGGAGTTACTTAGAGACACCACCAATGTCTCCCAAGTTGTCAAAGCAATGAACTAAGCAATAGTAAAGCCTGCATAATTCATCATCCAGACCATCTTCATAGAGGTAAGTTGGTTCACTATATTGTTGACCTCATTCATGTGTCTCGCCACGTAACCACCATCCTTAAACTTGAGCTTCACAAGTCGCCTTATCAGAAATATCTTATTACCAGTTGTCTTCCTCTCATACAGCCCTTGTAATTTTAGTCATAGACTTGCGGCTGAGGTTTCCGTAGACACATGGTGGAACACAGAATCATCCAACCATTGTCTAATAAACCCCACCGCCTTTCGGTCCGTCTTCTTCCAATCATCATCAGTCATATCCTTGGATTTTTCTGATATGCCTAAGATTGGAGAATATAGGTCCTTGCAATAAAGTAAGTCCTCCATCTTAGCCTTCTATATGGTCCAGTTAGAGCCATTGAGGCTGATCATCCTTGAGCCACCTTCCATAATTCAAAACCGATCCTACCCGTTCAATGAACTTAGCTCTGATACCACTTTGTTGAGATGCCTTGCACAAACCTTAGGATCTAGCCTCTCGAAACAAACCAGAATTATGGATAATAAAGCAATGAAATAGATCAAAGCATCAATCACACACCACACAAGAGATTTTTACGTGGAAAACTCTCAAAGAGGTAAAAACCACGGGACCTCGTCCAGATCAACAATCCACTATAAAGTAGAACGTTACAATCTTCTTCACTCACGCAGGAGTGGATAAACAATAAGAGAAATAGAGAAAACGAAGAGATCTAACCGATTATGAGGACATAGAAGCGCTGAGATATAAATTGCAAAGTAGAAAAACCTCCACGAGCAAAACCTCCATTTTATAAGCTTCCTCTCTCTCTTTCTCCCTCTCTCTCACCTTTGATAGCCCTCTTGTATTTTTCTCATCAACTCAACATACGTAGAAAAATCTTAGGGACCCTTTTTTATAGTTTTAGGAAACTCCTTTCCGCATCCTAGTTGCGAAAGGACTTGCGCATCCCAGTTGCGAAAGGACTTTGCGCATCCCAGTTGCAAAAGGACAATGGGTCAAAAAAAAACCCATCACAATGAGACCTGATGGCAATGGAATTTCTGTGCCTTCAATGCAAACGACCCGCGCTCAATTACAATTTATAAGTAACTTATATATCAATCAGGTTCGGATTGGGTCGGGCAACCCGAGAGCTCAACCTGAACTCGACCCAAGTTTTATCGGGTTGATGTTTGTATAGCCTAAGTTTGATATTGAACCCGACACATCCTGCCCTGGCCCAACCCAATGTTGGGTCGGTCATGGGTTGATCGGGTCGAACCCGCCCTACTTTCAGCCCTAATTTGAACCATATTCCTAGTTTACCAATACATTGCACTTCCTGTGGACTCAAATGTCTTGAGCAGTATCTTTATAAGGGGTCATCAGGTAGCTTGTATTTGACATGACATATATAAGAAATTACCATGAAATTCATGTAAATTAGAACAATTAGATTGTGATTGACAGTATCGTCGGATCCACTAGAATATGACAATTTAGTAATTAAGATCACCAGGTTGTGTTTGACAGCTTGCATTTCGAAGATTGTGACTTGTGAATTAGTTGTAATCGAAGTATATACGAATTGGAATCACATGATTTTGTCGTGATCTTAAAAAAAAAAAAAGTATCTTTTGGTATTTGTGAATTGGAATACTCTCCTCCCAAACACTAATTCACATGATGTATGCCGATTCACGCTCCCAAGCAACCCCTAGCTTCAACAGCCGTTGGAGCACGGTGGGGTGGGGCATTTAATGCGTAATAGGGTCTGCTTGATCACACCCTCTCCCAACAAAGTCAAAGCGAGTGGGCCCACTTTACTATCACTGTCTTGATCTTGATCTAGTAGCAGTTGTGAGGAAACTCGGCTATTGGTGGACCTTATCATCGTCCATCCAATCAATGTATGAAGCATGCCGTATTTGATCTCACAACCTTTCTTTTCTTAGTTTATTCACCCCTCATTAGGTAGCTAGGAAAGTCTATTTTAAGGGCTAGATTGCAATGCAAGTTTGCCATAAGTTGCGGAAACTCATCCACGTAATACATGTTGGATGTGCTATTCAGATAGTCCTATTTGTGGGGCCCATGTTAGATGTGGGCCGCACATCACGCCAACAATGATCTTTTCCACATGATTCATCTGTTGCGTTTGAACAACCCAATATTTCATTTTCAACCGTCTATTTCATGGCTACTAATCACATGACTAGGATGTTCTGGTCAGTGCAGATATGAGGCTATGCTCCATCCATCATGAGGCCTGCAATTTGGAGGGTCAGGATTAACATACATGTAGGCCCGGATGCGAAATGCTTTGTAGGGCCCTCCGAGGTGGGTGGGTGTATGTGTGTGTGTGTGTGTAACATCCACTCCGTCCATCATTTGGGCCAGATCATGTTAGGAGGTGGGGCAAAAAACCAGGATGATCCTTAACTCAAGTGGGGCACACCACAGGGAAAAGTGGGGGTGAGTACATCAACCATTGAAACCTTCCTGGGGCTTACCTTTAAGGTTTATATGCCATCCCACCCGTTCATAAGGTGAGTCCAACCATGATGGAAGGGGGAAAATATCAGTGTGATCAAAAGCTTCTGTGGACCCCACAAGGTTTCAATTCTAGGCATCCGTCCCAACTTTTCGCCGTGGTTTGGCAAACTTGAGTTTTGGGTGGACCTAGTTCCTAAAATGAGCTGGCACAAGTGATGAACGGACTGGATGTCACACACGCGCACCACAGCGGCCCCACAAAGCTTTCTTCGCTGCTCGGTTCTTGAGTTGATACAAACGGGGACCAGATTCGGTGATCCAGACCGTTGTTTTAATGGGTCTCATCATGGATGGCCCATGTACAAAAAATTCTCTAGATTGGACGGTCCAAGCCACTGCCTTTTCTTTTCTGAGCCTATTCAAGGGTTAGGGTCTTGCCATCTGGTACTTTTGGTGCATGGGCCATAGAAATTGAAGCCCATCATATGAACAGCTTGTACCACTGACCCGTGGGCCCACCTGTCACAAAAATAAAAAACCGAGCACAAGCTTTAAGCCCGAGTATGGTACAACACCCTCCTATTTAAATTGTGCGGTCTACCCTGACGGCCGGCCCATGTGATTGACAAAAACCTAAGTCAGCACTCCATGAAACACACAACTTTGAAGCGTTTGGACAGAGAGAAAGGGACGTATAGATTAGAAAGGGGAGTTATTTAATACTCTGCCTGCTCATGATGCTTCATACTCATGCACTCTGAAAATGCTCACTCATATTATGTACATATCATCTTAAGCCGTGAATCACAGGGCCCACTTTAGATAGATCATTATCCCAAAATAAAATTGGTCGAAACAGATTAATTTCAATCGTGATCTCTTAGTTAAATATTAACCGTCCATTAATTGGCCTGTTAGGGCATCTGTTTGTGAAATTTATAGTGAATGAGTCATATGAAGTGGGGCCCAAGATTTGGATGGTTTTGATTTTTGAGTCACATGCATGGAACATGTATAACTTCCGGATTGCAAGTGTATGGATAACTATACTCTTCCAGAGTATGGAAATTTCTTCTCTTATGGAAATGGTGACGTGCAGAACTCCCAAAGCATTAGATGAGTCTTTAGCCATACTCGCAAGGAACTTGGTCGGCGTTATTTAGGCAGCCTGTCTTCATCACCTCATGACCATGTTATGTGTTAGAGGAAGGTAGTCCTCAGGGCCACTGGAGTGGATCATGGGACCCACTTCAGGAGGTAGGGCCCACCATAGATAAGTCATCGATGGTCCTTTTTTGTTTTTTCTGCAGAGATGATCTGGAGCATCTGAGAAGTGGACTTGAGTGTGAGCTGGTGACCATTCTGTGGTTTTATCTGTCCATTGATTGAATGGCTGGATCTTTCATGGAAAGTCATACCTCAGATGGCTGATTCATGGTGGGATCTACGTTTTCAACGGTGCTGATCATCCATACACGTGGCCCAACTAGTAGACTATATGTTCACTTCGGTGGTCCCAGGACTACCAATATTGGGACTCTTGTATTATTCGTACTTACATGTTTAATAAGAAATTAAAACTGTTATGATATTTCTTTAGTTGGGTCAATTGCCTTTTCCTTTTTTATTTTTTATTTTATTTTTTTAAGTATTTTCAATCAGGTCCTGAACTGCGGTTGACATCCATTCTGTCCATCAGATGCGCTGCCTCAAGTTCACCCCCGACCCCAAAAATTGGCTAGATCAGCCACTCAGGTGGGCCACACCTGAAGAAACAGAAAAAATCATGTATGAAACATCTAAATTCACTTGGTGTGTCCCACTTGAGTTTTGAAATGGTCTGATTTTGAAGGGTCCCTTGATCCTTATGGGAGACATCTGATGAATGGATTAGATGGTACATACAGAACAGGTGGGACCCAAAAATAGTCTAGAAGTTTCTTTCGGTTGGGCATCCCATTTTTGTGGTGTGGCCCACATGACTTTCCAATCAATCCGATTTTTGGCACCATGGCCTATCAACGAAGGGTACATCTCATGGACGGTGTGGATCTGATGCACATACCACCTATGTGGAACTTAGTATTGGGTGTGGACTTGGGCACATGAAAAATCGAGTCAACTCAGTGAGTCCACAGTAACTCGGGCAAGTCATATTGAATTGGCTTTGTCACAGAAACAAAATGATAAAACAATAAGATAATGAAAATTAACGGAAATGCTATTACGTTGTAGAAGTTCCATGCAGTTGCATCCTTGCCGCACATGTGAGCAACGTGTATTATGATGTGGACCGTTCATCCAGTCAGCCACCGCGTGGTCTAGATATAGGCCTCAGACGCGGACCGGTCCTCCGTTCTTCTTTGACTATTTCTTTTTTAGACCGCTCAATCACTTGAGGCTTTGCATATGGCCCATCCGCACGGTGGCCCACTTAAATCAATTTGGAAATTTTGTTTATGTTATGAATTATAACTTCCATGTATTCATATCATCTACTTTGTAGTTCTAGTTTTCAACAACTAATCCGACCTTTTGACCTTTCCATCAGGTGGGCCACACTGATTAGATATTTAGAAGAACATTTTCTAGCCGTCGAATTAGTTTATACACACCATGCCCCACATGAGGAGTGAAATGGCACGATTTTTAGTACGGATGATCTAAATAATGTAGCCCATATGATGGTGTTGCCACAAGTTTTTTTTTTGTTTTTTTTTTTTTTTTTTTCACATGTTGCGTGCATAGGTGTGCCAGAATTAATATACCGACTCAGTTCAGATTGATCAACTTTGACCCTAAGTATCAAACTAAGTAGATATATCCAATATTAATGGATATGACTAGAATCTAAGAAGATTAGTCACCTACCAAGCCACTTGTAGAATGTTTATAATGATTAAGTAATAATTGAATGGTGGGGTTGTTTCTTCGAAGATGCTTCGCATTTTAATTTTCACAAAAAAAAAAAAAGAAAAAAAAAAAAGACTTTGTAGTATACCAATGCAATCAGACAAAAAGAAAGACTTACAATCAGTCGCTAGGAGCGATGGCAAGAATGCGTCTCTTGAAAGAACAATTTGATATCGGATAAAAGACAAATCTAATATATGAGCATATATTTGGATTACAACTAAGAACTATGGATAAGAATTACCACTATTGAATTATCGTTACTCCTAAAGATAAATTAAGATAAAAGATATATTTGTTTTGATTTGATTGTGTGTTGTTGATTATGATAATCTGATTCATGCTGTTATTTATAAATTTCCACTCCAACTTTCTTTCAGATGTTTCTCATCTTCAATTCAACACTTATGACAATCAAGGAGTTGCCATGTCAACCTTTCAGATCCTTCATTCTCTTCTTTACTTCATCGGTTATAACAACTGAATCGTTGCCATGTTGATCTTCTAGATCTTTCTCTCTTCATATTTTCCTGGCTGTTTGACCGCTTTCCACTATAGAGCTTCTTAGCCGCATCTTGCCTTTCGTTTGGATTTCGCTTCTGGATGTCTCGACCCCAATCGGTTATAATCCACTTCGACTGCATTCCGCATTTGGCGAGTCTCTCGGCTGTGATCTACTTCTACATCTTTCCACTCAAGTACATTTCTCTCAACCGTGCCAATTGTAAGTATGTGAAAAGTGCTCCAATATCTTTAAAAATCTTTCAGCAAGTTATATACAAGTTATATATTTCCCTTACAATGACACGTGTCCTTTTCTCATTGGCTCAGCCAAAATTAATCTACAGTAGATATGGAAAGATTGGATCTTGCATAATCAAGCCATATTGGCATGATAACAAGCATACCTTGCTCCTATAGAATCTAGAAATTTCCTGGAATGTGATCCATGAGAGCATCATATTTATTTGATTTGAAACCTTTATGATATTCAGGTGAGTGTTCACCATGTGACTTGGATGCTGTTTGGATTGATTCACTTTCTTGGATTTTCTATTCTTTTATGGATTTCTTTGTTCTTTTGCATTAGCAAAAGGTATCTCTTTTGATGAAGGAAAAAAAGAGACGTGGATTCCCTCGGGAAAGGCTTTTTCGTGACCGAATGCTAGATGGGGCCCATCGTGATGTTTGCGGGAAATCCACTCCGTCCATCCGTTTTGCTAGATCATGTTAGGGCATGGGCTAAAAAACAATGCAAATCCATAACTCAAGTGGATCGCGTGATACGAAAACGTGGGTAGGTACATGCTTATCGTTGAAACCTCCTTGGGTCCACCGTGATGTTTATATACCATCTATACCATTTATAAGGTCATTCCTATTGAGATTAAAAATAAAATAAAATTAGCATGATCCAAAACTTCTATCACCTCTTGAATGTTTCAACTGTGGATCTTCAATCTTCTATCGTGCGGCCCACTTGAGTTTAAAATTTGTATAAATTTTGAGCCCATGTCCTAACATGATCTAGGAAAAAGAATGGACAAGGTAGATTTCTCACAAACATCACGGTGGACCCCACCTAGCTTTTGGTCGCAGGAAGCTCCTTTCCTATGCAATCCGCCTGGTTCAAATGCCTTTGAAAGCCTTTCTCCCTTTCTCTTTCTTCTTTTATTTGGATGATATCTGGTCTACTAGAAAATCATTTGCCCTTTGAAGTGAAGCACTTCAAAAAAATAAATAAATAAATAAAAATTGAGTCGACTCAGTCAGCTGGGTTGGGTTGACTCAAGGACTCAACTAGGTATTTTAATGATATTTTGAAAGAATCACTACATACAACCACCCTAGTTGGCGAAGGCAACATTTTCTTTCTATATTTAGCAATACGGTATTGCAAGTTGTATTATTATATTACCAAAAATGGAAAGAAAGGGCTCTATCAATTGAGTGTAAACAGTGATCTCTATTAAATTTTATAACCATATCATGCATGAACCTGCTCTCACAGCACTATAAGTTATAGTGCTCCCTACTTGAATCCGTTCGCTCGGATAGTCCAATCCATCGATCTGAACCGTCCATCAAGTCCATGCCACATTCTATGGGTTATGATGCAAAAATTCACTTATCCGATGATCTTAGCTATCCTTGATTTGGCCTTTATTTTATAGCCATTCATTTTCCAAGCTATGAATGGGATGGATATAAATCATGTAACATAAATGATTCTCTAGAAACATAAACATTCCATAATAGTCCTAAATAGATGGATTAAATTGGTAAGTAGTGATTCTCTAGAAACATAAACATCCCATAATGATCCTAAATAGATGGATCAAATTGGTTAGTGGACCCATTTTTGTGTGAATGATCTTGGCCGACCGTATTAAAGGTCCGGTCAACCTAATGAACAACTTAGAAGAATGGATTAGATTGTTCAAGTGTCCCAATGCAATCATGAGCTCTATGACTTATGACCTGTTTGGATTAGCTCTATGACTTATGACCTGTTTGGATTAGCAATGTGCTGTAAATGGGTAATGATTATCATTAGCACCTTAGTTGAAAGAAAAACAGGGTAGGTACTCACTATTAGGGTTGTCAATGGGCTAGGCCTCGCCCGGATTTTGAATTGTTTCCGACTTTGTCAAGCTGACTCAAATGAACTACTCAACGTGGTTAGAAAACATGGTAGGTATTAACTATGGTTAGATACATGTGAATGTATATTCTTCATGTGTGTTATATCTTTATTGTTCATTCCATTTTGCAATATCATTCTAGAGCATGACGCAAAAAATGAAATAGAGCCAAAGCTCAAGTGGACCACACCACAAAAAGCAGTGGGGACCATTGAAACTTTCCTACAGGATGCTCATTTGCCATCCAACAGACTTGGATGAAGGGAAAACACAAATATAAACTTAATAGACCCCAAAAAGTTTTCAATGGTAAGCGTTCAATCCCCATTGCTTTCCATAGTGTGGTCCATTTCAGCTTGGGATCTACTTTATTTTTTTTGTTTCATTTCATCAAATGATCTTGCAAGATGGATGGACACAATGGACATAACACATACATTATGGTGGGGCCTACATAACTCTGCCACATAAACACACCTCCGGGAATGGAATCCTCTTGACAGTTAAATCATCGGTGGATAGTAAAGTGGAATAATTGGAATCAATGTGAAATAGAATGCAACAAAATCTCATGAATTCGAATCCTCTCAACATGTGAGAATTAGATGCCATGTCAGAAACGGTCAGATTTTTTTAAGTGGGCCAACTTTTATAATTTACTTGAGGACCATTTTTTTTATTTTAGCAAAGATATGTATTTCAATGAACTTATTACAATTATTATGTCAAACGTCACATATATTAATTTGTGGTATTAAAATTGATTTACTTGATGCATTTTAATTATAGGCAGGCTAATAAATTTTTGTATACCTATGTTTTCTAATTCTAATCATTCAAACACAACTAAGGATTGTAATTCACATGGATTCTATTAACACGTGATTTGGATCCCAGTGTATTTCAATTACAAGCATCCAAATGATCCCTTTTATTGCTATGAGATCAATTACCAGCATCCAAATGATCCCTTATATTGCTATGAGAGCACTTCGCAATTCTCACACAAATGAGTAAATGTTGTGCTTTTCTATCCTTTTAAACCATTCAAATTCGATTGCCAAAGTAACCCAACTCAGTAAGGCAACCTGACTGAGTTTCGAGTCGATTCATTGAGTTTTACAACAATGCTCTAAGCACTGAACATCTACCTATCTCTACCATAAGCTTGTTCTTTGGTTCTTCATCCATTTCTTAGAAAATGTGTATTGAGGACATGATTCAATAAGCAAATTGGAAAAATTAGCCGCAGAAATTGTGTCTGTTTATGAAAACACCCACTTCGATTCGGGTAATCTTCCCATTTGCATAGCCTGTAAATTGCCATTTTTCATCCTGTATTCTATTTGAATTCTCTATTTTTTATTGGAGAAAAGAGATTCCAAAAGCTAATCAGTATTAGAGTCAAAACAGCTGGATGGTTATTGCTTCTTGGGCTTCCAAAAACACAAGTGATTGTTGGTTTGGTACAGCCAATTGCAGAGGTCTTATGCCTCTCTTCCACATGAAGATGAAGAAAAGCTATCACAGCTACTGTTTTCTTCCCTATGGGATTCAGCTGAAGACAGTTCGGTGATGCTGCTCGAATTCGATGAAGAAGAAGAAGGAGGAGAATTTGAATGGACCGTCGATCGCCCCATGAAATCAATGAAACCATTTCTAGCCACTCCAAGATTTCTTACTCTTGTCATGCTGCTTGGTTGGGCAATATCCACATCATTTTTGGGACTCTGATTCTTCAGGAATATGCGACAGAGGACCCAATCTTCCATTTGCACTGTGGAATTCTGCTGAAAACATAAAGAGCGAGTCGAATTAGGGAATAATCTAGAGTCAAAATAGATCAATTATGGAAAATTTTCGAAAGATGTCGATGGAAATTTACTTGGGTTGAGTTTTTTCTCCGTGGCGAAATGCAGCCTCTACTTCCGGCATCGGAAAGGCGGTACTCGTGCATGATCCAATCAGTTCTAATGCCCTTTGAAGGCTTTCCTCTGTAGAAGACCAGCACTTTCTTCATCCCAACCACTTGATTGCTTTTAGAAGCTACAATTTGCTTATCTCGACCTGATGTCTTCCAATAGCCCGAACTGGTTGCTCTGTTGGGTCGATTTCCGTTCAGGTATTTCACCCGTCTGGTGCTGAAAAAATACCTCTCTAGCTTTGAATTGCCTGAAAAAATAAGAACAATTTTCAAAATAAATTACAATTGAAATTCATTCAAATGATCTAAAACACATCGAAGTGCACCACTGCAACCTAGACTCATCAAGAATTTATTATTATTATTATTATTATTTTGGAGCAATGAACTGTTATACCTCAATGTGCTTTAAGCATCTGATTCAAGGAGTCAGTGATTGTATCTTGTCTCATCTTGTATGAAGCAGTGATGAGACATCCATGTGTTTTGTTCTTATTGAAAATTCACCCAAAAAAAGAGGACCCAAGTAACAAAATCAGAAATTCACCCAAAAAAAAGGGACCCAAGTAACAAAATCAGATAACAATTGCCAAAAACTCGTTAAATCCTCACCCACAGACTCAATGAGTCAGTGAGAATTTTGAAAACTGAAACCATGACATCTTGTATGAAGTGGTGATGTACTTCATCGTGTTTGGTTCTTACAGAAATTCATGTAGGAAAATCATATTACAATTATCAGAAACACTGACTCAATGAATCAATGACTGAGTTTCAAAACTTCGATATCCTGTACTTTGAAAGGGTTTCGTTCTTACTTAAATTCTACCTAATAGAAAAAGACCCAAGTCACAGTATTTCATTAAAACTATCATAAACCTGTTAAATTCCCACCCACCTGGCAAATCCCAGGGATCAAACTTGCAAACATCGATCTCAGGAATGATTGAAGCGGGCAAAGGGAAAGAGAAGACCTTGCGCTTAAGGTACTGATCGACAAGCTCTTCATCGGTGGGATGGAAACGGAACCCAGGCGGCAATCTCATCACTCCATTCCTAACAAAGTTCATCTTGTCCATACCTAACTAGAAGAAAAGCCCCAGAACTCACTCAATTCAAAACAATTCACCTCAATTCACCTCAATTTGAGGAAGTATGAAAAACCCATGTTGGGTTCTTATAATCTGAGGAGGAGGAATAAGAAAAAGGAGAATAGAACAAGAAAGAGAAGGAGAACGAGAGGGAGAAAGAAAGAAGGAGAAGTGCTCTTTTTGCAAGAAAAGAGACGATTCTTTATAGGAATGTCGTGGGACGCAATAGGACGATTGATTTGGCGTAAACGAGACTCAAACCTCTCTTTTGACGCGTTCTAGTCCTAATACAACTCTACAACTGTTTAAGAGAGAGGGAGAGAGAGAGAGAGAGAGGTGTTTGGGAAAAGGTTAAAAGAAAAGCAATCAAAAGGCATAGCAAATGCATTTCTTGCCTTTCTTGCCTGCTTAGGAGGCTTCGACGCAAATGGGAAAACCGAAGCCAAAAGCTACCTATCCCACGAGAGATAAAAGCGTCCAAACGCCCTTTAAATATTCCCACGTCTAAATTACTTAAATGCCCTTGCCGGTAGGGCTGCACCTTGGGTTCGGCCAACCCGACCTAACCCAAGTCAGGCTCGTTGCGTCCGGGGTTGAGGACATTTGGGTCTGGTTAAGTTGGGTCGGAAATAATCACATGCATTTGGGTCGACCATACAAGACTTAGGGTTGGGTTCGGGTTTAAATTTGAGTTGTGTCCTCTTAGGTTGGGGTTGGGTCTGGGGTCGTGCCCACCTCAGTTGCGCTTTGATTTGTCTGTGCAGTCAATATAAATTATTTATAATAGTAAATAAGTAACGATGACTTTCTTATTTTATTTTTTTTACACACGCACTTTATACACTTAAGCACCCGTGGCGCGGTAATTTTTCATCGTAGCATGTACTCGAATTCATGACACCTGCGTGAGTTCACTACTTGAGACATGAGCAAGAATCCGTAACTAATGATGACTTACTTTGATATTTGCAGCCTTAAAAGTACAGATTTTGAAAAGAGATTCCCGTAAACCCGATAAACCCAACCATGATGCATGTATGCTGTCCATGAGGACCATGACCTTTCATATATTTTGTCATATCATTTCAGGGCATGGGCCCAAAGATGAGGCGGAGCAATGATGGGATGTCTAAGACCACAAAAGAAGAAGAAACAAAAAATAATAATTTTAAAATGATCTAGAAAAAATGAATTCTCCACTTGGATAATGACATATACATCACGGTGGGCCCACCTGTTATGAGATCTCAATGTGGAATCATGAATCTAACCAGATAGCAAGTAGTGGTTATAATTACTTATTTACCACCATTTACATAATTTATGGTTAAATGAGAGTTATTTGATACTCCGGCTGTATGTAAAGATTGAAACGTAGGCACATCGAAATGGTACAATTGGACTGGCTAAATTGTGGAATCCATTCTCAAAGTTACAGTACAAAAAATGAGATTGGAGGAACAATCCTAATTACTGATTTGCTACTGATTTGTTGACATTTATTTGTTCAAAAAAATTAATTGCCAGATATTTTTCATTTTTAATTCAAATAAAAGTTCACCAATCTAATAATAAGACAATTAAATAAATGTAGTTTTTGTTTAATAATACATCTAAACTAGTATGTGTAATTTGGACAGTTGAATTTGAATTATTAAAGCTAAGTATGCATGCTCTAAGGAATTTATATGTGCCTGTGTATCATTCATCACACTTTAACAGAGTATCAAAGTTTCTAATACTGGGTATTTATCTTTCTGGTCATATACAATTATATAAGCCTTTTATATGATATCTGGATGATACTTTAGAATTAGAAGGACAATTTACCTGCATGTAAAAAAAAAAAAAAAAATTAGGTACAGGCTGACGCAATAATTAAGGGGCCGCACCATAAAAAATAATGGGCCACAAAATGAAAACTTCCAAATTCACATGATGGCCCCTCTGGGACACACACTAGTAGACAGGTTTTGAGTGTTGGACACATACTATGGCGGGCCCTACATGCAACCCGGCCCTTTGGAATAAGACCTTACAGGGACTCAATGAGGAATCAATTTCGTAGTGAATATGGAATAAGTACAAGACCTAGGCTTTTGATAAGATTTCCTAGGTCTTCTACAGGGATGGGTGGTGACCCTTAGTGGGGCTAGGGAAGGGGAGAGGGGTAGAGGGAGAGAGGAGTCTCTCTCTCTCTCTCTCTCTCTCTCTCTCTCTCTCTCTCTCTCTCTCTACCCTAGTGTTTGTAGCACACTAGATCGCATTAAGTGTGGCACTTTGTGTTGCATCATGTAACTCCCTCTTGAACTATGCAATTCACGCTTCATTCCACACCGCAATGCAAGTTCTCAAACCGCATGTGGATGCTCCTTTCTAATGGATGCATTGTGTGTCCACTGTTCGGAACCGCAGAAGCACACAAAGACCAATCAAGCAAAGTATTACCAATTGCACAACCAAGTCCAAACATAAATAATTCAAATTTTACGTGGAAAAACTATTGTGAAAAAAAAAAAAACTACAGCACGAAGCGACAAGTATGCATTATGAAAGCAGAAATACCAAATATAGAGTGTTACTGATTCAAACAAGCCTTGAATCCACTTCACAAGAAGTTATGCCCTTAAATCATTAGGAACAAATTAGAAAGCCCCAGAACTCTTCTCCTTCCAAAATTCCAATTACACCTGATATATATATATATATATATATATATATATATATATATATATATATATATATATATATATGGGAAAAGGTACTATGCGCTCGAGCTGATTGTCCCATGAGGTCGAGCTGTGTGGGCCCCACCGTGATGCGTTTCGAACATCAACACTGTGCATTTGAATGCGTCTCCTTTAAATTATGGGATATCCCAAAAATTAGCCGTATACGGAACTCAGGTGGGCCATACCATCTAAAATCATGTGAAGACATGCCAAAAACATATAAAAGCACTTGGTGGGGCCCACCTGAAATTTGCATGCTTCTGATACTTGGTTTGAACCCTCATCCAAGTGGTACACACATAATGGATGGGCTGGATTTGCAAACCACATCTCGGTGGGCCCAAAAAATGGTTATGAATGTTTTAATGGTGCACGACCCTTCTCAACGTCTGTATGTGTTGTGGCCCACGAAAGTCACGAATTGACTTGATTTTTGAGACATAGGCCCATGATGGAATGGTGCATCTGACTAATGGTGTTGATGTTCGAAACGCATCACGGTGGGGCCCACACAGCTCTAACTCATGAGACGTTAAAATCAGCTCGAGCGCATAGTACTTTTTCCATATATATATATATATATATATATATATATATATATATATATATATATATATAGTATCATAATCGGAATATACAACAAATGTTCATGATGATTGAATCTTCAGTAAGTTGATCTTATATATTCTATGACTAGCGATAAACATGTTATCGATATACAGTATCAAAATAATGAACTTCCCATCACTCGGTATCTTGTAATAGACACAATGATCATACTCACTTTTGGTAAACATTTGATTCACCAAGAATAATTTTTTATAGCATTGCCTAGACAACTATTTCAGGCCGTATAACGACCTCTTCAACTTACAAATCATGTTCTCTGCTCCTTGTATTTCGAAACATTCTGGTTGTTTCATGTAAATCTACTCTTCCAATTCCCCACGTAGGAAAGCAGTCTTCACATCCATTTGTTTCAGCTCAAGATTGTATTAGACAACCAGCGCCAACACAAATCTAATAGATACTTGCTTCTAAAGTTATACATGAACCGAGTTAGTTCGGTTAACTCACTCGACTCGACTCGAAAAAAGCTCGATTCGACTCGGTTCGAAACTGAGTTCGAGTCGAGTTGAGCTGATTTTTAGAGCTCGAAAAAATTTTGATCCAAGTTCGAGCTTGTCCGAGCTCGAATCGACTCGGATCGAACCTCAACTCCAATCAAACTCGGATTGAATTGGTTAGGTGACTCGGTTATTTTGATATTGATGTTGCTTACCAAGTGTTTGATGAAATGACTTAACAAAGTGGTGTTTCGGGTGCATACATTCTCTGCAGGCTCAGTTGGTGGCGAGGAATGTATGATACGGAACAAATCACTATAAAAAAATTACATGATAAAACTACCCTTGTATTTTGATTTTGATGCTGCTTATCGAGTGTTTGATGAAATGCTTGCAAACTGCTGCTGCTGTTTTACATACTCTGAGAAATTGAAGGTGCATTCCATGTGTTTGAGAATGTATGCACCTGAAACACTTTCACCTTTCTTCTTAAAGATCCACTTACACCCGATCGCATTTTGGTTGATGGGAAGCTCTACCAGCACCCACGTCTCATTCTTATATAAGGAATCAATCTTATCATCCATCACATCTTTCCACTTTTTGGCATCCATCTCATCAAAAGCCTCTTAAAGAGTAAACAGATCCCCCTCATCTATAATGAGGACAAATGCGACATTTGAGTCATCCCTGTATCTTGTCGGTAACCTGTGATCCCTTGGCAGATTCTTTCTCACGGGTGACTGCTCCACCTGCTTCTGTACCTGTGTTTGTGTCTCAGTATCAGTCAATGTGATCTTATCTCTGTCTAACTAAACATCTACAATCAACTTTTCAGCTTCCTTGTAACCCAGTCATACAGCCTGTACCTCTTAACACCATTACCATAGCCGACAAAGATATACTTTTTATCACTTTGGTCCAACTTATCTCTCTTAACTAACTGTACATGAAAGTAAACATCGCAACCAAATACACGCAGTCTCGAGTAGTCTACCTGTTGACCACTCTACAATTCTTCTGGAATCTTACATTCAATAGCCATAGAAGGGGATTGATTCACTAAGTACCAAGTCATGCTAACGTCTTCAGTCCATAATTACTTGCCCAACCCAACATTACTGATCATGCATCGAGACCTCTCCAAGAGAGTATAATTCATTTGCTTAGCTACTCTATTCTACTCCGATGTGTGGCGTATTGTGTTGTATCTTACGATCCCTTCATCTTTGTAATACTGATTGAATTCTTTAAAAGTGAATTCTCCAAGGTTATCTGTCCTTAACACTTTCACCTTTCGTCCTGATTATTTTTCCATCATTGCTTTTTACTGCTTGAAGTTAGTAAAAATATCAGATTTATTTTCCATAAAATAAACCCACACTTTTTCGGAATATTTTTCTACATCAAACTTCAGGTTAGATACCATTGATACCTTGCTTTCAGATTTGATCTGTTTCCCAACATTAGCTTTGATACCACTTGTCGGGAAATCGCAGAAGCACACAGATACGAATCAAGCAAAGTACAACAAATCGCATAACCAAGTTCAAACACAAATAATCCAAATTTTACGTGGAAAAACCTTTATGGGAAAAAACTACGACATAATGCGATGAGTAATGTACTATGAAAACAGAAATACAAGAGATAGAGAGTTACCGATCTGAACAAGCCTCAAATCGACCTCACAAGCCCAATCTACGCCCTTAAAATCCTTATCAACGAATTAGAAAGCCTAAAATTCATCTTCTCATTCCCAAATCCCGATTACACCTGATATATATAGTATCATATAGTATTACAATTGGAATAGGAAACAAATTCCACACTTGCACAATTCTGCATACTCTTGATGGCACCTTTGATGGATTTTGATGGTATCGATGATCTATCGATAGCATCAAACACCTTCAATGACATTGAGTAAAACACCAAAATGTTAAAGCAACAAAACATAGATTTTTTGGATTTTTCCGATGGCACTGAACATTTGTCGATGGAATCGACATCTGCTCAAAGACATTGACAAATCCTATTGTTTACAAATTTAAGACAACAACAACATCCACTCTCTATTGGATTGCAACATTTACGGTCCTTCCTTCCTATATCAATCAGATGAATAGAGTGGAGCCCATCCTCTTATATTTAAATGTGACCGTGTCATCAGTATTAATATCTACATTGTTAGATTGGAAAGGTGAATTACTTTGTCTTCTCACATATAGTTGATTCAGGTGGGCTATTGAATTTCATAATTTAGTTCTCTGATTTGCTTGTGTAATTGTATTGTTCGATCTGCAACAATAATACTCAAAATATAATACGTCACGTAATCCACACTGATACTTTCTTCTTAAAATATTTATAATTTGGCTCTCAAGAGAGCATAATGTACAAAGTAAATTGATGGTTATCTTTTTCTAATCCTTCATTTGTTTTAATAATAATAGGTCACGCTTGAGGTGTGATATGGCATTGTTTTTCTGCTAAAAGACCTAAGTAATATAGCTCACCTAATGAATACTCGTATTCAAAATATGTCACATTGTAACCCACTTACAATGGGATCTGTTGATGCTGTTTTCAGCTCGCCCCTTTTTGTGACTCTTGGACCTGCAGAGGAAGAAGGAGAAAGGTGACCCTGGCTTTACCAGGGGACCCTCCGATGCTTAAGTCAGAATATGGATCTTAGAATAAAGGTTTTAGGGCAAGAGTTTTTGCATACCTTTCACCATGAAGGTGTTCTTATTTATAATGGCGTCGTACCCCATATGGTTTTCGTAATTGGAGTAAATCTCAATCTCTTGGGATCTGTAATCCTTGATATTCCTGAATTTTCGGGGATCTTAGTTTATTTCCCAAAAATCTCGAATGAAGATCCAGAGTTTTACTAGGTAACTTCCGGATATGGAGCAGTATAGCTCGGCCGACTCTTATCTCTTTAGCACGGTCGTGCTGAGATAGGTTTTACGGCTAATCTCCGGCTACTCTATTGGCCGACTCAATTTATGGGTCGAACTAAAGTTCGGGTGGTTCTAGGCCTACTGATCTTAGGTCAGTTTGGGCTTTCCTCTGTGAGGCTTTTGATTGAGCCTTAAGGTGCACTTCCTCTCTTAGAGGTTTCGCTTTATGGCTCAGGACATTCAAGCTACGGTCGGGCTAAGCACCTCACGATCCGAGCTACGTCTCTCCATTCATCGTTTGGGGCTTTCGGTTTTATTCGGACTCGACGCGCGACGAGTTCGAGCCATTGCTTCACTGACTCTTCTGACCCTCAAGCCGACTCAAGGACTTATTATATTTTCCCCCCAACAGGATCCAAAGGATTCTTAGACGTGTGTGAAACTAGCAGTCCTCTTTAGGTAACTAGCTATATGTGGCTCTACATTGGTGTCTGTTGTGTAGTTTAATTCGGGTTTCATTGCATGGATTAGTGATAGACAAAGTGTATTTCAACATTGAGATCATGGGTTAGAGTACCTATATTGTGTATAAAAAAAAACTAATGTGTCATAATCTATTGTGAAATAGGTTGCTCTAAAATCAGGCTAATCCAACCATCAAGTTATCGTTGAATTTGGAAATTTTCGTGTTTTTCATTGTTTTCCATAGTTTAGCCTTCTCAATCAAGCAGCATCTCATTTCATGGTGAAGTGACCCTTCCGAAGGAGTTGGATGGCTATGAAAACACTATGGTAGCTGTTAGGTAAGATCTCATCCCTAGCTAGCTGGGTGTAAGCCATTTTCTTTTATAGTTGTTTGGCTCCTTGGAGCTTTAAAAAAGGACGTGAATCTTTTGGAGAACAAATTCCTAGTGAAAGAGATATTGACTATAGGTTAGTGGCCTAATATTAAACATATGGATGAAAAACCAGCCTGACCTAATGAAAGAGATTTTGACTATAGGTCAGTCCCCTAATAGAGGAAGCTCACCTGCCCCCACTAGAAATCATGAGAACTTTTTCAGAACTCATCTCCCATGATATGATATGAGCGTAAGAATCTAAATCGTCCATACAATGCAGCACTTTCATAAAATCTTTAGATCATAACTTTCATCCTGATCCAAAACTTTGGTAGGGTATGGAAAAAGAGATCAACAGATCAAGGGAGGAAAGTATTTCCTTTTTCCATTGCCCATCAAAGTTTTGAATCAAGGTAAAAATTGGGCCATATAAGTTTTATGAGGTGCTGTATCACATGGACGAGTTAGATTTTACACTCCTATCATGAGAGATAGTTCTGAAAAAGTTCAAACAAGTACAGGTGAGAATGGTGGTGAGCATTCCTCTCTCCCTGTATATATAAAATAAGAAGAGGCCTTCTACCTTTTTATTTTTAATGTCCTTTTAAAAAGTTCTAAAAAGATCAATTTCCTAAAGTTTTAAGGCGTATCTTAAAAGATAATCATAAAAGAGATATGTTTTGAGAATTGGATCCTGGAAAAATCATAAAAGTAATAGATATCGAGAACTAGATTCTCAAATAAAATCATTTATCACTAAGAATCCATACACAAATTCATCATGAGAAATAAAAGGCGGTAAGAATTGTTATGTGGTCCCAAATGATCACAGTGGACCATCAGATAGGAGTGGTAAAGCATCCATAGCACATTGCCATGATATCACCTTGGCCAGGTAATCACATGCATTCAAGAAATGCGTTTCAAAATACACGGTAAAGCCACTTTTAATATCGACCGTCCATTTTGCATGCCCTTTTTTTAGATTACCTGGGATCTACATGTAGTGATCTAACGGTGTGGATCATGCGTGGGTCTATGCTTCAGTGATATTGATCATTGATATAATGGGCCCATCCATGATGGCCCACGCAACAACAAACCCTGTATGGAATATTTGGCCCTTTTTGGTTAAATCTGAACCGTTGGTGTATCTTCATTTTTGACCGTCTATTTGTTTGTCCCCCTATTGAAGCAGCGTTAGGATTGTTCTATCTGAGGAGATTTTTGGTCCATGGGCCATCAACGATGAGTAGAGTTGTACAAGTCGAGTTAGCTGGGTCAGCTCGCTCCATTTGACTCGGAAAAGCTGGACTGACCTTGGTTTGAAATTGGTTTGGACCATGCCGAGCTTATTTTTGGAGCTCGAAAAAATTACAAGCCAGAGTTCGAGGTTGCCCGAGCTCGACTCGGATTGAACCTCAACTTGAACGGGCTCGGATCGAATCAACTCAATGAAACAGTTATTTTTATATGAACGTTGCTCTTGATGAAATGACTCGATGAAGTGTTGGCAAGGAAAGAATAAATACGTCGGTTGTTTGATTTTGATACCACTCACTCAGGTGTTTAATGAAATACCCATAAAATATTTTACATTATGCGAGAAATTGAAAAGCATTTTACCTGTTTGAGAAAATGCCGAACTTGTAAGAACTATCCCCAACTGCTGACCGATCTGTGTCAAGCTCGACTCGGTTCAACTATTGTGCAGCTCTACCGATGAGGCGCATAATACGTGTAGAAGCTGGTACGTACGTAGATTCAACTCAAGGAATGTGCAACGTCTCATTGGATTAACGGTATCAACCCTAGAAACAGCTGGATTTGCTGACATGGCTATTAATCCAGACCGTTCAATCAATAATGCATCTGCCCTGGCCAACCACATAGCCGACCGGAAGTACCCCATCTCTTGTCGCGGGCATGGCATTAGATACGTTCGGTCCAGGTAATACAGATCATGTGGTCTATTGACCTGTCAGGGTCTGACAGGTCAAGTCAGTACTCGACAGCTTTTTGGAAGCTGTGGCCCTCTGTCAGGAGCCTCTGATGGGCTAATGAGATAGGCACGTTACAGTGGAAGCGCATTGGCTGGTATACTTATAGCAGCTGTATTGATGCCAGTAAGTTCCGTGTGTCTGAGGTATGTTTGTTTTTTTTTTTTTTTTACATTAATTAATTAACTTTTTACTTTTTAACCACGCACACCCCCACACACTCACGCCCTAGTGGAATTTCACAGCCTATGAGTACTCAACCTTGCCGGGGTGTTGAAACTCCCAAGAGTCTACCACCCAAGCAAGAGTAAGGACTCAAGTCCGGGGTATGTGTTATATCCAACACCTATTTATTTGGCAAGCTAGTATTAAGGCCTGAGACAAAAAATAAGATGAATCTAATTATCAAGTGGACCACACTGCAGAAAAGCAGTGGATGGATTGAATGTCTATCATTGAAACCCTTTTTGGAGTTACGGAAGTTTTGAATCAATATAAAATTTGTTTTTCTTCTTCAGGTGTTTGTAACCTTATGAACAGATTGGATGGAAAATAAACGTTATGGTGGGCCCTTACGGTTATTGATTAACGGTGAAAAATCATTATCTCCGCTACTATTGGTAGCATGGTCCAACTGATATTTAGATATGATTATTTTTTAGATAATTTTTTAAAATTATCTTTAAAAACAGATGAACAGTATAGGTATAATAAATACATAGCCTCACAATGATGTATTTATTTATCCACACCGTTCATCCATTTTTCAAGATTATTTTAGAGCATTAAATAAAAAATGAATCGTATCCAAATCTCAAATGGACCACACCAAAAATAGCAACGATGATAATGATTTTCACCGTTAAAATTTTTGTAGGGCTAACCATGACATTTATTTTCCATCCAATATATTCATAATGTAAAGAATACATGGATGAAGAGGAAAAACAAATTTCATATTAATCCAAAACTTATGTGAACCCTAAAAGAGTTTCAATGGTAGACATTCAATCCTCCACTGCTTTTTTCAGTGTGGTCCACTTGATCATTAGATCTATTTTATTTTTTATTTAAAGCCTTACAACAAGCTTGCAAAATGGATGGACAGTTTGGATATAACAAGTACCTCTTGGTGGGACCCACAGAACTTGCTAACCTCAATACACCAGATATATAGCAGAGCCAATGGAAATGTCCAGCATTGAAACTTTTCTAGAGCTGACTATGATGCCTATATGCTATCCAAACCGTTGATAGATTTATTACCACCGGTTAAAATGTAGGCAAAAATATCATCCTGATACAAAACTTACAAAACTTCCGTGGCCCTCACAAAGTTTCTAGTGGCGAGCGTTCAATCTATGCTGTTTCTTTTGGAGTGCCCCACATAGTTTGGGGTCTGCCTTATTTTTATATTCCTCTCCTATTATAGTCTTGAAAAATTGATGGACGGTTTGGGAATCTATGTGGGCCCCACATGGCTACTGGAACTTTGTGTGGCCGGGGCATAGGCAATCCACGTCCACACGAGGAACTCTAGTGTCACTAGGGGTGTACATCGAGCCGAACTGAGTCGAGCTGGCCTCAATTTGGCTTGGCTCGATCACCAGGCACACCCAGCTCGAACTCGGCTCGGCTCGGTGACCGAACCAACATCTCCAACTCGAGCTCGGCTCGATCAGCAATTGGACCAGTTCGAATCGAGCTAGGGTCAGCTCGAACTCATTTTCGAGCTTTAAAAAACAACCCGACTCGAATCAAACTCAGTTTCAAGTCTGTTCGAGTCGAGCGAGCTAACCGAGCTAGCTTGGTCCGTATACACCCCTGAGTGTCACCCTTAGCTTAGGAGCGGATCAGTTGCGGCCCTGACCATGAGGCCTACCTTGATGTTTTTACAATATCCACACTGTCAATCCATTTTTATAGATTATTTTGTGAGAAGACTTAAGAAATTAATTAGATCTAAATCTCAGGTGGATCCACTTCATGAAACAACGGTAATTCACCATTAAAAACTTCTCGTGAGCCACAAAAGTTTTGTATTAAGCAAATATTTGCATTTTTTTTCCCCTCTATCCAGGTCTGTTTCACCCTATCAACAAGTTGGATGGAAAATAAACATTATAGTGGCCTCCAGGAAGATTTTAATGGTGGGCGTTCAATAAACACCATTTACTTTAGTATGGTCCACCTGAGATTTTCACCTGCTTCATTTTTAGTTTAAAACCCTAAAATGATCTGGAAAAACGGATGGACGGCGTGGATATACTACACATACATCAAGGTGGGCCCCACAGTCAGGGACGCACCCTATCCGCTCCCTCCACAGCGGAATCCGCTCACATCCGTGGCCTCAAATAATGGAAAACTCTTTACATCCGTAGTTACTGCAATATTCTACAACTGTTACCATGCATCTGTTTTAAATTTACTAAAAATGCTTCGAGTAAACTGTGGGCTCTACCATGATTTATGTATTTTACCTACGCCGTCCATCCGTTTTAACAGATAATTTTATGGCATGACCCAAAAATCAAAGCATTTCCAAAGTTCATGTCGACCACACCACGTACAGAAGACATTGTGAATTGAACATCTACCGTTGAAAACTTCTTGGGCCACATAATCTTTGGATCGGACTGATATTTTTTTTCCCTTCATCCATGTCTGTTTGATCTTACGAACAGATGGGATGACAAGTAAAAATCACTATGACCCTAGGAAGGTTTCAACAGTGAACGTTATTATCCCCACTATTTCCTATGGTGTAGTCCACTTGAGCTGTGGATATACTTAAATTTTGATTTCATAATCTAAAATGAGCCGGAAAAAAGGATGGACGGCTTGGATGAGACACATAAATCCACGGTGGGGCTCCACAGTGTTTACTGAATATGCTGTAGGCATTATGAGTTCCTCGGTACGCAATCCGCCTCCAAATTATATACCGTGATGTGTGTGACATCACTCCGTACATCATTGCATCAACCCACATTACGATATGAACCAAAAATCAGGTGGCGAATAGCACAAGTAAAAGTAGGGTTGGGGACCATTGAAACCTTCCTAGGGTTCACCAAAGTTCTTCCTCAGGCTGACATTTGTTTTTTTTTTTTTTTTAATAATTATTTTAACTTTATTTATAACATTATCCTGGTGGGGCCCACCTCCTGAACGGGTTGGATGGCATAAAAGCATAGACTCGTGAAGGTTTTGGCGGACGGTGTTCCATCCCACTCTTACCTGTTGTGCAGTCTACTTGGGTTTTCAATCGTCCTGATCTTTCGGCTCATGCCCAAAGGCTCAGATGAAGGACGAAGTGATGCAACAGGCACATCAAGGCCCATCCCACACAGTTTTTGTTACTGGGAGCGGATTACGTGTTACCTGGGGCCCACCTTGATGATGTGTTGTATATCTAGGCCTCCCATATTTTTTTGCAGACCATTTTAGGACCTGGTCCCAAAAATTAATCAGATCCAAAAATCAAATGGGCCACACCACAGGAAACAGTGGTGATTAAATGTTCGCCATTAAAAACTTCCTAGAGTCTACCGTAAGAAGATTCGTAATGTTTATTTGTTATCCAACCCGTTGATAAGGTCAATCAGATCTGGATGAAGGGAAATTACAAATTTCAGCTTGATCCAAAACTTTTGTGTCTAATAAAAAGTTTTTATTGGTCATTTACCACCTTTTCCAGTGGTATGGTCCACCAAAGATTTGGATCTACTTAAGTATTGGAATAACGCAATAAAATTAGCTGAAAAAACTGATGGACGGCGTGGATATACAACTATTCATAAAGGTGGTCCCCACACGGTAAGGGAAACACCTTAGTTACCCGTACCCTTTGTTACCCGGATTGTCGGTGAAATTCTCACGTCCTAAAAATGAAAGGTTATTTTAGTTTTTCACCGTCTGAAGCCAAAAGACATTAACGCTTGAGAATCAAAGCTGCTAGAACACCCTCAGACTTTTGTGGTATTTACAGCGAAAAAAGGAAATCAGGACTTCATTCTAAAGGGCATTTAGGTCTTTCGAATTTACCAGTCTGGATCCACCGTCGTAATTGTCTACCGACCCAACAGTCGTAAATGGTACCGAACGTACCCAGAGAACTTTAAGAGGGAAGCGGATTGGCAGGTGTACCCCACATCAGCTATATAGCTGCTGTAGGTACGTGTCGTGCGAAGACGAGCACGAGCGCTCCTCGAGATCCGAGTTGAACCAACTGGTCAAAAGAGATCAAAGTTTTATGGGCCACAGTGATGTATTTATTATATCTAAACCGTTCATCCATTTTTAGAGATCATTTTAGAGAATTATCCAAAAAACGAACCATATTCAAAAATCATTTGGACCACACCATAATTAGTAGTGGAGATAATGATTTTCACCGTTAAAAAATTTGTAAAACGTTTATTTTTCAACTAATCCACTTGATAATTAGATCTATCCTATTTTCCGTCTTAAGCCTCGAGAAGAGCTCACCAAATAGATAAATAGTTTAGATATAACACATATCTCATGATCATACTTGCAAAACTTAAATACAGCAGCTATACAGCAAGTGTGAGGTGAGAAGTACACTAGCCAATCCGCCAGCTATACAGCTGATGTATCGACGACAGCAAGTTCCGTGAGTCTGAACTATGATTGAACGTATACCATTGAAACACTTCTTGGATCACAGAAGTTTTGGACCGGCATGGAATTTGTTTTTCATTTTCATTTGGGTCTCCGTGACCTTATGATAAGGTTGGATGGAAAATAAATCTTATGGTGGGCTCAATGAATTTTTAACGGTTAAAACCATTATCTGCCTTTTTGGATAATTCTCTAATAATAAATGAACGATGTAGGTGTAGGTGTAATAAATACATCACTGTAAGGACCACGTAACTTTAATCTTCTTTGTACCGTTAGTATAACTCGGAGCCCGAGGAATGTCAGTGCTCGTCGTCGCACGACAAGTACCTACAGCAGCCATATAGCTGGTGTGTGGTACACCGGACAATTCGCTTCCCTTACACAGGTAGCTCTTTTTAATAGGGCAAAGATGACCCTCGGTTGAATTACAAAAAATGGGTAAGAGGTAGGTAGTTCGCGGACTACCGAAGCGAAATCGTAGACCACCAGCAGGACTATGTCAGGGTGAATAATGGAAGTTCCGCTTTTTTTTTTTTTTTTCTTTCTTTCGAGATGATCCCAACCATTTAAAATGTATTTAAAGGTAACCTGTTAATATCCACTGCTTTCGACTGGCCATAGATTGAATGGTTAGGATCTGTTTTCGGCAAGGATGGGATTATGTGCTACCCTACAGTGGGGCCCACTTTGATGTACGTATTGTATATCCACTCCTTCCATCCGTTTTTACAGCTCATTTTATATAATGAGCCTAAAAATGAATCAGATCCAAATCTCAGGTGGACCACACCAAACGAAAAATTAGTGAATGTACGCCCACCACCATTGAAAACTCCTTAGGGGCCAGTTTATAGCCCACCGTAATGTTTATTTTCCATACAACCTATTGATAAGGTCCCTGGATGAAGGGGTAAAACAAATATCAACTTGATCCAAAACTATTGTGGCCCACAAGAAGTTTTTAATGGTCAATCATCACTGTTTCATTTGGTGTGGTCCACCTGGGATTTTAAACTTCTTCATTTTCTGTATAATGACCTAAAAGAAGCTGTAAAAAAGGATGGACAGCAATATATATATATATATATATCAAGATGAGCCCCATGGTTAGGGACGCACCATCTTCCATGAGGCCTGGGCCGCACCTAATCCGCTCCCCGGCAGGTGGTGGGGCGGTTATGTTTTTTACTATAGGCACCCTATTCGACCCAACGCAACGGACCACAAACTTAGATAACCAAAATAGACCACCGACTGTACGGAGAACCTATTTCGGACGAAAATAACTCTCCTTTTTCACCTGCTTTTTAGGGTATTTTGGTCCGTCCGTACCCTAAAAATAGCGTTCCGTCGTCTAAGTGTCCCGCCGGCGAAAAAGCTAATTACCCTAAAAGACACTGTCTACTTTACTAATTATTTCGTTATTTAATGCTCAAGCAGAGTTTGACACTTGATACACAGGCACTCTGGACTAGTATATGTTCCATATATTAACCGAAATTAAGCCGACTGTATTGTGGAGCCCACTTTAGGTAAGTGACAGGCCCAAGATCAGGTCTGTTGAACAGTGCTAACCTCTGATTCGTAGGCACTCGCTGGTTGAAATGCACCAATGGGTATTTTTCATTTTTAACCGTCCAATATGTGTCCTGCAATCCAATTGTCAGATTACCAAATAAGCTTGATTTTTGCTCATGAAATATCTAAACCAGGATCCGACAGCTTAATTTGAATTACTTCGATGCCGCACATGTAATTTCTAAGTAATGTTTAAGTGCCTGTGTATCATTCGTCAAACATCGCCAGAGTATCAAACCTTTTCTCATCATCAGAGAGGATTGCATGTGCCGGAGATTCTTTGAAATGAAATCATCGTTAGCGTATATGACCGTTCTTTTACATGGGTACGTCTGTCGTTCTGTTAACCGGACAGGGACGCAGATTAATCTGTCCGGGCAGGGCTATATGGGGCCGACCATTACGTGAGTATTTATCCACACCTTTAATCATTTTTATATGATTTTTAAAGTATACCGAAAATTGAAGCAGATATATAGCTCCAGTGGACCGCATCAAAGGAAGCTACAGTGATAATGGCACCGTGATGTCTTTTTACCACCCAACATATTAGCAAGGTGAAAACACAAATTTCATTAAAACACAAATTTTTGAATTTGTGTTTTAATGTAATTTGTGTTTTCACTTCATCCAAGCCTGCATGACCTTGTTGATAAGTTGGTTGGTAAAAAAACATCACGGTGGCTTTTAGAAAGGTTTCAACGGTTAGTGTCATTGTCACTGCAGCTTCCTTTGATGTGGTCCACTGGAGCTGTGTATCTACTTTAATTTTTAGTTTACACTTTAAAATAATTATATAAAAATAATTAACGGTGTGGATAAAATACTTACATAACGGTGGGCCTCATAGAGTCCTGCCCGGACGGATTGGTTGGACGCAATCCGCGTCCATCTGGACAGGTGCATTTTTGTCCCTTGATAACGAGTGCCCGGAAAAGTGGGGAGAGGCAACACCGTGTTAATTGTGGCGTCGCTGCCCACGTTTGCTTGAGATACGAAGATCTTCTCCAATGACGTAAACACCCTTCTAATCTCTAATGGCGAAAATAACCCTTTTCGACCTTTTATAACGGAGTCTTTGACATTGGAGCGGATTAGGTGCGGTCCTTAGCGTGGGGCCTCCCTTGATGTATGTATTCTATATCCACGCAGTCCATCCGTTCCCTTGATGTATGTATTCTATATCCACGCCGTCCATCCGTTTTTTCGGATCATTTTTGAGTATGAGATTTAAAATGAAGAAGATCCAAATCTCAGGATGAGGATGAAACAGCGGCGATTGAACGCCCTGCCATTAAGAACTTCTTAGGGCCCATCGTAATGTTTCAGCAGTGTTTATTTTCCTTCCAACCTGATGATAAGGTAACACAAACGTGGATAAAAGCAAAACACATATGAGCTTGATTCAAAACTTTTGTGGCCCACTAATAGTCAATCATCAGTTTTTTCTACGGTATGGTCCACCTGAGAATTGAATTTGCTTCATTTTTTTTCTCATGCCGTATAATAATCAGGAAAAAAAGATGGACGGTGTGGATATAGAATAAATATAACAAGGTGCCCCACTGTAAGGGCTGCACATTCTTGGGAAAGGAAGGCAGCTCTTAATAGGCTCCCGTGCTACAATGAATGAGATTTTATGTACTTTTCTTTCTTACTTTTAATTAGTCTCAACGGGCCTGGCCCGGAGTTGGCCTCGACCCGGATTTTGAACAGTTTCGGTCCGTTAGGCGGGCTGACCTTCTTCAAAATTTAGATTCTGGCAGGCCCGAGCCCGACCCATTGACATCACTACTTTTAATGGTGCGCTCCGGTAGTATCGGCACCACCGTAACCCACAGGCGTAGCTGGAAGAAGTTTTCGGACATAATGTATTCACGACATCCGAACCGTCCATCAGATGCTCGCCTCATTTTACTCCCACAACCCAATATTTAATTGAAATGGAAACTCAGGTGGGCCACAGCACAGGGCTCAAGTTGAGAGGGGACGCTTACCCTTGATTTGCGTGGAGGTACACCATGCTGTGAATACCAATCCAGACCGTCCAGATCCTTTATTTATCCTGGATAAACGGTGAGGACTAAAATAAGGATGATCTACATCTCAAGTGAGCCCCGGTTAGAATTAAGAGTAACCGTTCACTCCCACCTTGTTCCCTGCTATGTGGTCCACTAGAGTTTTGGATCAAACCGATTTCAGTATCAGAACGGAACCTTAGGTGCTGCATCCGATGGACAGGTTAGATGTTATATATACACCGTGTGGACCCCACAACTTCCCTGTACAACCGTAAGCTTACGGTGGTACCAGTACCACGGGACCGAACCACAGCCGTAGAAACTTGTACCATTGTTATTAAAAAATTAATGAAGGAAGGGTGCTTCTATCACAGAGGCGGCTGCAGATATCATGTCCCTCAAAAAAGCATCTCCAGGTACATATGCTCCCAACGAACGTGCAGCCACTCGTGCGAAAGATTCCTACCGCTCAAAAAGTATGATCCTCTTCGGTTAATGTGACTTTGCTCGGGTGAGTCACACGTGTCAATTAAAAGTAGGATAGTATTATGCAATTTTACGTATATCCATTTCTCTGAAGATGTGGCCCACTTGATGGGTGGACGAAACCTGATCTTTGGTTAGAACACATTCATCCAAATCAGGGTACATGTGATGAACGGCTCAGATCTATCATTTGGCACAGGTGTTGATTACAGATGTCCGTAGTCAGAATATTACATCATGTGCATTGGTTGGATGCAAAGTTACAGGATGGCCATCGTTTCTTTATATATTCTTATTATTCTCATTATTATATATATATATATATATATATATATATATATATATATATATATATATATATATATATATATATATATATATATATATATATTTTCACAATGCAGCTCCTTGAGTTTAATACTAATAGAGATCATTAGGTCATCTTTATTATCACAGAAGCAATATCCCAACTTTTTTTTTTTTTTTTCACGCACACAAGCAATATCCCTCGAACCCTGGAGCAAGTTAACTCCTACCACCCGTCCAAGAGTAAGGATCCATATCCCAACTAATTTATTTACGTGAATCCGGCTCTAACATTACACTTTATATAGATAATATCTTCAATAAATCATAGGTTATCAATTGTTTTTTTAATACCTCTAATTATATACTTGGGGATTTTTAAACCCTTACTAAGTTATCAATTTTTATTTTTTTTAATACCTCCAACTATATATTTTGGGCTTTTTCGACGTATTGAGATCAGGTAAGCTGCATATGGCCAAATTAACTAAAACATATATTGTAGAATTGGTCCACTTGGATGTAACTCAATTGACTTATCTTGGCTTAATTCAAGTTTGAATAAGTTGTTGGAAGCAATGGTACGGAAAATGTTAGACTTATATGAATCACCTCTTATCTTGGCTTAATTCAAGACTGAATAAGTTGTTGTAAATAATAGTATATGAAATATTCAAACGGAATAAATTAACGGAAAATAAAACCTGACCCTATTGGAATGACTGTGAAAGCAGTACTCTTGATTGAAATATGAATTGTCTCCTTATTAGACGAGGTGCGGACTAAGTTGCTATTTTTAAAACAGCTTGCACCCCTTGTGATACAATCGCTCACACATGGTTTTGACATTAATGTATACACATCGTGCAAGACCCAGCAACAAGAATATTAGTACACTTTCGTACGTCTATTAAGAAGAAAGAAGAAAGAAGAGAATATTTTAAAAAGAGAGATGAGATGATGTGTAAAATCCAAAAGAAGTTACGGGACCCACTTAAGCCTCCCGCGGACCAATTCACCCAATACTAAGAACATTAATGAACCATTTATATCAAGAGAGAATAGATGATGTGTAAACACCTAATTAATATGACTTCATCAAACCTATCAGAAACCTATAAGGGTCCAATCCCCCTCTTACGAGTGAGTATTCATGCACAAACACCTAATTAATTGGTTTCCGAGGGGCCTAGTTCTCCTCGTGTGTGTGAGTATTTATGCACTTACGTTCAATTAATTGATTTCCAAGCTTTTAAAACCAACAAAAGTAACACATGAATTTTTGTTTTCATTGGCAGTTCAAAATTTTGTTCCATAAATCATATTTAGTTTTTTAACGGCCGTCTTTTAAAATAACCCTATCAATTCAATCAGTATGTAGCCACCATTACATAAACCTCAAGGGGAACATCTCTACTTTATATATTTAGCTTTAATTTTATTAGTAATATTTTTCTCAATCTTTTCTACCTCATAAACAATCAAAAGTTGTCATTTTGATATAATTTTTTGTCAATACTTTTAACTAATTGCACTCTGCACACTGTTTTCTGTCCAACTAACTATTAAATTAATGGTTAAAATTAAAAAAAAAAAAAAAAAACTATTGAAACATAATGATCACCGATCTAATATGACTTTTACATTGTGCTATGTTTGGACGAGATTTAACAGTCATATATGAACAATGTAGATATGGTTACGTGGCACGCATGATATCTTCATGTGATGTGTTGAATATACGAAAAAACAAACTCATTGTTGAGCAAATATCCAAAGAAGCATGCTGAGCACCTTGCTTAGAGATAATGACTTTTAACTGTTAAAGGATACATTAGCACGAGAACATGTAGATGGTATTGACGATATAAGAATGCATTCAACAAAGGGTAAGCAAGATCAAATGAAGGTAATCGATTTATAGTTGACAACATTGAAAATTGCTATGTAGGTAATGGTTATTCTCACAACTTCATTGAGAATTCTATAAATAACAGAAGAAGGCACGGAGAGAGATCCTCAATCAATCAACCAAACTTAGTATTGATGGGGTTTTTTTCCCCGTCTTCGACCGGTCCTGAGCCCCTCTCGACCGGTCGTGGGAGGTGCTCGACCGGTCGTAGGTTCGAGCCCTGGCACGACTCAAAGTCCCGATGAGTTCGTCTTTGTTTTTCTTGTAGCTAGGGATGGTCGTAGGAGAGCTACGACCGGTCGTAGGTGGTCTCACGACCGGTCGTAGGAGAGCCAGGACTAGTCGTAGGTTACGCGATTGTTCGCGATTTTGCGCGAAAGCTATGATTTGAGTCCTTTCATGAACGGGATGCGGAAAGGAGTTTCCCAAAATTATAAAAGGGGTTGCTAGGGTTTTTTCTAGGGATCACAAAATAGCAAGAGGGTTTCTAAAGCTTTGCAAGGATTTGCTAAAGGGTTTAGGGCTATCAAAGGTGAGAGAGAGGGAGAAAGAGAGAGAGGCTTATAGAAGGGAGGTTCGCTCGTGGAGGTTCTCTACTTTGCAATCTACATCTCAGCGCTTCTATGTCCTCATAGTCGGTTAGATCTCTCCGTTTTCTCTATTTCTCTTATTGTTTATCCACTCCTGCGTGAGTGAAGAAGATTGTAACGTTCTACTTCATAGTGGATTGTTGATCGGACGAGGTCCCGTGGTTTTACCTCTTTGAGGGTTTTCCACGTAAAAATCTCTTGTGTGGTGTGTGATTGATGCTTTGATTTATTTCATTGCTTTATCCATAATTCTGGTTTGTTTCGGGAGGCTAGATCCTAAGGTTTGTGCAAGGCATCCCAACGAAGTGGTATCAGAGCTAAGTTCATTGAACGGGTAGGATCGGTTTGAATTATGGAAGGTGGCTCAAGGATGATCAGCCTCAATGGTTCTAACTGGACCATATGGAAGGCTAAGATGGAGGACTTGCTTTGTGCAAGGACCTATATTCTCAATCTCGGGCATATCAGCAAAATCCAAGGATATGTGATGATGATTGGAAGAAGATGGGCCAGAAAGGCGGTGGGGTTTATCAGACAATGGTTGGATGATTCCGTGTTTCACCATGTGTCTACAGAAACCTCAGCCGCAAGCCTATGGCTGAAATTACAAGGGCTGTATGAGAGGAAGACAGCCGGTAATAAGATATTTCTGATAAGGCGACTTGTAAATCTCAAGTTTAAGGATGGTGGTTCTGTGGCCGAGCACATGAATGAGGTCAGCAATATAGTGAACCAACTCACCTCTATGAAGATGGTCCTGGATGATGAATTGCAGGCTTTACTATTGCTTAGTTCATTGCACGCGGTTGGGAGACATTGGTGGTGTCTCTAAGTAACTCCGCGCCAGACGGAAAGATATCCATGGAACAGGTAACCAGTTGTCTCTTTAATGAGGAGACAAGGAGGAAGTCTCAGGGGTCTACTCAGCAAGAGGCCCTTGTGACACAGGAACGGGGGAGAGGAAAGAACAGGAAGGGCGGGAAGGCCCGAGATAAATCAAGAGGCAAGTCGAGTAACAGAAAAGAGGTTGAATGCTGGAATTGTGGCAAGAAGGGCCACTACTGAGCATGAATGTCGTGGTAAGAAAAACGACAAGAAAGGAAAAGGGAAGGAAGAAGAATCTGATTCCACTGCGGTCGCTTCAGATGGCGACATGGTAGTTATTCTTTCTACAGATCACGACGTATGTCTCACGGCTACGAGTCAAGGCACCGACTGGGTGATAGACTCGGGAGCTTCTTTTCATGCGACTCCACACAGGGACTCCTTCACAATTACAAGTCAGGTGACTATGGGACTGTGAAGATGAGAAATTCTGGCGTATCAAAGATCGTAGGAGTCGGTGATATTTGTGTGAAGACCGATGTGGCAGTTTTGCACATTGGTTCTCGAGGGATGTGAGGCATATCCCAGACCTTCGCCTCAACTTAATGTCAACGGGAAGGTTGGATGATGATGGCTATGAAAGCGGTTTCTTTGGTGGGCGATGGAAGCTCATCAAGGGTTCGTTGATCGTGGCTAAAGGAAAGAAGTGTTGCACCACAAGGCAAAGTGTCAGTATGTGCAAGGGTGGGTTGAACGCAGCGGAAGATTCGGCTATTGACATGTGGCACAGGCGTCTAGGCCACATGAGTGAAAAAGGGCTTCAGCTACTAGCGAGGAAGCGGCTCCTTCCAGACGTGGCAGGTATGCCTCTCAAAACTTGTCTTGATTGTTTATCGGAAAACAGCATAGAGTTTCATTCATTCCGCTTCTCATGTTAATAAAGTGCATGCATTAGATTTGGTTTATTCGATGTTTGTGGTCTATGAGGACAAAACCTTGGGTGGGGCATTGTATTTTGTTACTTTTATAGATGATGCATCTAGGAGGGTTTGGGTTTATGCTTTGAAATCCAAGGACGAGGTCTTTGGTGTGTTTAAGTTGTTTCATGCTATGGTCGAGAGAGAGACGGGTAGATCATTGAAGTGCATCCGCACCTGACAATGGTGGTGAATACATTGGCGACTTTCACGAGTACCGCAAGTCCAGGGTATACGGCATGAACAGACGGTTCCCAAGACCCCAAACATAATGGTGTATTTGAGCGAATGAATCGCACCATTGTTGAGAGAATCGGATGCATGTTATCCCATGCGAAGTTGCCCAAGACGTTACGGGGAGAAGCAATGCGCCGGCGGTGTATTTGATAAATGAGGTCTCTATCGGCCCGTTGAATGGAGAAGTACCGAGAAGGTGTGGACCGGACGGGATCCATCGATCTTGTCATCTAAGGGTGTTTGGATGCAGGACATCCGTTCACGTACCAAAGGACGAGAGGTCCAAGCTCGATATGAAGATCGGGCAAAGTGTGTGTTCTTAGGGTACGGTGATGAAAAATTCGGTTACTGAGGTTATGGGATCCGACCGAGAAGAAGCTCGTCGGGAGCGAGAGATGTGGTTTTCTTTGAAGATCGGTGTATCGAAGACATTGGTAAGCAGAGAAGAACCGGCCTAGTTCGGTGAGCTAGAGGACATGGATCCGATTACTCCTCCGTGGTGCCTGATGACGGGCGGAGTACAACAAGGTGCAGAGGACGAGGTAGTTCCTTCAGAAGATGGACCAGGGGAGTAACCCCCACTTGATCCACCTGTTGAGCCACAGGTGAGGAGGTCATCTAGGGACAGACATCCGTCCAAGAGGTACTCACCGCACGAGTACATTATGCTAACCGATGGGGGAGAGCCAGAAGATTATTCTGAGGCCCTAGCCGACGAGCATAAGGAGGAGTGGTTGAAAGCTATGCAAGAGGAGATGAAATCCTTGCATAAGAACCACACCTATGATATGGTGAAACTGCCTAAGGGCAAGAAAGCTCTGAGCAACAAGTGGGTGTTCAGAAAGAAGGTTGAGCAGAAGAATTCACAGACGAGGTTCAAGGCCAGACTTGTGGTGAAAGGGTTTGGTCAGAGGAAAGGCATAGACTTCGAGGAGATATTCTCACCAGTGGTGAAGATGACATCCATACGGGTGTTGCTTGGGTTGGCGGCTAGCATGGATCTGGAGATAGAGCAGTTAGATGTTAAAACTGCCTTTCTCCATGGTGACCTGGAAGAAGAGATCTACATGCACCAACCAGAGGGGTTCGAAGTCAAGGGCAAGGAGCATATGGTGTGTAGGCTGAGGAAGAGCTTGTATGGGCTGAAACAAGCTCCACGGCAATGGTACAAGAAGTTCGACTCGTTTATGTTGAAACATGGGTATGACAGAACGGAGTCGGACCACTGTGTGTTCACGCGCAAGTACTCAGATGGTGATTTCTTAGTTCTGCAATTATACGTTGATGACATGCTCATCATGGGAAAAGACATCAAGAAGATTGGTGAAACAGAGTTGGGCAAGTCTTTTGCGATGAAAGACTTGGGCCCTGCCAGTAGACAGATCCAGGAATGGACATAACCCGTGATGTATGACGGGAAACTTTGGTCATCACAAGAGCGGTATATTGAGAAAGTCCTGAGCGGTTCAATATGAATGCGAAGCTTCGGCCAAGACTCCACTAGATGGTCACTTCGGATTGAGCGACGTACGGTGTCCCAAGACGAAGGCGAGAGGTGGAAGAGATGCAGAAAATACCATACGCGTCGGCGATAGGAAGTTTGATGTATCTTATGGTGTGTACACGCCCGGACATAGCATATGCGGTTGGTGTTGTCGGCCGGTACCTTGCCAATCTGGCAAAGAACATTGAAGGCGGCGGTAAAATGGATACTACGGTATCTAAGAGGCTCATCCAGTTGAGCCTATGCTATAGTGACGGAAAACACTTGTGTTAGAGGGCTACACGAGATGAGATATGGCGGTGACATAGACTCGGGAAGTCTACATCGGGGTTCATGTTCACGTTTGCAGGGGGAGCGGTTTCCTGGCAGAGCAAGCTACAGAAGGTCGTAGCGTTGTCGATGACAGAGGCTGAATACATTGCAATCACAGAGGCATGTAAAGATATGCCTTGGATGAAGAGGTTCCTACAGGAACTTAGCCTGAAGCAGGAGGAGCACGTGGTCTATTGCGATAGTCGAGTCTATACACTTGAGCAAGAATCCAAGTCAGCATTCCAAGTCGAAGCACATAGAGATTCGGTATCACTGGATCAAGGATACTTTGGAACAAAAGGTGTTACAACTTGAGAAGGTCCACACGGACGATAATGGGTCGACATGATGACCAAGGCTTTGCTCAAGGCAAGTTTGAGGTTTGTAGAAACCTGGTCGGCTTGAAGAAGGTTGATCCCTCCGGGTCAAAAAGGGGAGATTTGATGGGGTTTTTTCCCGTCTTCGACCGGTCTGAGCCCCTCTCGACCGGTCGTGGGAGGTGCTCGGCCGGTCGTAGGTTCGAGCCACGGCACGACTCAAAGTCCAATGAGTTCGTCTTTTTTTTCTTGAGCTAGGGGTGGTCGTAGGAGAGCTACGACCAATCATAGGTGGTCTACGACCGTCGTAGGAGAGCCGGGACTAGTCGTAGGTTACGTGATTGTTCGCGATTTTGCGCGAAGCTAGCGGATTTGAGTCCTTTCATGGCGGATGCGGAAAGGAGTTTCTAAAACTATAAAAGGGGTTGCCTAGGATTTTTTCTAGGGATCACAAAATAGCAAGAGGGTTTCCTAAAGCTTTGCAGAGGATTTGCTAAAGGGTTTAGGGCTATCAAAGGTGAGAGAGAGGAGAAGAGAGAGAGGAAGCTTATAGAAGGGAGGTTCGCTCGTGGAGGTTCTCTACTTTGCAATCTACATCTCGGCGCTTCATGTCCTCATAGTCGGTTAGATCTCTCCGTTTTCTCTATTTCTCTTATTGTTTATCCACTCTGCGTGAGTGAAGAAGATTGTAACGTTCTACTTCATAGTGGATTGTTGATCTGGACGAGGTCCCGTGGTTTTTACCTCTTTGAGGGTTTTCCACGTAAAAATCTCTTGTGTGGTGTGTGATTGATGCTTTGATTTATTTCATTGCTTTATCCATAATTCTGGTTTGTTTCGGGAGGCTAGATCCTAAGGTTTGTGCAAGGCATCCCAACAAGTATAAGCAATCAGTCCACCGCAACACTATTTTATATAGTCCTCCGAGCCATTTAGCTTAGTTTTTTCTAATGTTCAATAGTTGTGGAACCTTTAATCGCTAGGAGTAGTTCAGTTCGTCATTGTAATTATGTTAGACCGACTTAGTGATACCTAATAGCTGCAATTTCATTCCATTTGCACATATATGCCAAATCTAAAGGAAGACCGTATTTCTGGGAATCGTCCGCCTATGCTCATACGATGTGTTAATATTAGCTTGTAATTTTGACATTATTCAATACTTGCTCATCAATGTGCTGCTCCATGAAACTCCTAATGCTCTTAGTTAGGTTGGTAACTCTATTTTAGTGGCAAGTTCATCTTTTCGCATTCATCTTTCGATGTATTTATGTTCAATCATGCAATTGTTGTACTTTCAAAAGTCCTTAATTCTTAAGATAAAAAAGAATCCATTGGAAAAATATCCAACCTCCATAAAGTTGCCTAAGATTGCACTCGACAATTGGCTAAGGAGTCGTTTGGCACTGTGGATTGGAGGGGATTTGAGGGGGTTTCAAATCCCCTGGTTGTTTGGCAGCATAAAGTAACCGGGGGTTTCAAATCCCCTCTTTGAGGGGGTTTGCAATCCACGGTGAGAACTTGGATTACACCTAAAATCATTACGATAGTTGCAGGTGTAACATGTGTGCCACTATACTATCATTCTATTGGGCACATGACCCATTAATGATGATCAACACCGTCCAAACATTGTCAATGTTAATCAACAATTAAAAATCGTTGTTTAGTCACTCAGACATGATCTTATGCTAGCGGCCTATCTGAGACTTGGAATTTCATCATTTTCAGGCAAAACATATATTTCAATGGGCTTATCACAGCCATTGTGTCAAAAATTACATATCTTACTAATTAGATATATTAAAGTTGATTTAGTAATTAAATTCAAATCCCAGTATATATACCATGAATAGGTACTTTTGGATTAAAGTTGATTCACACCCACGGTATCAAACACATAAGGAGGATTGCAAATATAGGGGGTTTTAAATCCCAGGTTCCGAATCCGTGGGGTTCCAAATCTACTCTCCCAGACAGGCTCTAAATAAACCATAGCCTATATTTTTTACCAAGCACCGCTCTATCTTAATGCTAAGGATAATTGGTTTCAGGTTAGTTTACACCTACGACGTGACTGAATTTCAAACCAACATGCTCGTTAACAAACATATCTAAAATTCTGGGTCTGTTTCGCCAGACCGTTCCTACGTTATTAGGAGGGATGAGATTGTGATATCCGGTATATGCATGACGAGCCAAACAGACCCGATGAACTTGTCCCAGGATGTAAGCAATCCCATGGATCTTAAAACAATTCATTGACATCACCATCATTACTGATATCATCCCTTCGTTGGACGGATTGAAAGATAAAATACCAGGATATGCCCGGCGTGCCAAACAGAGCCCGTGAACTTGTCCTGGGATATAACAATCCCATGGATCTTAAACTGACACCACCATCATTACCTTAAAATCCATCCCATCCCTCCTAATCCCATGGGATTCGCCCGGCCAAACAGGCCCTAAAGATAATATTGACATATAATTTATGCCACGTGTAAATGGATGGGTTGCCACAATTTAGTAAATTTTGTTACGGACGCATAACGCTGGAAATACCAAAGCCCCGCTGCTTTGAGAATAAAGGAAAGCTGCACGCAACGTCTCTGCAATTTGCATTTTAAAACGGATTAGATTAATGATTCACAAGCCAACCATGTAAGGGTATTTTTGTAAAATAAGGAGCTATTCTAGTAATGGTGATAGCCAAGGGGGCATTCCTGGAATAGAAAATTTCAACGGCGGTAACGTGGATGGATGTGTTTTGTTTAAATGGAGCCCCAAACATTGACGTCCTGTGGTCGGTTTCCGTACGGAGAATGGAAACCTCATAAAGAATGAGGGGTTAAGGGGTAAAATATAGGACACAAACGTGTTAGTTCACCACCCTTTTCATAAAGGCCGTGACTCTTCTACCGTACACGTGGAACAGACATAAAGCAATCCACACCGTCAAGATAGTGGGATCCATTCGAGATAAAAACATCCCTTAAATTAAACCATTATAAAAATATTTTAGTAATCCAATTGTCAAGGACAGAACTGACGGTTTAGATCATCCTAACTGTGATTTTCAGGACAATATCCTTTGACATTGGGGTCTGAAATTTGGATGCCTGGATCCCTATGCATGTGTGTCACGTGTTTGGTGGATGAGTCACCACCATTTTGAAAACGGTGGCGTACGCCATCAGATTCCATAATAAAAATCCACCCCACTAGCAGTATGGACAGGACAGGAGCTTATTAGGCTTTCGTGAACAAAAAAAAATGCGGCTGGTATTTCCCTACGGGGGAATTGTTCGGTCCCGATGCATCAGAAAGTAATTTAAATAGTGTCTGCACGCACCGTTTTTTTTGAATATGGTCCATGTTTCATAAATTCAACCGTTGATTTGAAAGAAACTAGAATGGATGATGACTGCAGCCCAAAGAGTCCCCTTATCAGACGAATCTAGATCTCTGATCAGTTGCACAGGACTTCAACGGCTAGGGAGGAAACACAACAACCATCTGGAATTACAACCATGGATGAGATGGAAAAATTCATTCAACTTGGAAAAAATGTTACAAAGTTGTTCATCCATAGTGGGGTCTATCATATCAACGGTCCAGATGATTAAAATATGGCCCCACTTGTAGAAAGTAATGCATCAGGACAGTATTCTGGTTGGATGCATCAGGACCGTGGTTTATGGTCAAAGGAGATTGCGTGTTGGTGTTGGAGAGGGTTTGTAGGAGAAAGGGAAACGTCAAAAGCTACAATTATTGTTTTTGAGAAAGAGATTTTTCTTTGAGTGGGAAATGTGTTTCTGGAACTATGATCCTCGACGGAAGGTTTGAACAGATTACTCGGTTTTTTGTTTCTGAATAATGGGACTGTTGTTAGGAAATCCAAACCGTTAATCTGTTCTTTCCCACTGTAGATGGACCATTTCCAAAAACTCTATCAGATTGGAATATCTTATCAGCCAATATTCTCTATTGTTGTGCTTGTCTTCTCAGCCGTAGATATGTTAAGATTATCCTGTCCCATTCAGAAGATTTTTGGACATCTGGTTTCCACGCCATGGGTCCCACTTGTCAAAATCGTTAAACCGAGTATACTCGGGTTTGGTTACACTGACCCTTGAGCGTTGCGAGGGACCAGACTCAATCGCACTTGCGGCCATGAAGACTGATTTTCAGGACGCGGCTTCCGTTGATCCCTTTGGGGCCCATTTTGATGTATGTTCCTTTAATCCACAACGTCCATCCGTTTTGACAGCTCATTATATGGTATAATACAAAAATTGAAGCAGATCCAATGTCAGGTAGAACATACCACAGGAAATAGTGGCGGTTGACCGTTAAAAACTTTCTGTGGGCCACGAAAGTTTTGAATCAACCTGATATTTGTGTGGTCCCTTCATATATATCCTTTTGACCTTATCAACGAGTTTGATGACAAAAAGTGAAAAAAGAACACATTCCATTGGCCCCCAAGAATTTTTTAACGGTGGATATTCATTCAACACTATTTCCTGTAGTGTGGTCCATCTTATATTTTTATCTGCTTTACTCTGGGATCATGCCATACAATAAGCTCTCAAACGAATGGACGGCGTGGATGTGAGGAAAATACATCAAGATAGCCACCACAGTCAGGGATCCACGGAAGCCGCGTACGATTTTCAGCTTGGATGTGTTATGGAATTTCTTCCAACCCTGGCTCTGTAGACTCCACCGTGATGTATGTGTTATATCCACTCCGTCCATCTGTTTCATCAGCTTCTTATAGGGAATGAGGCAAAAAATGAGATGGATTAAAAATTCAAGTGGGCCACGCTACCCTAAACATAAAGGATGGAAACGCTCATTGAAACTCTCTATAGCTCGCCTGACCTTTATATGTCAACCTATCAGGTGGTAACGTTATTTTCAGAGCAATAATAAAAGTACAAATGTAAGCCTAATTCAAAATTTGGTGGGCCCCACGAAAGTTCTAATAGCTATTTCGTATGGTATGGCCCACTTGAATTTTAATATACCTCATTTTCCAATCACCTTATCAGCTCACGCAACCGATGGAACGAGTGGACATGACACAAGCACTACGGTGGGCCCCACAAGAGTTTAGGCTCACAAGGGGATTTTCTCGTCCATGTAATTGGGCCAGGCCCACTGAAGATTGTCCATGATGGACCAATGAGAGTACGAACCCGAACGAAGGGTGGATATGAGTCATCTTATAACTGCCCAAATGATAATCGGGTCTATGAATCGGGTTCGGGTCGAATCTAATTGGGTTGAACTAACTTCTTATTCCTTTTGTAACATGGGTTCTAGCCGGTAAGAGACACGACCTTCGGCGGGCCCAACACCATCCATATCCGATTCACCTATGAATTGGATCTAGACTGATTGGATTTAGACCGACTTATGCATGTATTGGGTTTGGGTTGGTCTATTTTTGGATGCTCTAAGCCTCTAACTTTTAATTCCTTGTCCAATCAATAGCATACTAAGTCCAATCAAATCCCACGGACCGCTTGATCAAAATTCTAGATTCGTTTATAATTTTCTTCTAAAACTTGCAAATTTTCAACTAAAGTGGAGGTGGGCCCCACCAAAATCATGATCAAGCTTAATATCGGTGTTTCCTTCCCAAATGGTCCCATTTCCACAATTAATTAATTGCCTTATAACTTTAATTGAAGAGATTTTAGGGGTCACTTCCTGGTCAAGTTCCATCGGGTCCATTTTTCAATGGTCCATATTTGTCCCGTTTTTAAGTCTCGGGTCCCATCATGAATTTCTGACTTGTCCAAGTCGACTCAGACTCAGTTGAGTCGGATCTGATTCGGCAGCACAAACCGGCATTTAAAAGCATGCCCGGCTCCAAGCCGAGTCCTGACTCAACTCAGGGGAGACGAAGTAGGTCCAAGTCACTGAGTTTTAAATCCATGAGTCCAATGTCAAGCCAGACCCATTTAATATCTGGTCGGGTTGTAATGTAGGGCGAGTCTCAGATGATTTCATGGCCAAGATGGACCAGAAAAGTCCGATTGGAGACAAAAATGATCCGGACCATCAGAACCTTAAAACGAACGTATCTCATAAATTGGAATAAGTTATTCAACGTGTCATATTTGATTTTGGGGTAGGACGAGTCACTTTAGCCACCCAACCTGCTATGCAGGGTTGTCCATCCTGAATTTGTGAGATTCCATCGGAGCAATGGTCGAATTTCTATTTTATTTTCATTTTTTACTATTTCTACTAAATTTTAGTTTTATTATAACTCTCCATCCATCAAATGAGAATCCTTTTTAACCATACATATAAAATTCCAGCCCGATCAATAAATCTTATGGGCCATATTGATGAAATTCCTTTTAAAATCTCTAAGTACACACCGTGTGACCTTCTTGATATTTGGATTTGGTTGATTTTTATATTTTCACTTTATCACACTGATTTTTACCTGATTAACATCATGCACGTGTCCTTTATACACATGGCACATTAATGATACTTTCAAAGCATTTGTTTATCTAGTACATCACTAAAATCACACCAAAATAATAATTCAAACCACACAAAGGTTAGCCATTCAAATAAATAGTTAAAAAAAAGTTGGTACATTGCTTATTTGTGATCCTTACATTTATAGCTTACTTGAATATCAAAATTTTTACATTTTTAGCTAAAATTGATATTTCAATAAGTTTATTATAATCATTCTATTAAATATCGTATATATATATTCTAAGTTAGGATATTAAACTTGATTTAGTATATCACATTTATTTTTGTGAATATATTGAAAAATTCAAATGTATTCCAATTCCTCCCATTTACTCTCATTCAAACAGAGTATTTGGATTTCAAATGCGTTTCATTTTCTTTCATCTACATATATTTAGTAAGCCATTTACCTCAAATTCTATTTCCTATTTACATCCATTTACAAGCTCCCAAGTGAACCTGAATTAAAAATATTATTTAGAAGCCTAAAGCAAGGTAAAATCAATATTAAAATTCATTAAAGGGAGTCTTTAAAATTTCAATTTTACAGGGAGGTAAGGTTAACTGGAATTATATGACAACGGTGCTACAAAAGCTCCTTTATTTAATCGGGAGGAAATTTTTAAATAGCATGTCATACACAATTATTAAAAAAATTGTAGGCATCACAAGCATTGATGATAATTTGAGTATATTAGGATGATGATTGATTGGGCCTTATAAGAGTTCTATAAAGTCGGCCTAATTGATAAACGGTTTACATCTTGTAATAGATATTGTGACCAGGAATATCAATGCTAAAATTATTATCAGTCTAAAATTTATGTAGGAGTCATAAATTTGAACTATGGCACACACATTCTTTTAAAAGATTTCAAATACTAGAATGGTGTGAGTCTCATGAGAGGAGCTGTGATGGGTTTCAAACTCCTTTCCTCTTTTAGACTAGGCGACAAGGGGAATAACTCAGGCAATCAGTTTTCTCATCATCCATGTGTAGAAATGCGGAATACACCCACAACTAGTTTTCGGCAATGTTAAAGTACGTTAATTAATATATATATTGACATGCCATACTCTAACGGCTTGAGTTTTAGAGAAAGTGGTTATTGGTTGAAGTGGGACTAAAAATGTTTTCTTATTAACCGTCCAATACATTGCCACTAGTCTGATATTCAAATGATCAAATAAATTTATTGGATCTCTAATTCATACAATTTTAATTGGAATAACTCATATGCCACATTAGCAATTTCCAATGTAATTTTTAAGATTCCCAATATCACATCATCTATCACACTCTGCTAGGGTATCATAGTTTCTCTCAAGCATTAAAGTCCAAAAGCAGGTGAGATTTGGTATCTTTTCCTTAATTTATTCCACGCTGAGGTTCGTTTGGGTCATGGAGTTTTTGTGGTTTTTGAATTTCTAGAATCTTTAAAAGGGACTACTGCGTTTTCTTGAAAAGAAAGTTCTTATGTTGTCCAAACGAACATTGTTTCATGATACTCAGACAAAGGGTGATAGATGATATGCACGCAGCTAGAAGATAATTAGAAATTGCGTGTGGCATAAAAGCAAGTGAAACAAAACTATATGGGTAATGATTTAGATGTATCATGAACCAAAAATAACTCTTATTTGGTTATTTTAATATTAGATTGATTGACGACATTCGTTGGATGGTTGAATAGGAAACAAGTGTCCAGGAATCAAAGGTTAGGATTGTTTAAACAATCTGATTTTTATATTGTAATTTAGTGACTATGGGTTTCACAATTTATTATGTTTAAGTGGACATATGCAAACTATACAATTTCTAAGTGCCTGCATATCAAGCATCATCCGTGACCAGAGTATCAAATAATTCTCCCATCCAAAACTATGCGTGACATATCTTACAATCATAAGAAATTCAAATAAAGGAGTTCCCAAGTCAAAGAAATATATTTCGTGATGTAAAATTCGTTTTGATTCCTAGAATACCCATAGCCGTTTTTTTCAGCCGTTTTCTTGTTTTGAAAGATTATTATTTTTTCAATGTTGTGAGTGGAATGGTGTGGCATATCTTTCCCATAAAGATATGCATTTGTCAAAAGAATGAGAGTTAAAAAATGGACACTTTCACACCGGTACATGTCCACATCTACGTTCGAAAAAATGCCACGTGGCAATTGGGCTGAACCCTGGATTAACGAATTGTTGGCCATGGTCATGGTCCTTTCTACATTTGGGTCCTGCAATTGATTGGCTACTAACCAAAAATTGCTTCGATTGAACTATCCTAGCTGTCAAATAAATGAGGTTTTTTTTTTTTTATTTTATTTTATTTGAATGTAAGCCATTGGTATTTTTTGTTTTTCTCCATCTGCATGCTACCAAAAGGGTTAGGATTGTTTTTTTTTTTTTTTTAATGAGATTTTGGACTTTGGGCTATTTCACTATTATTGGACCCATGAACTGAATGACCTTGATCTAGTTCATGTATATTAAGTGTGCTGCAATGACATAGAGACATGGTGCAGCCCAGGTAGGCGTTGGAGAAGTTATTTTCAAGAAAAGCACACTAATTTTTGTAAAACTGTGGATGTTATGTTTCGAAAAGTAGTATTTATTTCATTAAAAATTATAAATTAAAAAAATTTATTTAGATTAGTTATACATTAATAAAATATTAAATTATTATCAAAATTTAAGAAAGTTATTGAGATAAGGGTGCATTACGTAGCCCCGCCCAAATTAAAAATGATTAAGGAATTCAAGTCTAATATCCACAAGTTTGCTGGACTCACTTTTTTCCATTTTACTATATTTTTCCTTTTCTTTTCACTTGATGATTATAAGTTCATAAAGCCATTTTTAGAACCCCCCACATCACCATCCATAACTAGGACATGGGAGTATATATCTTTTCAATCTTTCAATTGCATCCACCATTGGTTTTATGAGCCTTTCCTAGGTCCATGGGCACCTAGTGGCTTGGGCCCAACAAAAGCTAAGCTTTTATTATCCCAACCTCAAATGGTTCAAAATTCAAGCCTAATACAACCCTAGGCCTGGCCCATTGATAGTCCTATAAGTACATGAAGTGGGTCATTTGAGTGGTGCTATGTAAGTTTTAATATTGTCAAGAAAATAGAAGAAGTAGGATCAAGCAAGATGATAAAGAACAAATCCCATTCATGAAGTGGCCTGCACAAGTACTTTGAATCTAATTAAATGGGTGGTGAATTCTATTAACTTGTCCATGGTTATGTGCAGGAGCTGGCCTATTCATGGTGGGCCACCAAGCCATCATTTGGGTCCTTTCTATCGAATATCAAGAGTGTCCTAGATGGCGTCCATAACCTATTTTGCTATTCCTGCACAAAATCCTAGCTGGTCCTAAACATAGGTAAATTTCAAAACTCCAACGTATCATGACCAGCTGTGCCATCCAGCTGAAGACTTCTAACGTTAGCCTGTACTAGTCAAGCATTTTGGCAGATTTTATTCCCAAAATGCCTGTTTCATTGTATTACCCCCTCAAATTGAGAATGAGAAACCCAAGCAATATAATCTTAAGGTTATTTGGAAGTGTGTATGTCATATGTATTAGAATTCATGTGAATTGGAATTTTGATGTGATTTGGAATCACGGTCTTAGTGTATTTTCAAAACAAGAGGCTTTTGGTATATTTGGTATAAATTGGATTCCAATTCACACCAAATACACTCTCCCAAATGCACTAACTTTATTAATTTATATCAATTACTACCAAATATACACTCCCTTTAGGCATTTTTACTTCCTTCAAATTGCAAATTACACCATTTAAAATGCTAATTGTTTAGGATCCCCAGCCTAAATACGACACCAAGTCGCATATGGGATGGACACATCTTTCCACCTTTTCTCCAGGAAAGAATTGATTCTTGGCTACGTAGTTTGCAGGCAAATTCTTAGACAGGTATTTCTTCTTGGACTATTGATCAGTGATTACAATCATTTGATCAACATAATCAAGTATTCCATTAATTGAATGACCTAGATTGATATTTGACATTTTACCATTAGAAGCAATATTGAAATTTATCTAAAAGGTTAAAAAACATAACAAGAGTTATTCCATCTCCCGATCAATTTCAGACCTGAAAGCTAATGCAGGGGCATTTTCACATCAGGCTCGAGTGGAGTAGCCCGTGAAATGCGGGGACACATTCGGGGTGGGTGACCCATGTGATTTGGAGTCCACGGGGGAGATCTCTAGTTCGAAATTCCTCACTAGGGTGATTAATGCGCATTTCACACGGGGCTTGAGTGGGGTAGCTCGTAGGATGTGGGGACACGCTCGGGGTGGGCAGCGCATGTGATTTGGAGCCCTCGAGAGGGGTTCAGCCGAGGTCCTAACCGAGGTTCTAACCCATGAGACATGTAAAAAATATTGTAATTATTACAAAATTTACAATGTTAGAGTGAAAACTTCAATCCAAATACCAATATTAGTTTATTTTGTTCTTAATTTGATATTGAAGTAATGTACAATTATAATTATTATACTTTTATTGTGATAAGTCAAACAATATAATTGGTGCCATTATTATAGTCAATGTATCTAATGTCATCAGACAAGTAAAATAATTTATGATCATTGCCTATACCTTAGAATTACAGTTGGATATTAGGGAAAATAATTTATTAATCAAATTGGGCCCACCATATTGTGTATATGCCATGCAAATGTGGGTCCATAGATCATCAGGTAAGCCACACTATATAAAACAATGGACATCATCGAAAAACTTGCAAATTCACATGGTGGCTGACATGATTGTCGGATAGGAATGATTTTTGTGGCATCTCACTTGCACAGTGAAGTACCCCAGTGGAGGGTTTAGTTGCCATACAAACACCATAGTGTGTCCCACACTCGACATCCTGTAGAATAACCTTATTCTACAAGTACTTGGAGAGGAAGAATTCTTCTCTTCTTCTATCTCCAAAGCATGTTTTTCAGGCATTTCTTCTTTCAATTCAAGTCTAAAATACAAAGCTTGAGGATTATTTTCACTTCCACCTTCTAAAATGATTTATGTATGAGTAAAGAGAGAACATAATCTACTTCCAAAGTATAATATTTGATAAATCTACGGGGAAAGAAAAAATCTCTAAGAATAAGAAATAAAATTTGATATTGTTGAATGTTAGTATTGCTTCTAATGTATATAAGTAAAAAAGGGCCTTGACCCTAACTTGACTCAAAGCATGTGGGACATTTTTCTAAATAATAAAAATTATAAAAAAAGGTTAAAAAAAAAAGAAAAAGAGAGAGACTAATCCCTACATAAACTTATAAACAACTTTTAAATGACTAGAACAAAGACTTTAGGCCACAAACAAACTCATAAAACCCTAATAATAATAATAATAATAAAGAACTTATTAAAATAGTAATTTTTATCTTAAAATGCTATTTTTACCCTTAATAAAATTAAATTTTGCAAAGCGGTTTTGGGGCCAACTAACCTAGTCATTGGCAGCTTTCCAATGATATAATATATGATCAATTGCACGTTGGAGGTTATAGTGTACATTTAAGGGTCATTTGATACCTGAAAGAGTATTTTACATTTGGGAGTAAAAATGTACACAACTTCAATATATTTTGAAATTTTACTGTTTTGTTGTGATTTTAGTATAATGGGAGTGAAATGTCTTTTTTGACTCCCTCTATAAAGGCGGCTGGAGAGTTACACATATAGCATAGGTATCACTAAGCTACTAATCCATTGTAATAGTGGCACTCTAATGATACCCATAACAATCTAATTATCAATTGCATCACTAAAAGCACATCAATAAAATGATCGAAATTGTTCAAACATTGGCCATATTAATCAATGGTTATATGGACATTTTATGCTTGTGTCTCATTAGAGGCCAAAAGACATTTTTTAAAAAATTTTGTTAATTATTTTATCAAATATTGAATATGTATACTAATTCAGGATATTAAAAATAATTTATTAATCAAATTCAAGTTATTGTAAATATATTACATAATTTCAATGCATTTCTATTTTTGGATTCTAGTGCAATGTCAAATATAACTAAGAATTCAAAACCATCTTGATTCCAGAATAATTGATATATATATTTGAATGCATTCTGAATACAAGCTCCTAAATGATCCCTTTTGATCTTTGATATGAATTTGTACAATTTTGATAATCCATTGGCTCATCTCTTGCTTGTTCTATATTATGGCTTGAGGGGTTTTTTAATGTCTTAAAAAAAGAAAAAAAGAAAAAGAAAAAGATAAGTGGAAAATGTGTGTTTAGATGTCTCTAAAGGTACGTCTGTGTACCAAAAGACATTTAAAAAATGTAACCTAAATCAATATTATAGACATTTAACGGTACAACATTTAACGATACAACAGCCTGGCAGGTGTGTCAAACATCCAAGTGGTGCATAAGGTGTGTCAAATAGGGGTGGCCCACCTGATGAGTGGACCAGCCTGACCTTTGTTTGTGGTGATCATCACCGTGGGACTACTCTATGATTCTTTTAGACATTATCAATCACCACCATTTCCTTTGGTGTGGTCCACCTTAGTTTTGGACCTGCCTCATTTTTGGGCTCTTGCCATAAAATGATATGAAAAAAATGGATGAACGGTGTGGTTAAAACACATACATCATGGTGGGGCCCACATAGCACCAACCGATGGCCACCTCCCTACGCAATCATTTAAAAAAAAAAAAATAATAAGTACACCTCATTAAGGATATCTACATTTAAGTGCCTTTTTAATTCTCCTTAAGAAACTTCATTAATTAGTAGATATTTTTGTCATTTTAGCAAGAAATTCTAACTGTACGGAAATTAAGAAAAAACTAAGGAAGGTGCCCTTTGACAATACCTCCATTAAAACGTAATTTAAAAAAAGTACTGTAATGTAAATAGGTATTAATGAGGTACTATTTTATAAAAAATTTCAATACTTAATAAGAGGTTTGCTAATTCCACAGGTGGGGGGCATCTGGGCTTCTCATCATGTGTAATACGCTGTATAGATCTTCTTGAATAAAAATAATGACATTTCACATCTCATAAATGATTCACATGTCCAAAGCCTAACATTTGGTAGATACACCTGCATACTGCAAATTGATTAGGCCACAGGTGGGGCCGTGGGCCCACACAGCCTTATTAAGCTTCCAAAAATACACAATGTATTTGTGGGAGAACTCATGGGCTGTTTGAACTACACATTTTTTTTTTTTCTTGTTATAGGCTGTAAATCCTATCCACTTCATCAGCACATTGTTTACTGTTTGGACACCAAATAAAATGAGCCAAAAGGCAAAAAACCGCAGCTTTTTATGATAGCTATGAATTGTTTGGTCAGCCAAAGGGCATGATTGAGTCATGGCATGAACATCCAAACATCTTCACAGTTGTCGTTTTTTTTTTTTTTTATATTAATATATAGAAATCATAACATTTTCACACCGGGCTTGAGTAGGGTGGCTTGTGGAATGCAAGGGCACACTCGAGGTGGGTGGCCCGTATGAGGCGGGTGGCTCATGTGAAGTGGGACCCATGAGAGGGTTCGGTCGAGATCCTATAATACATGGGCATTTTCACACAAGGCTCGAGTGGGGTTGCTTGTGGGATGGAGGGGCACACTCGGGATGAGTGGCCCGTGTGAGGCAAGTTGCTCGTGCGAGGCATTACCCATGTGATTTAGGGTCCACGAGGGGGGTTCGGCCAAGGTCCTAATCCATGAGATGTGAGGCTGGGCTATGAGATAAAAGAATTGATTCATCTTGCTCTAATAGTCTTAGCTTTTAGAGCAAGTGGTTAATTGTCCTGCAACATCCTAACCCTATTAAATCTAGTTTTTTAAAAAATTTTAATAGGCAATTCTCTCTTGACCTTTTAACATTTTATGAAAAATCATACTCCAAATCAAACAATGTAATTATTATTGGATGTCCATTTACCCAGAATTCCATAGAGTTTTTTATGTCCATGTTTTCGATTTTCTCTTTTTACATAAAAAAAAAAATAAATATTTTGAAAATAAGTCTGTTTTAATAAAATACCAACAAACAGAACCAACTACCGATCAACCGCTGCCAAGGTACCACAAGTCTTCATCTGAGAATCTATTAAGATACTTGTAGCTTTCAGCCAGTCCACATCAAAGAAATCCATACCGATCTGCAACATTCTGATTTGATATATGGAAATACCTTCCGTCTTGTTTATGTTAAGACATCTAATCACCATTTCAACCATTTCATTATCAATTGATAGATAATGGACACCGACCAACCGTCCCAAACTAACATGACCCAAAACCATCTTTCATGATTGTGATGAAACTCAGTTAATTGGCCACCAGGCAATGCCAATACGTTACGGCTCCTATCATGTTGAATCCAAAACACCCACAATCAATGATTTTGTATTCTATTAAGATGCTGTATCTTAATAAATCTGAGACATTTCAAGAAGAAAAGTTGGTGAGTGGGCCCTGATTTGGTAAATTCAGCTTGTCTGTTGTGTCTTATGATAGATGGGTTGTACCCAAAAATCTTTTAATAGTAAAATCTTAACCTTTGGTTTGTGGTCTACTTGTAATGATTAAGAAGAGAAATATAAAAGCAACCCACATGCAACTAGAAATAGTCCTGAGCATTTTTTTGTCGCAGTCCATCCATCGACAGACGCAACAGACTATAGGTCTGGATTACCTTACCACATATCATAGAATTCCTCTTTCAAGAAAAGATGGGTCTTCATCACACTTGTTAGGTATAATATAGTAACAGTAAGCAAGCCTAAGTGACATGAAAAATCATTCTCAAGTACTTTTATATATAGAAACACGAAATGCATCTTAAAAGAAAAACACCAATGTTATGGGTAAAAATGGACTGACCGAAGGTGACCAATATAAGAGAATAACGACCTTAGGAAGGTAACCTGGGTCGCATGACCAAGCACGACCTTCACGAACACTTGACGACCCAAGCACAAGTGGAGAGTCTCGCCGTCGCCGAGCTCTCGTTGCTACAACCAACAAGTTACTATATGAGTCAATTCGATTCCTAACTCTAGAAAACCAACATCAGGATGACATCAAACCTTAGACCCACAGCTCTGCATCAGCTGGTCGGGCTCGGCTATCTACTATAATCTTCTCAGGTCCTGACTACTTAACGTTATCGCTAAAATCGTCTCAAGATCTCTGCCAAGGATCTCGAAAGACAGCTACAACTAACACCTACCAAGGGAATTTTTCCTTCTATGGAACTCACCCCAGGACTATAAATAGAGTCCCAATCTATAGAGAAAGGTATGCACTAAAACCTTAACGTGAATAGACCCAGATTCCCTGTCTAACTTTGGCATTGGAGGATCCCTTTTTTAGCCCGTGTTTCCATTATTGTTTTACTTGTGCAGGGACTCGAAGGCCTATTTATGACGACCAAAATTGGAGAAAACATGAGAATTGAGAAGAAAAAGATGGGACCAAATGAATCATATGACCCAAACTCAATACAGATTTTTAATGGTAGAAAAGGACGCCTCATCGATGGTGATGTAATGAATTCAATGGTATTTAACAAATCAACTACTTCACAACAATGCACAAAGGTTGTCAGTGATGATGATTTTACCTGTGTTTGAGCTTTAGTAAGAACGAGAATTCGCGCTGGGTGAACTTGGGCCTTGTGATTGTCATTAGCTGACACTTTTAAAACATGCCCACTCACTTCTACCTTTTTGCCTGGGTTGATGACATCTGAAACAGATGGATTTTTTGTTGCATGACATTGATAAAACACATGAAAAGGTAATTAGCATTGTAAAAATTAGACTGGATTATTGTAATCATAGACATGGTTCAAAAACCAACTCGCTACATGCCTTATATATGTCTGACTCAATTAACTCAGTGAGTCATCTAAGGGAACTTAGTTCAGTCAATATAGAGAGCAAAAAGTTGAAAAATTGAGTTTGATTGAACTAGATTTGTCGTGCCAACTTGACTTTCATGCTTGACTTGAATCAATGGTGATGAAAATAGTAAATAGCTTATTTCAATGGGTCATAGGTTAGGAGGGAAAGATTGGCTTCTTTCATCATTGATATTGAGCTCAATTTCTAATAAATACTCTGGCTGTTGCTGCTATCCCAACCTCAGTCAAGTAATTAGTACGGCCGTGTCTGAATTGAATGTACGGCTCAATTCAAACCTAACAGCTTACTACGTAGGCACAAAATCGGTAGATACCTTAAAAATTAACCAACCTAATAAGACCGAGTTCTAATAAGATGAGTTGCATATTCAGCCACTTTACAATGTTGCTTCAGATAATTAGATGGAAGTCAAAGGGTGGGGTTTATCTTTTGAAAATGAATCATACCTCTACCTTTCGTATAAAATGACTTTTTCTCTTTAATACCGATAAAATACAAAGAAAATTCTTATAGTCGACCGCGGGGAACAACTGTAAAATGCCTCTCTGGGCGGAAAGCTTTATTTGATATTCAAACTGAATTCAGCATACAAGGGTAAAATCAAATTACAACTAAAGTTAACAATTAATTTGATTATTGCTACGAATTACACTAAGGAATGTAAATGGAAAATAAAGAAAATAACTACAATAAGAAATGTAAATGATTGATAATTGAAAGATATAATTAGTTCGGTTCGGTTAGTATGAGATGTCTTCTTCTGCTGATTTTTTTTTATTTATTTATAGCCTTGAACTAATCATCTGGATGCTTTCCACATTTTAACGGTTAATGTAACTGTTTCAACACTACACGACCTTCTGAATGACTCTCGGCCACTGGGTTTGCTTTTGAATATGTTTTAACTTTTTTATATTTGATTATCCTGGTAGCCGTGATTCCGTAAAAAGCACTCCAAGCATCCTTGAAAATCTTTAGCATATTATATATTTTCTTTATTATATTCAAGAATAGCCATAATTAGTGTATAACATTGCCTCCACATCACTTCATCTTTGGTAAAAGAGTAATGCGATGTTAATTTGTTATTTGGCACAATAAATGTAATTGTTCAGCCATATAAAAACATCAATTTCAACTATCTTGGTCGAACTCGACCATCTTGATCGGAAAACTTTGAAGTTGGACAACTTAGCCGAACTAGATCATCTTAGTCGAAAAATATCAAATTAGGCCTTTTTGGTCGAATTCGACAAATTGGTCGAAAAACGGAAAATTCATTCATTTTGATCGAATTCGTCCATCTTAGTCGAAAAACGACAAATTCTTGATCAAGAAATGACAAATTCGGTTGTCCTGATTGAACTCGACTGTCTTGATCAAGAAACAAAAAAATTCGACCGTCTTGGTTGAACTCAACTGTACTTATTAAAAAATGGCAAAATCGGCTATGACAATGGAGATCATCAGTCAATCCATTCCGAATAGGGCTTATAGTTGACCAAAGTTGTAATACAATCGCGAACTTTTCCTACTACTTCCTGAACCATTTGAATAATTTGATAATGACTCAAACAATATGATTCGGCTATTGATGGTTCAGGGCCTACCTGGTTTTGTCTTCCATAATATGGTGGATTTTCAAGGAAGGTTACCCCCAGGAATATCCTAGTTTCCTTCTTCAAGAACAAAATTCTTGACCTCCCGCTCTAGTCGCGTGAACTCGTCGAACATCGGAACATTTTGTCCATCTCGAATTGGAATGGTAGGTTTGTTCCGCTGCAATGAAGGTATCAATGGTAGCTGAGTTATGTTACCAACAGAACTTACTTCAGCATTATGTTGTGTTGTTGTAGGTGCTCTTTCAGTGATGATGGTTATCAACCGATGCATGGCCTCAGTCAAGTTAGTCATTCGTTTGTTAACATTCTCAGTTTGAACATGAAATTGATTGGCTTGAACATGTACCTACTTGTTCACTCCCCAAGTATAGGGTTGTGATGTAGTAATAAACTCGGTGAGACCGAGGTCGAATCCATAGGGACTGAAACTTGTACGTAATCTGAAACTAACCAGAACTAGAACTAGAAAAAGATGAAATCTAAATCAAGTGATTATGATTGAATAATGGTGAAATAACAATTTAAAACTTAAAGAATTTAAAGAAAGGAAACTAGGGATTCGGAGGATCCACTTGTATAGATCAGGGAGATCTACGCTTGATTCACGAACTCAATCTGAACTTCCTTTTGATCTAGTTTTCAAAGAGATGAAAGATATAAGAATTAGGTATGATTCCATCACAAATCCATGCCTAAGAGACAAGGTAAACAACAAAACTTAGACCAATCCATAACCAATCAACAGATGTATGAGTGTTAGGAAGGATTCCGTCATCCAACCATGCCTGGGAGACAATGGTGAACAACAGGGCTTCCTAACCCCATAATCAGAATAAGGAGAAGGAAAACTCAAGCCATCACAGATCTAATGTAATATCAGTCACAGTAAATCATTAAAAACCAGAAGTATTCCCATTAATCAAACTAAAATCAACCAAAAGTTCAGTCTAACATAAATCAGAGCCGTAAAATCTTTCCATCACGCCACAAGCTTCACCTCTTAGCCCTAGCTAAGAGGTTTAGCCACACATGAGTGGGCTGGATCTCGCAAAATTAAGAGAAAAAAAACTAAACAACAATTAAAAACTATAAAAAATACTTCTCCTGTTCTCTCTCTCTCCTTTCTCTTTATAGAAGACAGAGGCTGCGTGCAGAAGCCTGCAGTTGGTGGTGTTTTTGCACCACGTCAGCAGTCCGTGCAGAAATTCTTTACGCAGCAACCTGAGGAGTTTCCGAATCCGGAAAAACTATGCACCCCTGTTTTCTTACGCACCGTAAACTGTAGGTACAACTTGCATTTGACCTACTGTTGCCCAACTGACCGTCCAAATCTTCCTAAACCGACTTCATGGACAGATTTATAACCACCATTTTAAGAGGTTGGACGGATTGGATCACTGATCCGACGATGGGAATGCTTACACAGCGGCCCACAACGGCCGGGTTTCACGGACGCGCGTATCCTGCCAATCCCTTGCGCTGACGAGTTCGGTGGGCCCCACTTTGATGTTTTTGATAAAATCCACCCCATTCATCAGATTCCTCCAGAAATTTCAGTCGGAATAGACTGGTTTTTGTCGAGTTTTGGTGCGGTACCTGCTATTTTGCTTCTGCCGTTCATCTTGCGTCCGAATGGTTAAAAACCAATCTTCATCGTCTCTCTTAAATTCCTCTCCTAGGCTTGGATCATGTGGCCTATTAGAGACCACTGGACGGTTCAGATCGTCTTAAAAATTCGAGATGGTGGCCCAGAGGAAGGGACCGCAACTCCCTGTTGTGGTGAAGAAAACGGGATTTCCTGTTTTAAGAAGGAAGTCGGGTCAGCGCCTGCTGACCCGACTTGGTTGGTTCGGTGGGCAGCGGCCCTTGTGTACATGGTGTACACATTTTTTAACGTGGGGTCCACTAAGATGTTTTTTAGAAATCCTCTCCGTCCATCTTCTTTTACAGCTCATTTAATGGGTTGATACTTGATTTGACATATATCCGGGTGCCAGGTGGGTCCAGAATCACCGGTTTATGGGATGATCTGTCAGTTGGGGCACTTCCCTAGCGATCCGAAGGCCAAAATTTTATATGTACGGTTAATTAATGGCCCTCATCCCATGTATAAAGTTTCGAGCCGAATGGATGGTTGAAACCATGTGATCTTGTATTCTGGACTAGTTTTGGGCCATTTTTAACGTGAGCGGCTTGATTTTCTCGGATCCCTGGCATGTGAATTCGTTGATCTTGGTCCTTTGGAGTTCTTCCCTTGCTCTAGTGACTTTAGAGCGTCAAATTCAAGCTTTTAATACATTTTTTTCAGTCAACGCTCCTAATTACATCCTGCAACAAAAACATGATTAAAATATTTCATTGAGCAATGTCATGTTCGTAAACCCATGTAATAATTGGGGTTTAATATGCAATATTTGACCCTCAACACAACTCTACCTAAGTCTCCCGCATTTATGAACATGCTAGATACTCGGTTGCATATTCCGAAATCCAATCGTTATCTTTTCAAGAGATGCAGTTTGAGAGGTTGATGCCCCTTCCTGGTTGGCGGGACTGAGTATTAGACTAGTATTTAAATTTAGTAATTTAGGGGCTATTTGAAACAATACGTCCTTAGTTGGAGGTGGTGTGGTTGGTGTTGATGGTTAAGCCCTAACAATTTAATGCCTCTTCTATTCATATTTTCGATTGATCCAATCTTACTGTCATACTGGTAAGTATACTCAAACAAGAGTCCCATTGGGTGTGCCAAGAGATGTTGGCGCTAGCCAAAATTGTTGCATGGCTAGTGCACAATAAATGTTTATGGAAACCAAGTAGTTTTGAGTCCCACCGAGCGTAGCAAGAGATATTGCTGCTATTTCAATCTTTGTGACGTGATTAATGTGGGAATGTTAGAATTGAATGTATAGCTCAATTCAAACTGAACAACTTACAACCCCAAGTGTCAAGATAGACAGATATATTAGAAATCGATTATATATAGCCAAGTTCTATTAAGATCGGTCACCTATTCAGCCACTTGCACATTGTTGCTACAGATGATCAGACGATAATCAAATGGTGGGGTTTGTCCTATGAAAATGTTCACACCTCTGCCTTTCGTATGAAAGGACTTTTTTTTCTAATACAAATAAAACAAAAAAGAAATTTTTACGGTTAGTCATGGAGAACAATCTAGAACGTCTCTTTAGGTGGAGAACTTTGCTTGATATTCAAACTGAATCTAGCATACAAGCGTAGACTTAAATTACAGCTAAAGTTAATAACCACTTTGATTATCGATACAAATTACACCAAGGAATGTAAATGACAAATAAAGAAAATAATTACACTAAGAAATGTAAATGACTGATAATTGAAAGGTAGATTTGGTTTGGTTGGTATAAGACACATTCTATTTAATTCATTTGCTATTTATAGCATTGAATTGATCATTTGAATGTTTCCCACGTTTTGACAATTACTATAACCGTTTCAACACTACGTATTTTTTGGAGACTTCCTTTTAAATTTGTCACTTGTCCTAGTAACCACTGTAGGCATTCTTACCGACTTGACGTATTTCATTTGGCCGGTTGTTTGACCTCCTGAATGACTCTCGGCTATTGGATTTACTTTTAAATTCCTTACAACTGCTCTATGTCTTATCATTCTATCTATTGTGATTTCATGGTAAAACACTCAAATCATTCTTGAAGATCTTTAGTATGCTTAATTTTTCCCTTGCTATAAAATGTGTCTTTTCTAATCGGGTTTCTGAAGAACGATAAGAAATAGAGGCCTTGCAAATGGCCCACCAAATATAGTTTAATGGCTTCATCAATGGAGCTCTTTCTCAGGTTGGTGTAAACTTCAAATTCTCCATTTGTGAGGAAGAAAAAGTGTGCAAGGAATTAAAAAATAATAATAATCTAGACTACTTCCTAGTTCCTATTATAAACAATTAGAGTTATACACGAGTCGAGCTTGGCCCAGCTCACCTATTGATGACATCGAAGCTACCTTTGATGTCATCGAGTAGCATTTTTAAAATTATCAAACAATCAACTAGAATTTTTCCGGAATTTCTTGATGGGATTGAGTGGGATATCAATAGCATCGACAAATGCCCGATAGGATCGAGTGATCTATCATGACATCGACAGATCCTGTTACAAACAAATTTAAGACATTTGAAGCAGGTCAGACCTGGGCTGGGCCAGGTCATTGTCATGTGGATAGTAATAGGCTCAATCTGGCCTAGTTTCGCCAAGTGCAGTGGACCAAAAAATCACTACTCATCATCTACGTCTTATCCCAATTAATTGGGGACGGCTACATGAATCCTGTTCGGGCAAATAATCCCAAACATCCAATCTATGCACTTATTCCAATCACATACAAAACGGCTTAGAACCATCCCTTTAATGGCAAGGATTATCTGTTGGCCTGGCCCACCAGAAGGACCACTAAAAGGTTGTTCCCCCCAGTATATGAAATTGTCAAAAATAATTAGGAATGGCAACTGGAGTCAGATGACCCAGCCTGGCCCAACTCCCACCCGGTTTGGGCACAGAAAGGGCTGAACTTGGAGGCCCGTTGGTTGGATTAAAGCCCGTTTGAGGCCCAATAAATAACTGGGCTAGACATGAGGATTAGCTCCAGCGTAGATGCAATGAATCCAGATCTGGTTCATCGGCCGCCAATCACATCCACGATCAAACCACACGGATGTATGGGTTGATGATCCGAGCCCTCCATCAGTGTGGGCCAACTGTCGATGGACAGTTTGACCATTTCGTCAGCTATCGAATAATCCTATCCGTCTGGTTTTCGAACTTCGACCGTACGGTCAAAAACAAAAACCTTCAACAGTCCATATTTGAAACCCAGCTCGCTGGGACTGTCCAAACGGTGTTGTATTCGTGCAATCATCCATTAAAGAGAGGGCCCCGATCATCTGATTAAACAGGCCAGAGGACCCACCGTGGATGGATCGAGGGCGACGAACGTCAAGCGCAACGGAGGGAAGAGATAAGATCTTCGGGAGATTGGCAGATGGCTGTGATTTTATCTCCATCGACAGCAAGGCCACCGTTCCGGAAGACTCTGTTTTGGAATCGACGGTCACGATAGTCGCGTTGTGGAGTAGAATAACGGATTGACGGCGTATATTATCGGCGTCTATGTTTCTTGTTCACTGCCGAAGAATAACCAAAAGACAGAGAGGGGGAGAAAGAGTCAATGCTAACTCTGGCTTGTCGCGATGAATCAACCAGAGGGTACAACGCCGGGCCCACCGAAAATGAAGCTCATACCCATCAAGAGGCATATGTGTACCTCAATCCAAGCCGTCCAAGTAGTTCAGTCCATTCTGTATTGTTTGGAAAAAGAATTAGATTGACTTTTGAGTGCCCAGTTTGTGACGATTAATGAATGCACTGGAATCCTCCACGACACCGGCAGCAGGAAGATCGTGCAACACCTGAGTTCTACGGAAGCTGATTGCGTCTGACCCCGCCCGGATCATAGTCCGTCCGACCAGGGGATCATGTGGGTCCACCTTGATGTATCTGTTTATCCACGCCGTCCATCCATTTTCTAGAATCATTTTAAAGTATGACATCAAAAGTAGGGAAGATCCAACGCTCAAATAGACCACACAAGAGATGACTCTTGCATTTAATACCATTTAATACAAGAGATAACGCTCAAATAAATCCAACACTAGAGTCACTATTATTTGGTATGGTACATTTAAGCGTTGGATGTGCCTCATTTTTTAGCTTATATATCAAAATAACCTGATAAAATAGATGGATTGTGTGGATAAACATATAAATCAAAGTGGGTCCAAAGGATACCTGGTCGTATGGACTGTCGTCCGGGTGGGGTTGGACCCAATCGCTACCGAGATCTATAAGTAAAGGGAATAGTGCGGATACGAATATAATATATAGTAATTTTGAGGGGTAATTTAATTCCCATTGATTATTTAATCATAACCGATTATCAATTAGGTCATTTTAACTATTTAAACAAGATCCGTGACAATTCATTCGTCGGATCACTAATCTAAACCATGAATCATCGATCCAAACCATCTAATTGAATGGTAACTGATTTATTAAAATTGTCATTTAATAGATGTATCATCAAGATCTTGAAAATTGTCCATTGTACTACTTGATCTTTCTATAGACAACCGTTTAATATGTTCATAAACACAATATCAACAATGCCATAAGAAAATCTTAACTTCAAAATAGATAAAAAGTTGAGATTTAAAGCCAATAATTTTTGAACCATTAATTTTTAACATATTTTGTGGACCCTAAGAGATTATACTAGTTTTTTATTTCATGACTCTAGTAAATCTTCAATATCATTATTTTAAATTATTTTAGTGTATATAAAATCATAAAAAATATTCGTATGGATTATAATTGTACATTTGATCATGATCCACAATATTATACACTTATTATTTTTTTTTTTACCATGAAATTATTTTTCCCATGATCTTTATAATAAAAGCTTCATTTTGATATAATGATTGGACATAAAAACTTTTGGTACAACCTAAACGATCATAGCATGTACACACTCGATTAATATCGTCCTCTTTATACTAGCATGATAGCCAATATCTAATAAATGTGATTTTGAGTCCCAGGCATCCATAACACATGGTGAGGGCCATTTATTGAAGCTTTGAATCTATCGCAAATACGGTTTTGAGGCGTGTCTAGTGAGTTTGTATTGGGAGGTTTGCTAGAATACATCCCCATATATTGCAATTCAATGTCCATGGGACATCGGCTTCAGGACATGGGTTATATTTCACTGATAGGAAGAAAATAGTGAAGCAAAGAAGGAAGTGTATGAAAATCTTTGAGAAGACTTTCTAACAACTTTCTGTGGGTGAAAAGCCCAACCACTCTGTTAGAAATGAAAATGGAAAGAGAAATCCCACTCCCTTGTTCCAAACCGTGGAGGGATTTTCTGTGGTGGGGACCATTATATAAACGGTTTTAGTTACCAAGTTATGGAAAAGGACAGCAATCCATGGTTAGTATTCCAATACATCTGGTATGTATTCTAGCAAATCTCTTCTTACAGTTCCGTAATAGTTCCATATTATAATTTAAAAGGACAGTTTCCATAAACCAAATCTCACAAGCAGACCGAATTGCGACTTCCATCAGCAAAAAAGTACTACACAGAGACCATGATTCGGTGATCTAGATTGTCATTCCAAAAATGCTTTACTAGCAATTGCAAACCCGTCGAATCTTTCTTAGGTCGAATGAGGTCACTGCTGTGTATCCCTTTAAACATACATATCTATGGGCCATTGATCAAAGGTCTATAATCTCCCAATCTAAAAGATTTTTCAAAAGGGGTCCCCCAGCACAAAAAGGCCCATCTGATCAACGGTCTGAATTACGACAAAATGGTCACACATGTATACTTCCTGATAAGCAAGACCCCATCATTCCTAAAGGGTATACAGCAGGTATATACAAGAAACATGAGAGGAATTACATCTTAACAAATGGACAGCAGTTTCACTGGTACAGTCCAAGATCCAAACTGTTGATCCGATAAAACCTTCAGATACTTCAACTGCTTTCTATCTATTTTACCATCTATTTATAAGCCACACCATATCAATGGGTTGGGATCATGCAATCTAGAAACGTTTCCTTAACAGTCTTCCCATCTAGAATGAGGGCCATCATATCCAACCATTTGGAACAATGGACCATAGGCCCCACATTACCTTGTGAAGCAAAATAACAAAATAATTGCCAAAGAGCAGAATCCTGTCATTCCTCAACTTATGTAATGAAATGATAAATACAAGCACTAGAACTCTTCCATTTACCTCTTTTGCAGCAATCAGAAGAATTCCACGCTCAGCAAGATAGCAGCCATCCTCCTAGCCACCAAACAATAAGAATTACAGGCTGATGCACTCCTGCCGGTACCCATCAGGTTTGTATAAGTGTATATTGCATAACGCACTGCCGGACATGATTTCGTATCCTACCACTTCTCTAGAAAAATGCATCCAGTGCGTATCTAGATCTGGCCGTCCAAAGACCATGCAGGAATCCCAGCAATTTTCAATTAGGACTTCAAAGCCTCGTTTCCAGACGTGCTGGGATCCCCACCCAGTCCTTTTGGGTGGTGTAAGTAGGTGTGATTTGATTCTCAGTGGGCATTGAAGTCAGGCCCATGCATGACTCCCATATGCTTGGGCTCGCCAATTATTCCATTCAAATTCCTCATATGCAACCAACGATCTGGATCCTGCAATCTTAACTTTCAATCTTTGAATCTCAACCACTGACTCAATCTGGTCCAAAATCCGACCATCTCAGATGCTGGTTCCTCAACGGCCTCCTTAAATTTGGCCTTCTCACTCAACTCCTCAAAAGAATCAACGAGATTTTGAAGCCTTGCCACAAATTCAATCAAATGCGAAGTGAACGTTGCCAAAGATAACGCACTTGCACTTTCGTAGGTTTTTGATTCGTCTTCAGTGGGCACCGGATATAAATGAAATGGCCTCCGTGCAGGCCACGATATCTGTTTTTTGAGCGGATATAAATGAAATGACCTCCGTGCAGGCCACGATATCTGTTTTTTGAGTGATGTTTCTTCAGAAGAACCAACAGGTGGTTGGGAGGAGTAAACACCCAAGTTGGAGTTGTGGACGTCCAAGCTCTTCGACAGCGGAACTGATCCCAAATTGAGCACAGTTTCACTTGAGGACTTCAGCCCAAGGCGTTGCTTCTTATCATCATCCATCATATTGAGAACGCCGTTAGTGTCTTCGATTATCTCGGCCTGATTCCCAATCTCCCATCTCTCTGAGTTGACAAGGAGATAAGATCGACGATCTATCTTCTTTTGCAGCTCTTCTGCTGCCTCGTGGACTTGTAGGAGGATGTCTCCAGGACTCAATTTCTCCATAACCTTGACTTTGTTTCCCAGCTCACGCAGAACTTTGGCGCCTTCATTGCCAACCCTCTGCATCTCACTGTTGAAAGCGTGTCTCCTTTCAGCAGGAGCCTACAATATATTTTCAATTTTAGAGAAGTTAATAAGATGGATATAGGTAAATTCCAGACATTGTAACAGATAATATCAACCGCAAGACGAGCAACATTCACTTGTATATAACTGTATGTGTTCTCTCACTTAAAATAACCAGATAAACACATTCGTGTTGTGCAAGTTGGAACTCAAAGTTCCTCCAGCATGCGTCACCCTATGGAGCCCACATGCATAGTTGACTTGGATGACTAGAACTGTCTCTGTCCACTTCCATTGTTGTTGGTACATGATCTGAAAATCAAACCAAATGGATGGTCCTGACAACTGATTAGTAACCTTCAAACAGATGGTTGAAGGAAGAAAAAAGAGTCAATGTCTATATTCAACTCTACTGATCGATGCTATGAATCATTTATTCAGCAAAATTCTTACATCACAGCTCATCCAAACCAACTCCGCATGTGGACCCCAAGGTGTGATGCATGTCGGAGGACCATCAGTCATACTCGAATGCAAAATGGACTCGTATGGGTATGTTTTAGATACATGTACATAGACATGGGTGAAAGAGTAGTGATCATTGCTGCCAATGACTGCTTGATATTGAATGGCTACAAGCAGATAGATATCCAATGCATATTGATACAGGAACCTATAACTCCCATGTAATTAACCGGGTTGCCCTACCCACACTCAATATGCAGAAATATCATTTTAGAAGAAGGTAACTGAGAATATAAAATGCAGAAATATCATCATCATCATAGCCTTCTCCCAGCTATCTGGGGTTGGATTTGCGAATACTGTTCTCCCAGAATTCTCATGATCACTTAGGCTTGGCAGATGTCTCACAACCAGCTGCCCTCCTGACATCAATCCTCCTTTACATGGATTGGGGACTGGCTGGTGCATCGCTACCGGCGGAATTTAATCAAATACTACAAAATTATTCATTGAAAAAGATAAATCAATCAGTTTTGCAATACTAAAGCAAGATCAAGAAGTTCAGCTTGCTAGAATTACCAAGTTGAGCACTCACAAGATCTCTTAACAAACGAGTAAGAGCAATTAAGAAGGGCACCTCAGACCTGCATGTCATAGTTTCTGTTCTGAAGACGAAGGTATTTTAAAACCAATCACTTTTAGTTTGGAGAATATCATCATTTACCAACCTTGAATGTCCATTTCAGCTTACAGCTTCTCCATAAGCTACAAAAGGATAAGCAAGACAGCAAAAAGTTGTTTCCAAGGTCAATAAAATTTTCTTCCTTGGTCTTTTTTGTTGTTAAAACTGGTGACTATGTTGTGTACTTGTGAGGTCATTTGTCATTCTCCGTTCATAATAGGTTAGTTGAACCTTTGTAACCCTTAAGAGTTCTGGATTTTCCTTTCCACTTGTATCTTAGAGCTTTGATAAGCCCACATGCATGTGCAGGACAGCTAATGCACACACCACCACATATGCCAGTGTGGCAGACAGGTGATCCAACTGATCCATCATTTGGCTACCAGTATGTAGATTCCATGTCCTATGAATCAGGCCCATCCACTAGTCAGGTGGCCCACAAGGAACTGAACAAAATGTATGGTTGTGAAAAACCAGGGAAAGTTCTCTAACCCATCCACTTATTTCTAATATCATGGCATCATGGCACACCTACTGAGTGAACCACGTTTATATTTTAGTAGCATCTAGATGGTTAGGTCCACATGCTGGGTGGCTTGGATATTTCATGCAGTGTTTCAAATAGTGAATAGCATATAGTATAACGTTCACCCCTCTAAAGTGTGAGGCTCAAGCTACATGGGGTTGTAGCATAAGCTAGACGGTACTTCCAGATTTTTAATTTAGGTTGCGCTTGGTTGCACCAAATATCACGAAATTTTATTATATTTATCACCAAATTAGTCTGATTATAATGAAATTTAATGACATTTGATGCAACCTAACATAGCCTAAAATAATAGGAAAAATAGACAAAGAGCCAAAGACTACATATAAAGGTAAAGAAAGAGCAACCTAATTAATTTGATATTATTACTTATTAGTGAAAAAGAACTTGTTGTGTAAGCTACAAAGCGTGTACCCAGTGTTTTAAATATCGACGATATCGGCCGATATATCCCACGATATATCTTGTATCCCACTTATGCGATACGAAACGCACAGGTAGTGCCAATATATCCCACATGTTGAATTAGGTGAGCATTTTCAAAATTTTATCCCTTTTTTTTGTTGAAATTATGTTAAATCAGTGTCAATTGGTTAAAAATTCATTGGTTCTTCATGTTTTGCATGTAAAATCATGGAGTTAGAGCTTTAGTTTTGATATCCATTGGTTCTTCATGTTCTCCATGCTTTTTTTCAAAATTTACCTTCAACCAACTGTCAATTGAGACTAATTTCTAAGTATTTAGGAGTATTTGATGAAATGATCATCACGTACATTTTAATTTTGAAATTTGATTGTAGGTGGTCCGATTTGGAAAAATTAGGGAAAATTTGAAATTTCCCAAATTTCTCCCAAATTACATGCAATGTTGCACTCCAAATATGAAATCAAGCATGTACGAGGGCTCATAAACTGATTTGTTAAGTCTTGTCAATTTTTTAAAAATAAAAATTATTTTTTAATATAAAAAATTATTATTATTTTCAAAAATTTCCTTCATCCAGCTGCCAATTGAGACTAATTTTGAAGTATTTATGAGTGTTTGATGAAATGATCATCATAAACACTCTAAATGTTATGCATTCAATTTGAATATAATTGCTTTAGTTCAATCATACAACGCATAGCTTAGGACACTATACAAAAGAAACCTATTATGTGCACTTTTTTTTTTGAGATGTTATGATTTAAAAGTGTGTATATTCAGATCTTTTTTTAACAATATCTGAAGTTTCGTTGAAAATTTTAACCATTTTCCCAAGGATGCGATATGTACCACGATACCGATATTTCGAACATTGCTTGTACCATAGGGTATGTAGCATGTAGCGTATGCAAAATTAGCATGTACCATAGACTACACATAAATTAAGCTATTTTTATGAGCTATGTGGTATTAAGGCTAAGCTACGCTATGCAACGCAATGTAAGCTACACGCTATATGGTGAAGCTATTTAAAACATTGATTTCACATGCAGTGTAATGCATTGGCGTGGGCATTAACTGACTTGGACACTCGCGTGAGCTTAGCAAAGCACTATATCATATTAGTCGTGTGACCTTAATGAGTACAACTTCTCCAAAACTCCTTATTTGACATGGTACTAGAGCCCACAACCTAAGACTTCGAGTAATCCAGTGTTCGAAATATCAGTATTGCGTTACGTATATGTATCAGTTATCGCATGGGATATATCAGCTGTAACGCGTAATGTATTGCTGTTGTTGGAAACATGGGGAAACATTGAGAAATTGGTCAAATTTTTCAATGAAACTTTAGTGATTGTTAAAAAAGACATCAATATACACTTATAAATAAAAACATTACAAAAAATAAGTGCACATAATAGGGTTTTTTTTTTTTCTGTCTAACTGAATTGATGCAAGTATATTCAAAGTCTATTAATATAATTTACAAATGAAAGAAGACATGTGGAAACACAAGGAATACATTCAAAAGCAAAAGAAGAAGCACTAGATTAGGTTACATATATGTTTGATTTTATGTTTGGACAAAGATTGCAACCAATTTGGGAGAAATTGAGTTTTTTTTTTTTTCCGCAACTCGGCCCATCCCCTCCAAATCTCCAAATCGAAGCTCCAAATCCATGATTTTTCATGCAAAACATGAAAAATCATGGATTCGTAATAATTTGACAGCAATTTAATATGATTTACAGAAAAAAGGATCGAAAATTGAAAATGCTCACCGGATCGAATATGTGGGATATATCCCACTACTTGTGTATTTCGTATCGTACAAGTGGAATACAAGATATATCGTGGGATATATCAGCTGACATTGTCGATACTTAAAACACGGTTTGTAATCATCACCATGACCAATATGGTTCAAGAGAAGGAGCCCTTAGCAAAACATATGGAAGAGCACTTCCACCCTTTCTACAACGAAAGATTTCGTGAAATATATTGCTAGAAAGTGGAGCCATTCTGTTAAAAAACTTACTAAAGGAGTTGTAGTTACCTGTATCTCTGTAATGGAAGTGTAAGCAAAAGCTTGCATAATGTATATTGAATAATAACAGACAGTTTCCAACAAGAAAGGATGCTAGTAAATACTAGTTTAAGGACAAGCAGATACCTGTATCTCTGAAAGTATGCACCCATGCAATGCCATGACCATAAATGCACAATGCCTCAGTGCACCGCTTACTTTAACACAATTCTTCCAAGGATATCTTAGCATCTTAAATCGGCCATGCGGTGGCTCCCATATAGCAAAACTTTGCTGTTGATATAACAGTAAGCTAAAATGAGCAATCTTCTGTTGCTTAACAAACTAATGTGGATAGTACAGTAGTGATTTAAAAAAGAACAAAACCATACCAAAGTATCCTCTTGGCTCGTAGATTCTACAACAGACCTGTAGCCGCTGTAGAGAGGATCATCCGAAGTTTGGTATGTAAGAATCTTCGAAGAGACCCTCTCATATTCGATGCATTGAAGGTATCCGTTAACACAGCCTTTAAAAAAGAGTAAAGATAAAACAGTTGAGATGATCTACTCAAGCATCAGATTACAGTTTAAAAAGAGCATGAAAAAAGCTGAAAGATCCATTTACCACCTTCCAATGAGCTAGCAACGCTCATGAAATTTTTCACCACTAAATTGTGCAGATCCTCGCCTGCCCAAATGGGGTAGATCAATACATTCACACCCAAAGAAATAGCAGCACCAATAGCTATGAGCAAGAAACGAGATACTGCCGTTTCGATAAACTCCCTTGTCCGATACCCAGACACCATAACGAAACAGAAAGTCAGCAAGAAAACACGGAACCCATATTCGTATGGCTTCATCGTTGGGTACAGTTTAGCGAAAGTCGCGCAAAATCCTAACACCACAGGGATTATGATTACGGATAACGAAAACAATATTTTTCAGAATTTTAGAAAATAAAATAAACAGAATAGATAACTACTAAAAGAAAACAAACCTACGACAAAGATGCTGACAATAATCATAACTTCCTCGTATTTTCCAGCCAATATGGATAATTCTGCAACACCAAGAGCAAGCCCACCTGCCGATAATGTCCCTAATCCCCGATTAAATCCTTTGCTAAAAGTCGCTCCTGCAGATAAAATGGCCAAAATGGGTTAAAAGCCTCCAAAAATCAACATTCACGCAACAGTTGGACTGGTTTCGGCCAGAACCGGTCAGTCACATAGAAACCCATTTTAGGCAAGGAACCATTCAAAACATCCAGTTCAAATGCTCCACCCATCCGGATTGCGTATTTTGCCCATTTGGACAGAGACTGGTTCAAAAGTTTGAAGGTAAATTTTGAAATGAGTTGTATGGGGGTTCAAACCTGCAACCAACTTCTTATCAACTAAACATAGTATCAACTGTGCTACATGTATCTAGCTTCTTAACTCCTGTCATTTCTGTATTTCTACATGTTAGGGGTCAAACCAGTCAGGCCACTGGTTGGATCTGTTTGTACCGAACCATCTACAGCAATGGATCAAGGTCCAGTCCAGCATCTAATAAAACGTTGACTATGAATAATGTCTCAAAACCCAGACCCTACCTTTTTATTGTAGGTAGTTTGGTCCAACCAGTTAGACCCGCTTGGGTAAATCTGCTTTAATTAAAATAATGAAAACATAGGGAATCAAAAGCTTTTATGCTGTTAGCCTAGTAGTTAGATTGCTTGGTTTTTATGTAGAGGTTGTGGGTTTGAGATTTGACAGATATGGTAACATCGTCTTTTACAAAGGAATTCTCCACATAACATACCGGTTTTCTGGTTATCTGGACCATTTGGTGGCCGGTCCTGGTCCAAACCAGCCCGACCTCCCAGTCTAGTCCTGGTTTTATAACATTCATTATAACCATATTCACAAAGTTCCTATCTGGTAAAAAGCTCAGCAAGGCAATTACTCATGACTAAAAACAAAAGGAAAAGATTTACTATATATATATATATATATATATATATATATATATATATATATATATATATATATATATATATATATATCTTTCTTTCTTTCTTTCACACCTATCATTGTGTGGTCACATAGTATTGCATCACTCACGACTTGATTTCAAGGGCACAAAAATGCTCCAAAAAGAGACGATAGCATGCAGAGTCAGGGTGCCTTCTTCACTATTTCTTAAATGGTTGTGACTCATTCAATGCACAAGGGACGGTGTGGATACAAAACAGGGCCCTACTGAACTTGGTGATGTCACTTCAGTAGCGAGTCTCGCTACTCAACCTGTCAGTAGCTAATCCGCATCCATGTGGCATAGGAAAACTCATTTCTTTTACTAGAATAATCAATGATTATTAAATATATATAAATTTACTATTAGAACTACCGAGACGTGACTAGGCCCAACCAAATCCGTACTTAACTAGGTCACATGGACCTGACCCAAACGGCCAAACCCGACTAGACCCAATTTTTAACTGGGTCCAAAAGGTGAGACCTGAACCCTCATTTGATTTCTTAATGGGTCCAATAAATGAGACTTGGACCTGTAATTAATTCAAAAACTCTATCAAAGACTAATGGGTACCCGATGTGTACACGAACCCAATTGGACCCGGACCCAACAAGACCCAAACCCGGTTAGCCCAGCTATGGGTACTATAGGACTGACCCCCTCACAGCCCTACCATTCAAACTCCTGGCCCATGGTGGATGGAGCATATCCACAAAACCATCCTTATCAAATGATCCTAACAACCCGAATATGGAAGTTAACAAGGAAATGGTCACAACACTGAATTCAATGGGCAATATTAGATGCTTAATCAATAATGGGACCCACGATGTGGGCAAATTCAGTTGATTTACAATAGGAAACAAAACATAGCAATTTTTCCTAACATTCATAATGAGGAAGTAGCCCTAAATTTGCAATTGAGATCCTTCCAAGTCCCAACTTGAAAGTAACAAAATGGTTCAAGATACACATGGATTGGATTATCCTAGCCATTCCCCAGTAGCCTTCAAAGCCATGGTAGTGAAGAAGAATTGTTAATTGTCAACATCATGTCCCAGAGAATGAAGAAAAGTGATGCCTAAATCATTTGATAAATTGATTTTTGAACCACAGGTCATCCACATCTAGCGCCACTCTATGGACGGTCCGGATTGACACATCACCCTGGCACATCACACACATACAGTAGCAAGATGGCTCCGCCATGCCTCACATGCCACACTAGCACCTCTACAACCACACATGTCACACTGCCTCACATGTTACACTAGCGCCTCTACAACCACATTGCCTCACATGCCCACACCCACGCACCGAGCCCATGCCCGAGACCGAGCACGCGCTACGGGAACACGTGAGCTCCATACTCCTTGGACTAGGTGAGAAAATATTATAATAGTCTACTATTCTCATTTAAACCAAAAATCTCTCTTCTCTTTTTCCAATGTGGGACTATTCCCAATACCCATGAAAAAAGCATTTTTGCAATAATTTTTTTATATATATTATATAATATTTTTATTAAAATATATTTAAAGTCAATATGTTAAAACAGTTTCAGCTCCATGGTATCATCTCCCTTGTCACAATCCGGAAAAATGTTTACTATCAAACAAAACTAAAGTTTGGGCAGTTTCCATTTTATCACAATTCAATTCAATAACGCATCCAAACACTATTTAATAACCAAATAATTCTCGACTCATTAACTAAGAAACTCAATTCTTGAAAAATCAAAATGAATCTTTCACTCTGTTACCTACCGATGCTGAATTCGAAAACGACGACAACAGTAAGGATGGCCCACACCGAATAACGGCCGAGATCCTTGAAGGGCACTTTCAGGAAGATGAGAATAGATATAAGAACGAGAGCCAACCCCATCTTGGCAGAGAAGATGAATTTCCGTGGATCCGACCGTCCAAACTCCCACGCTTTGACCACAGCCTCGATCGACCGGTTCCACAATCGGGCGGCCCAATCGCCGACCGGACGGAAGCACGACCACTTCGACCTGGAGTAATCATCGTCGTCGAATAAAATATCAGCGCCGATCGCTTTCTGAGAGAGGAGCCTCTCTTTGCTCTTCTCGGCGAAGTTGTATCGGAACGATCCGACCTTCGACAACATCGCTCGCGTTCTTCGGATTGCAGTTGAAGAAGGGAAACGGTAGAGATTGGTTTCTGGTTTTTATGGTTTCTGGCTTTTATAGTGAGAGATTGGAATTGGATTAGATACTATGCCTCTTTGGTATCCCTTATCAATACACATAGAAACGGATTGGCTACTCCCCCTGCCACCACCCCGGTTGCTGATGGTCGGTGCTCTGTGGGCCCAACCATGATGTATGTGTTTCATCCATTCCGTTCATCCATTTTTTCATATCATTTAGAATGTAATTTAAAAAATTAGAGGGATATAAATCTTATATGGACCACACCACAGGAAAATAATAGCGATTGGATATCCACCATTAAAATCTTCCTAAGGCCTACTGTACTGTTTATTTGACATCCAATCTGTTGATTAGGTCATACAGGCCCAGATGAAGGAGAAAAACAAAAATCAGCTACATCTAAAACTTTTATAGCCCCAAAAGGGTTTTTAATGGTTGATGCTCATTCAAAACTATTTCCTGTAATGTGGGACACTTGAGATTGAGATATACCTCATTTTTGGTCTCACATCATAAAATGATCTGGAAAAACAGATGAACGGCATGGATGAAACACATACATCATGGTGAGGCCCATAGAGCACCGACCACCAGCCATTGGCGTCTTTTTTGAGAAAATGACCACTGTAGACAAAACCTTTTACCCAGCGGTTTCTATGAAAGAATACAAACTTTAGTTACCAATCTAGACTATCACGTGCGGACAGCGACATTGAGGACGAAACTACCCCTCCTTTCACGGAAACGGATTGGGTACTCCCCCTGCCACCAGCCAATGGCGGATGGTCGGTGGTCTGTGGGCCCCACCATGATGTATGCTATTCATCCATGCCGTCCATATATTTTTCCATATCATTTTATGGTATACGACCAAAAATGAGGTATATGCAAATCTCAAGTGTACCACATTACAGGAAACAGTGTTCAATGAGCGTCGACCATTAAAAACTTTTTGGGGGCCCACTGTGATGTTTGTGAGAAATCCTCCCCTTCTAAGTTCATTAATAGGTCACAAAGACCTGGATGAAGAAGAAAAACAAATTTCATAATGATCCAAAACTTCTATAACCCCTAAAAGGGTTTCAATGGTAGACGTTCAATTCCCCATTGCCTTTTAAAGTGTGGTCTACTTGATAGTTAGATCTATCTTATTTTTAGTCTCAAGCCTGAATATGAGCTCGCCAAATAGATGGACCGTTTGGATATAAAACATACCTCATAATAGGACCCACAAAAAGCGGTGGGATTACAACAGAAAAAAAAAAAAAAAAAACCATCGATATATCTTTAGCTACGGATGAAGAAGAAATTTACCTTTAGGGTGTTTTACCTTTAGCTACGGATTATAACCGTAGCCATAACTGTAGTCTGTGCCAGTCTATGAAATTTTTTATTTTTTTTATTTATTTTTTATTTTTTACATGGAGAAATTTATTCTACCTACAATTTTCTTTAATACATATTTATATAAATAGGTATATATAAGCATATAAAATTTTTTTCCCTCTTTTTTTTTCATTTATTTCTTTAATCATTTAACAAGAATATCTTCTAAACCAAAATTAGTTACTTGACGTACCACATATGATTTTGGGGTAAGAGAAGCTACTTTAGCCAACCAACCTAGTTATTTTCCAAGATTCCATCAGGTCGATGGTTGAAAATACATTTCATTCACTTCGCTGTCAATTTCAGTCACTTCGCGGTCAAACTAGAAATTGAGCGGGACAAATATGAAATTGAGTAGGCAAATTGAAAATTGAGTGAGGCAAGGTAGGAATTGAGCGAGGGAACCTAGAAATTGAGAGAGGCAAGGTAGGAGTTCAGCGAGGGAATCTAGAAATTGAGCGAGGTAAGCTAGAAATTGAGCGAGGCAACGTAGAAAATGAGCGAGGGAACCTACGATTTGAGCTAGGCAACCTAGGAATTGAGCGAGGGAAGCTAGAAATTGAGCGAGGCAACGTAGGAATTGAGCGAGGGAAGCTAGAAATTGAGCGAGGGAAGCTAGAAATTGAGCGAGGCAACGTAGGAATTGAGCGAGGAAGCTAGAAATTGAGCGAGGGAAGCTAGAAATTGAGCGAGGCAACGTAGGAATTGAGCGAGGGAAGCTAGAAATTGAGCGAGGCAACGTAGGAATTGAGCGAGGGAAGCTAGAAATTGAGCGAGGCAACGTAGGAATTGAGCGAGGGAAGCTAGAAATTGAGCGAGGCAACGTAGGAATTGAGCGAGGGAAGCTAGAAATTGAGCGAGGGAAGCTAGAAATTGAGCGGGCTGTCGATATATCAAGGTATCTTTGGTGTTTAGAGCAGCTCCGTGAATTTGGAGTACTTATCCCTGGTGATCAACCTCATCACAACCATCCCTGCGTCACCAACTGACCTAACTCATCCCAATTTTAACATACCCAAGGCAATATTCCAACACAAATCAGAACCAAGGACCCTAGCATCCCCAACTCAGATTTGGGTTGACTTAAACCAAGTCCTACCCTACCATATCAACATCTTTAAATTTTATTTTTTGTTAGCTTGTTGGTACACCCACTGTCAGTTCACACTTCGCTATTAGCCACTCCCAACATTCTTCCCCCTACCATACCATATCAACATCTTTTAAGTTTTTTTTTTTTTTTTTGTTAGCTTGTTGGTACACCCACTGCCCGTTCACACTTCACTATTAGCCAACCCTTGGGGAATTGATACCAAGACCTTACTGTTAAAACGAGGTATCTTTCACTCAGTCTACCACTTGAGCATTGATCATGGTGTGTATCAACATCTTTAAGTTGTGTACCACAAAACCTTTGTGAGTGTTCCAAACTACAATGAGGGTTTGCTACCCATCTTAGCAAATGGTGACACCTCATACATAAAAATGATGACATACAGGTAAATCTGAACCATCGAAATTGTAGGCCCTAGAATAATGGACCATTGCGCAGTACAAAAACAGCTTGAACAATCTGCTGGTCTATTTCACGTCGAGATTTCAAATCAGTGTTATATTTATATATATATATATATATATATATATATATATATATATATATATATATATGATGAAAGAAAAGATCATGTACCTTGTTTGGCAATTGGTCGTAAAATGATGACCATCAATAGCCCAACAAGAGTCCAGATGAATAAAACAATTAGGTTACCTTTCCATTTTTTACTGTAAAAAATATGAATAGTAAAAATCAAGCTCTTAAATATAATTGTATGCAAAATTACAAAAATAGTGATAGTTGATGCAGAAATCTGGGTAGTCTTCTTGGACCTTTGAGTACTGCACAAAGAGCAGACAAAGGAGATCCTGGCTTCGGCAGGGGACCATTCGATGCCTAAGTCAGGTAGGGAATCTGGGTTTGGTCGTAAACAGAATTTTAGGCTTAAGATTGTATATACCTTTCACCGTTAGGGGTGCTCCTATTATTGTAATAGATGTCTTAAATCGAGTCTGTTACTGGGTCTGTCGATGCAATCGACAGTTTGTTCAATGTCTCCTTCGATGACATTGAATAGTTCTTAATCCCATCGATGTTTTCTGAATTTTCTTTAGTTGGTTGCTGGACTAACTGGACACCTTTTCAATGCCATCAATAAGTGTTCAATACCATCGAGAATTTTCGAAAAGTCATGTTTTGTCTCTGGACAGTTGAGGTGTTAGTTTGATGTCATCTATGAGTGTTCGATAGCATTGACAGATTAGTTTTGATGTCATCGACAGGTCTTCGATAGCATTGACAGATTCTGCGCAGATTTTTCGCAAAACTGCGAATTTGCGGGATTTGTTTTCGATTTCGTTTGGGATTCTTTCCAAGGCTATATCTATGGGTATAAATGGGATTGAGAGGTTTTCTAAGGGTTTTTAAATCGTCTTAGGGTTTCAAAGGGGTGTAGAAAGGGTGAGATTCGAGGTTGTTCAAATCGGTTAAACTCTTTCTCTTTGTAATTTCTTTTTTCATAGTGATCATTTGTCGCTTTGTGCTGTGATTTTTTTTCGAAAGGGTTTTTTCATGTTAAATCGCTAGGTTCTCTTTGTGTTTGCTTGGTGCTATTGGATTGTTATCCTTGATTCATCTCCGTGTGCTTCCGCGGTTCCCCCAACACCTATTTATAGGTGAGAGATGGATCTCGGGAGGAATTTGTTTTCGAGGATACCGCGGATATCTCTCAAGATCTTCGGCTGAGATCTTGGGGAGATCCGTGTTGTAATTGACTTAAGAAACCCTCAGATGGGATTTTGGATAAAGTCGGTCGGAACTAGCGGAGGCGTGTGGTAGGAAGCCAAGGTGGAGAATACGAGATGACCTAGTTGTTCCGGCGATTGGTTCGCCGACCTGGATTCATTGGTGAATCATGGTCGATCTGCCGACCAGCTTCCCTGCTTAGGTCAGGGATGGGGTCAAGGTTTCCTTTCCTGCTTTGGCTGGGGTCTTCATCATAATCGTACGTCATTGAGCAACTTTGTGGTGTGCACAGATGTTTGACCTGACCTTATCTCATTGACCAGTTTATTTTTACTCACAATAGTGATAATGGTATATCACATACTTGAAAAATGCATAAATGTCCAACGCGGCGATGACCATTCCAACTGTTCTCTCGGTTTATTTAATCCACTCCCGAAAACCTTCTCTGTAATAGGTACTTGATCCACCCACAAAAACAAAAAAAAAAAAAAAAAAATTTCTCTAAATTAGAAATTTCAATATTGTGAATAGCACAAGACAACATGATGGGTTTTTTTGACCCGTTGTCCTTTCGCAACTGGGATGCGCAAAGTCCTTTCGCAACTAGGATGCGGAAAGGAGTTTCCTAAAACTATAAAAAGGGGTCCCTAGGATTTTTCTACATATATTGTGTTGATGAGAAAAATACAAGAGGGCTATCAAAGGTGAGAGAGAGGGAGAAAGAGAGAGAGGAAGCTTATAGAAGGGAGGTTCTGCTCGGGGAGGTTTTTCTACTTTGCAATTTATATTTCAGCGCTTCTATGTCCTCATAATCGGTTAGATCTCTTCGTTTTCTCTATTTCTCTTATTGTTCATCCACTCCTGCGTGAGTGAAGAAGGTTGTAAACGTTCTACTTCATAGTGGATTGTTGATCTGGATGAGGTCCCGTGGTTTTTACCTCTTTGAGGGTTTTCCACGTAAAAATCTCTTGTGTGGTGTGTGATTGATGCATTGATTATTTTCATTGCTTTATTATCCATAATTACTGGTTTGTTCAAGGGCTAGATCCAAGGTTTTGTGCAAGGCCCCATCAAAGTGGTATCAGAGATAAGTTCATTGAACGGGTAGGATCGGTTTTGAATTATGGAAGGTGGCTCAAGGATGATCAGCCTCAATGGTTCTAACTGGACCATATGGAAGGCTAAGATGGAGGACTTGCTTTATTGCAAGGACCTATATTCTTCAATCTCGGGCATATCAAAGCAAAATCAAGGATATGATGATGATGATTGGAAGAAGATGGACCGAAAGGCGGTGGGGTTTATTAGACAATGGTTGGATGATTCCGTGTTTCACCATGTGTCTACAGAAACCTCAGCCGCAAGCCTATGGCTGAAATTACAAGGGATGTATGAGAGGAAGACAGCCGGTAATAAGATATTTTTGATAAGGCGACTTGTAAATCTCAAGTTCAAGGATGGTGGTTCTGTGGCCGAGCACATGAATGAGGTCAGCAATATAGTGAACCAACTCACCTCTATGAAGATGGTCCTAGATGATGAATTGCAGGCTTTACTATTGCTTAGTTCATTGCCTGACAGTTGGGAGACATTGGTGATGTCTCTAAGTAACTCCGCGCCAGACGGAAAGATATCCATGGAACAGGTAACCAGTTATCTCTTCAATGAGGAGACAAGGAGGAAGTCTCAGGGGTCTACTCAGCAAGAGGCTCTTGTGATGCAGGAACGGGGGAGAGGAAAGAACAGGAAGGGCGAGAAGGCCCGAGATAAATCAAGAGGCAAGTCGAGTAACAGAAAAGATATTGAATGCTGGAATTGTGGCAAGAAGGGCCACTACAAGCATGAATGTCGTGGTAAGAAAAACGACAAGAAAGGAAAAGGGAAGGAAGATGAATCTGATTCCACTGCAGTGGCTTCAGATGGCGACATGGTAGTTATTCTTTCTACAGATCATGACGTATGTCTCACGGCTACGAGTCAGGGCACCGACTGGGTGATAGACTCGGGAGCTTCTTTTCATGCGACTCCACATATGGACTTCTTCACAAGCTACAAGTCAGGTGACTATGGGACTGTGAAGATGGAAAATTCTGGCGTATCAAAAATCGTGGGAGTCGGTGATATTTGTGTGAAGACCGATGTGGGCTGCACATTGGTTCTCAAGGAAGTGAGGCATATCCCAGACCTTCTCCTCAACTTGATATCGACGGGAAGGCTGGATGATGATGGCTATGAAAGCCGGTTTGCTGGTGGGCAATGGAAGCTCATCAAGGGTTCGTTGATCGTGGGGAGAGGAAAGAAGTGTTGCACCCTGTACGAGGCAAGTGTCAGAATGCGCAAGGGTGGGTTAAACGCAGCGGAAGATTCAGGTATTGACATATGGCACAGGCGTCTAGGCCACATGAGTGAAAAAGGGCTTCAGCTACTAGTGAGGAAGCAGCTCCTTCCAGACGTGACAGGTACACCTCTCAAAACCTGTCTTGATTGTTTATCAGGGAAACAACATAGAGTTTCATTTATTAAAACTGCTTCTCATGTTAATAAAGTGCATGCATTAGATTTGGTTTATTCTGATGTTTGTGGTCCTATGAGGACAAAAACCTTGGGTGGGGCATTGTATTTTGTTACTTTTATAGATGATGCATCTAGGAGGGTTTGGGTTTATGCTTTGAAATCCAAGGACGAGGTCTTTGGTGTGTTTAAGTTGTTTCATGCTATGGTCGAGAGAGAGACAGGTAGACCATTGAAGTGCATCCGCACTGACAATGGTGGTGAATACATTGGCGACTTTCACGAGTGCTGCTGTAAGTCCCAGGGTATACGACATGAACAGACGGTTCCCAAGACCCCCCAGCATAATGGTGTAGCTGAGCGAATGAATCGCACCATTGTTGAGAGAATCAGATGCATGTTATCCCATGCGAAGTTGCCCAAGACGTTCTGGGGAGAAGCAATGCGCACAGCGGTGTATTTGATAAACAGGTCTCCATCAGCCCCGTTGAATGGAGAAGTACCTGAGAAGGTGTGGACGGACAGGATCCATCGTACAGTCATCTCGGGGTGTTTGGATGCGGGGCATCCGTTCACGTACAAAGGACGAGAGGTCCAAGCTCGATATGAAGATCGGGCAAAGTGTGTGTTCTTAGGGTACGGTGATGAAAAATTCGGTTACGGGTTATGGGATCCGACCGAGAAAAAGCTCGTCGGGAGCAGAGATGTGGTTTTCTTTGAAGATCGGTGTATCGAAGACATTGGTAAGCCGAGAGAAGAACCGGCCTAGTTGGTGAGCTAGAGGACATGGATCCGATTACTCCTCCGTGGTGCGATGACGGGAGAGTACGGCAAGGTGCGAGAGGACGAGAGAGTTCCTTCGGAAGATGGACCGGGGGGCGGCCCCACTTGATCCACTGTTGAGCCACGGGTGAGGAGGTCATCAGGGACGGAGCACGGTAGTCAAGAGGTACTCGCCGCATGAGTACATTATGCTAACCGATGGGGAGAGCCGAGGAAGATTATTCGAGGCCCTAGCCGACGAGCATAAGGGGGAGTGGTTGAAAGCTATGCAAGAGGAGATGGAATCCTTGCATAAGAACCACACCTATGACATGGTGAAATTGCCTAAGGGTAAGAAAGCTCTGAGCAACAAGTGGGTGTTCAGAAAGAAGATTGAGCAGAAGAATTCACAGACGAGGTTCAAGGCCAGACTTGTGGTGAAAGGGTTTGGTCAGAGAAAAGGCATAGACTTCGAGGAGATATTCTCACCAGTGGTAAAGATGACATCCATACGGGTGTTGCTTGGGTTGGCGGCTAGCATGGATCCTGGAGATAGAGCAGCTAGATGTTAAAACTGCCTTTCTCCATGGTGACCTGGAAGAAGAGATCTACATGCACCAACCAGAGGGGTTCGAAGTCAAGGGCAAGGAGCATATGGTGTGTAGGCTGAGGAAGAGCTTGTATGGGCTAAAACAAGCTCCACGGCAATGGTACAAGAAGTTCGACTCGTTTATGTTGAAACATGGGTATGACAGAACGGAGTCGGACCACTGTGTGTTCACGCGCAAGTTCTCAGATGGTGATTTCTTAGTTCTGCTATTATACGTTGATGACATGCTCATCATGGGAAAAGACATCAAGAAGATCGACAGGCTGAAACAGGAGTTGGGCAAGTCTTTTGCGATGAAAGACTTGGGCCCGACTAGACAGATCCTAGGAATGGAGATAACCCGTGACAGAAGCAGCAAGAAGCTCTGGCTGTCACAAGAGCGGTATATTGAGAAAGTCCTAGAGCGGTTCAATATGAATGCAGCGAAGCCGGTCAGTACTCCACTAGATGGTCACTTCAGATTGAGCGACAGGCAGTGTCCCAAGACGAAGGCAGAAGTGGAAGAGATGCAGAAGATACCCTACGCGTCAGCGGTAGGAAGTTTGATGTATGCTATGGTGTGTACACGCTCAGACATAGCATATGCGGTTGGTGTTGTCAGCCGGTATCTTGCCAATCCTGGCAAAGAGCATTGGACAGCGGTGAAATGGATACTACGGTATCTAAGAGGCTCATCCAGGTTGAGCCTATGCTATGGTGACGGTAAACCTGTGTTAGAGGGCTACACAGATGCAGATATGGCAGGTGACATAGACTCCAGGAAGTCTACATCGGGGTTCATGTTCACATTTGCAGGGGGAGCGGTTTCTTGGCAGAGCAAGTTACAGAAAGTCGTAGCATTGTCAACTCTGAGAGAGTACATTGCAGTCACACAGGCATGTAAAGAGATGCTTTGGATGAAGAGGTTCCTACAGGAACTTAGCCTAAAGCAGGAGGAGCCGTGGTCTATTGCGATAGTCAGAGTGCTATATACTTGAGCAAGAATCCAAGTCAGCATTCCAAGTCAAAGCACATAGAGATTCGGTATCACTGGATCAGGGATACTATGGAACAGAAGGTGTTACAGCTTGAGAAGGTCCACACGGACGATAATGGGTCAGATATGATGACCAAGGCCTTGCTTAAGGGCAAGTTTGAGGTTTGTAGAAACCTGGCTGGCTTAAAGAAGGTGAATCCCTCCTGGGTCAAAAAGGGGGAGATTTGATGGGTTTTTTTGACCCGTTGTCCTTTTTCGCAATCGCGATGCGCAAAGTCCTTTCAAGAATCGGGATGCGCAAAGTCCTTTCGCACTAGGATGCGCAAGTCCTTCGCAACTAGGATGCGCAAGTCCTTTCGCAATTAGGATGCGGAAAGGAGTTTTCTAAAACTATAAAAAGGGGTCCCTAGGATTTTTCTACATATATTGTGTTGATGAGAAAAATACAAGAGGGCTATCAAAGGTGAGAGAGAGGGAGAAAGAGAGAGAGGAAGCTTATAGAAGGGAGGTTCTGCTCGGGAGGTTTTTCTACTTTGCAATTTATATCTCAGCGCTTCTATGTCCTCATAATCGGTTAGATCTCTTCGTTTTCTCTATTTCTCTTATTGTTCATCCACTCCTGCGTGAGTGAAGAAGGTTGTAAACGTTCTACTTCATAGTGGATTGTTGATCTGGACGAGGTCCCGTGGTTTTTACCTCTTTGAGGGTTTTCCACGTAAAAATCTCTTGTGTGGTGTGTGATTGATGCATTGATTATTTTCATTGCTTTATTATCCATAATTCTGGTTTGTTCTGGAGGGCTAGATCCTAAGGTTTTGTGCAAGGCCCCCATCACAACACTCTTAAGAAAAAAAAAAGTATTTTTTAGACAACATTCTAATATTTCTTCACATTTTTTTCTTTAAAAAAAATAAAAAAAAATCAATAACTACAAGACCGTTGAATGGATGCAACAGCTAGCATGTCGAATGGTTGCAAATTTTTCTAGTTTTACATGCTGCAAAACTAGCATTTTGAATGCATGAAAATAAAAGCATAACTTCAGGAAGTGTAATTTAAGGCTTAATAATATGATTCGCATTTAACTACTAAGCATCTGCTCACATGCCAAAGAAATTGGCAACAGGTTGTCAAGAATTCTTAGTTTTTAATCGTGTTTCTTTTCTATTTTTCCTTCTGTCATTTGCCTGTCAAAATTTCTCCATTCATCAAAAGAAAAAAAAAATCTAAATATCAAAATTTCTAATTAATGAATCTCTAAATTCATGAAGATGTAAATTAATGAATTTGACTAATTTCGTATATCCAAACTTGCCTATACTAAGTCATTCTTTTCATGTCTAGCATCGCCATATGCTAAACATGAAAAAAATAAAAATAAAAATTGTCACTATATGCTTAGAACAAGTTGTGTAATTTTTTATATGCTTGGCCATCAAGTCCTTTTGAAGTCTTTTATGTTACAGCACTCTAGATATTCATTTAACTTTGGACTAGCAAGTATCTTCAGATCTTTGCTGCAATGAACTCTACATGTATAACAATTCTTATCATACTCCAATTAATTTCCCCTCTGAAAATATACGGTTTCATTAGATTATGACTTTGTTATAAACTGCCAAATGTTTTTCATTAAAACATGACAGATTCTATGAATCATATTGACAGTTGTTGCTTAACTTTAAGACAAGTCATTCAGTAGATATGATGCAAAATTTGATTTACGGTGAGTATTGTAAGTTAAGTCTAAATTGAAGATGTATGGTTCAATTAGATTAAGCTTTGTTAGCATGTGAAACATCAGTCATGCAGTGATGTAAGGGAAGACATGTTGAGATTGAGCACCGTCTTCCTTAGGTGATAACTATTCTGAATCTACATAACTTTTTTGGACTCCTCACAAAGATACCTCGAATCCACGAGGAAAATAAGAAAATAAAATAAATTTTATAAATTCGTAATAAATTGACTGATCATGAAATCAAGTTTACCATCTTCTTAAATAATGACATGAAACCTAGGAAGAAGTTTTGAAATTAAATTACAACAAAAGCTCCTAGAAATCGTGACTTACTATAAATAGTAAACTTAATATTTATAGACGGTCGTGATTCCTAATAGACATCGCAGTTTTTGGCCAAAAATAGTGTCCTGTTTGGCTCAACGGTGCTATTCTCCACTTTTCATGTTGGACGCAACTCCTAAAGCCCAACGGATGAAAGAGTTATAATCAAACTATAACTTACTATAATTAGTAAAAACAAAAATAAAATGGAAATTCAACCGTCGATCCGATGGAATCTTGCAAATTCGGCATGGGAAACCCGACATTGGATGGCTAAAGTAGCTCATCCTACTCCAAAATCATATATGGCATGTCAAATAACTCATTCTAGTTTGCGAGATATGCCCATTTTAAGGTTTTGATGGTCCTGATCACTTTTGCCTCCGATCAGGCCTTTTCTAAGCCATCTTGGCCATGAAATTGTACATGACCCGCTCTACATCATGTGGGCTCATAAAAGTAAATAAACACATATTGATTTGGGTATTACAATTTTGTCGGATCAAATTCTTTGATCCCTCACTTCCACTTCCACTTCCAAAGTTGAGCTCCAATAGTTAAGAAGTACTTGTTCGTGGCTAATTGTTAAGGAGGATTATAGAAGTGGAGCCATAAGGTGAATGGCCTAGATCTATGTTCAGACAATTATTTACAAATGATTTGGACCATTGAACTTTTTTTTTTGCCCTTTATTAGGTTAGCTAGGAACGTATTATAGTGATTCTTGATAGAAATGGGAAGCAGAGGTAGGGCCCACAAGACTGTTGGTCAGATTCATGATCAGACCGGGTTTTGTCGTAAGCTGACCACTGATTATATGGCTGGTATCAATGGATGGAAGTGATTCATGAGAGAAACAGAGGCTAAAAGGTAGCTCATAACATTGACAGTCCAAATCCATGTTGAAACCTTTTCTTTGAGCCCAAAACCATGTAAGTTACAAATATTACACATTTGTCATTTTTGACCTCCTGGTTGAGGTAGGAAGTGGAAGCTAGGTGGGACCCACCATGATATTTGCTAGAAATCCACTCCACCCATCCATTTTGCAAGATCATTTTAGGACATGAGATAAGGGCGTGGATTAGTTACCACCCCATCAGGACCTAGCTAGAGATGGACCATCATGTTAGAGGCTCTGTTGGGCCTACTATGATGTATATTTTATCCATGCCGTCCATCCATTTTGAAAGATCATTTTAGGGCATGATCCAAAAAATCAGGAAGATTGAAGGCTTAAGTGGACCACACCACAGGAAGTAATGGGGATTAAAAGCTTATCATTGAAAACTTCTCAGGGGCATAGAAATTTTGGATCAAACTGATATTTATGTTTTCCATTCATACAAGTATATTGACCCTATGAATATGTTGGATATCAAATAAACATCACGATTGGTCCTAGGAAGCTTTCAATGATAGGAATTCAATCTCTATTGCTTTCTATGGTGTGGTCCGCTCGAGCCTTCATTCTTACTCCTTTTTGATCTAATGACTTAAAATAATCTGTTAAAATGGATGGACAATGTGGATAAAATATATACATCACCGTGGGACCCACATATCCCCTGAGAGGATCATCCATCTGGCGGCCCCTAAGAATGTTTCAACTGTGGTCATTCAATTCTTATATTTTCTCTTACGTGGCTCACTCGAGTTTTGGATCCGCCTCGTTTTTGTTATCATGTGCTAAGATGGGCTGGAAAAATGAATGAACGATGTGGATATCTCACAAACATCATGGTGAGCCCGTAGCTTATGTCACTACAAGAAAATAGGCCTTTAGCCACAATTTTTTAGCCTCAGTTGAAAAAATGGAGGCTAAATGTGTCTTTTAGCCTCGGTTGCTAAGGAACTGAGGCTAAAAGTTCATCTTTCACCTCAGTTGCATAGGAACCGAGGCGAAAAGTCTACCTTTTAGCCTCAGTTACATAGGAACCGAGGCGAAAAGTATACCTTTTAGCCTCAGTTGCATAGGAACCAAGGCGAAAAGTCTATTAAGGCCAAAAGTCTACCTTTTATCCTCAGTTGCATAGGATCCGGGCCAAAAGTCTACCTTTTAGCCTCAGTTGCATAGGAACTGAGGCGAAAAGTCTACCTTTTAGCCTCAGCTGCATAGGAACCGAGGCGAAAAGTCTACCTTTTAGCCTCAATTACATGGGAACCTATTCACTCCCCAAGTATAGGGTTGTGATGTAGTAATAAACTCGGTAAGACCGAGGTCGAATCCACAGGGACTGAAACCTGTACGTTATCTAAAAATAACCAGATGTAGAACTAGAATGAGATGAAATCTAAATTGATTTGTATTTGAGGAATAATTGTAAGATTATTATCTAAAACTTATGAGAAATTCAGAAGAAGGGAAACTAGGGATTCAGAGGATCCACTTGTAGAGATCAGGGAAACCTTATGCCTGGATTAAAAATCAGGGAAATTAACTGAACTCCCGTTGATATAGTTTTCAAGAGATGAGAGGTATATGAATTAGAATGGATTCTATCACCAAACCATGCCCTGGAGACAAAGCAAACAACAGAATTAATCTAATTACTAACCAATCAACATGCCATGAAAATCAGGAAAGGGTACTGACATCCGACCATGCCCAGGAGACGATAGTGAACAACAGGGCTTCCTGATGTCATAAGCATAAAGAGGAAAAGAACATGCTCAAAGCCATCGCAGACCCATTGTAATTTCAGTTACAACAGACCATTAAAGACTGAAAACATTCCCTTAATTAAACCCAAATCAATATCAGATCAGTCTACACAAAAGGGCACAAGCAAAGAGGCCTCCCATCACGCTACAAGCTTCACCTCTTAGCCCTAGCTAAGAGGTTTAGGCACACATAGACATGGTGGACTAGATCTCTTTAAAAAATAAAATAATTAAATAAAATAGTAAAAGAAAAAAAAAATAAACTTTTTTTTCTCTGTCTCTCTCTCTCCTCACGTCTGCCCCAAGCCTCCAGATATATCCCCCTCGTCTGATTCTCTCTCTCTTTTATATGTAGCAGGGTGGAAAGACTTCATCCAGAAGTTTTCCTTACGCGCCTGGACGAACCCGGAAACTACAATCTGTTATGACACTTGTTTGCGTGCAAACCCACGCTGAATTGAAAGTGGGGCCCATTATCGAGTGTCACTGTGAAATCCAATCCGGTCATTGAAATGCCCTTGAAATTTTAGTAAAGAATGGGTGTTTTTTTCTTGAGTTTAGTGTGACCCACGGAATCTGTAATCACACCGTTCGTCTTTCTATTGAACGGTTGAAAAATCGATTCCTTGATGTATTCAAATTACATCAGCTAGGCGTTGGTTGCGGCTACCTCAGGAAACGGATGAACAGTTTGGATTGTCCGTTTGGACAATGGATGGGGCCCACAGCGATGAACCGCAAGTCCCGAAAACGAAACAGAGACTCCGCACACACCATCTGCCGTGATTGTTGGGGTCATGACTGATACAGACAGATAAATCCATTCCGTCCATTGGATGCATGATGAAATTTCGGTCAGGTAAGGCCTGTTTTGGATTGTTGCTGATGCGGCCCACTTGAATTTCTGCTCAGTCGTCCATCAGATGTTGGGGACGCTGTTTCCACGCGTACCGTGTATAAATCCGGAAAACCGCCATATGTACGGTCGGTTTTGAGCTAGCTTCAACATGGATGGTGTGGATCTGAGATCTGATTTGTGATGGTGGGCCACCAAGATCAGCCGCAGGTCTGCTGCGGGACAGAGCTTCGCAATTGCACTGTGAAAGTCGGTGGGCCCCAGTTTGACGTCGTTTGGAGAATCCAAGCCGTCCATCAGCTTCAGGACGAAAAACCGTCCAGAAGGGACGAGATCTTTTTGATTTAAGTGTGGCCCACTTGATCTTTTCGTTCTGCCGTCTATCCTGCTTTCAAGCCTTCGTGTAGATGCAACGTCCGAAGATATCAAGGAACAGGACTTCGTACGGTCGGTTTGATCCTCTGAAGACAATTAACGGTCTGGATCATCAAGATGTATGATGGGTGGGCCCCACTGGCTAAAACCAGCCGGACGCCGTCCGTTCGCTGGTTCCAGCTCGAGAAAGCTCGGGTCAGCGTAACGACTGACCGAGTTTTCGTCCGGTGCACATCCGCTGGATGTATACATTATGTACACGCAGTGTACATATAGAGTCCTTCATGATGCACTCGAGAAATCCGGTCCGTTCATTCATTTTGTCATCTCATCTTAACCGTGGGAATCAAATCTGAAGCATATCCGAACAGCAGGTGGGCCCGGAATCATGATTCTGAGGGACAATCCATCGATTAGGCTACTTCCACCAGGATCCAACGGCCGAAATTCTACATGTACGGTTAATTTATGTTCTTCAGGCCGTGTATGAAATTTTAGGACAAATGGATGGTGGGAAACCTGTGATCTTGCATTCTGGCTGACTTTCAGGCCACTTGAGCTTCAGTTTCTCGATTTTCTCGGATCTCGGGCGTTGATCTTGGTTTCCTAGGGTCGTTCCCTTGTTCTGGTGACTTCAGAGCATCAGATCCATCCTTTCAGCACCATTATTCAGTCCCTGCTTGTAATTACTCCCTGTATTACAAATGTGATTAAAACAGCCGTTAAACAGTTATTATGCCCGTAAATCCAGGTAATACATGGGGTCTAATATGCAATATTTGACCCTCAACACAACCCCCAACCAGCATTTTGCTAGTCCCGAGCAAAATATGCGAAAATTAAGTTTGAGAATTACGAGACAATTCTTGTGAAGCCGAGTGATATTTTGAAAAACAATGAGAAATCTTAAGATTCATGAATGGTGATTATCAATTTCTCCTGGCCTCTCATGCACAGTGAATTTCATAATCAAGTTCAAATATTAATCCATCAATTAGAGAAATTCTAAACATTGAGTTTCATGAGTGTATAGTGTAATCTCAGTTTACCATCATTAAGAGATTCAATTGTCAATTTCCATGATAACATTGGTAACCAACAAAAGAATTCATGACAACCAAAACCTAAACCAAACTTGCCTCATAGATCAACTTTTCATTTTTCTAGTTTTTTTTTTTTTTTTTTTTTTTTTTTTTTTTTTTTTTTTTTTAAATGTCAAGATGGGAATCAAATTCTCACTTATAGGGAGCAGACCTATGGTGAAACTAGTCGCCCAACTCTTTCTAACTGTTAATCATGAAAAATCGAATCCACACCTATAGGGAGCAAACCCATGATGCAACTCTTTTTTATACCCTGATGGCCAAATCTTTTAGGCTGGTTTCTTTCATGCTCAATGATTACCAAGTTAATCATTCAATATCAAACTGAGATCTCAATGTGTAAGTGAGATGTGGTATGTGAAATCATGACTCAATCAATGTTTACAACTTCTAATCATGGATTAATAATTCAAACTTAACAGTGAAATCTAACAAATACTAAATCCAAAAGTCATGAATTACCAACATTACATATCTTAAAATTCTAAATCCAAGATGGTCGTCAAAATCACTTTAAATTTACAAGAATTTCCAGAAAAAATTTAAAAATTTTCACAATTTTTGTTCAAGACGAAGAAAACACTGATTAGGTAACCTAATCTCCCACCCCCAACCTAAAATCGACATTGTCCTCAATGTAAAAGATATGAGCATGGAATGCACATGGGACAACGAAAGTAAAAGAGAAGTGATGGGAAGATAGTACCTGAATGATGAATCGTGAGAGACTTTCCAAGAGATCTCAACATGAGAGCGGGTGAGCACGAGAGAGAAAACCACACAAAAATAACAAGAAATAAAATCCTACCTATACCACTTTCGCAGGTGCTCTCGATTGCATTTAGCGCATGCAACAAGCCTTTAAACCCCTAGGTTGCCCCTAGTGGACGAGTTGTAGTCTCGTGAGGGTTTGCAGTAATGTTACCCACAAGCATTGAACTATCTAGGAAAATGAAATAAATGGAAAAGCTGGGTTGCCTCCCAGGAGTGCTAAGTTTAACGTCTTCAGCCAGACCAAAGCAACTAGTCTAGTCCTATGAAAGCAATAAACCTACCTATACCTCCATCAGACTAGGAGATCAGTCCTGGTAGACAGGATCAGTCAGAGGCATGGACATGTTCTCTGAATCAAATTTCTCGACAAATGGCTTTAAGCGATGTCCATTTACTTTAAATTCCTTACCATTGTCGGGATCTCTTATCTCAACGGCCCCATGGGGATATGCAGTAACAACAATGTAAGGGCCGGTCCAACGAGATCGAAGCTTACCCGGAAAGAGATGTAATCGAGAATTATATAAAAGGACTTTCTGACCTGGCGTGAATGATTTCCGTAGAATATGTTGGTCATGAAACGCCTTCATCCTGTCCTTGTAAATTCTCGAGTTCTCATACGCGTCGTTCCGGATTTCTTCAAGTTCATTTAATTGAAGTTTGCGTAGCGAGCCAGTGTTGTTCAGATTGAAATTTAAATTTTTGATTGCCCAGTAGGCTCTATGTTCCAACTCCACAGGTAAGTGGCAAGCCTTCCCATAGACAAGTCTAAAGGGAGACATTCCAATAGGGGTTTTAAAAGCAAGATGCAGACGCCCATAAGGCATCGGTCAATCGAATTGACCAATCCTTACGATCAGGGTTAACTGTTTTCTCCAAAATGTGTTTGATTTTCCTATTAGAAATCTCAGCTTGCCCACTTGTCTGTGGGTGGTATGGGGTGCTCACCTTATGAGAGATACCATATTTCTTCATTAAACTCTCGAATGGCCTATTACAAAGCGTGAGCCCCCATCACTAATAATGGCTCGAGGCGTTCCAAATCGGAAAGGATGTTTTCTTTTAGGAATTTAATGACCGTGCGATGGTCATTATTCCGACACTAATCGCTTCGACCCATTTAGTGACATAGTCTCTGAAAGAAGCAAAATATATAAATTCCCAAAAGATTGGGGGAATGGTCCCATGAAATCGATGCTGAAGAATCAAATGCCTCTATGATAAGAATGGGATTCAAGGGCATCATATTTCGACGGACAATGCTCCCAATTTTCGACGGCGCTCACAAGCTTTGCAAAACTCATGAGTGTCCCCGAACATAGTGGGCCAATAGAAGCCACACCGAGAATCTTGGCAGTGGTCTTTTTTTGCGAGAAAAGTGACCACCACAGGCCTGTGAGTGACAGAAGGAGATGACACTCTGATGTTCATCGTCTGGCACACATCTCCTTAAAATTTGATCTGGGCAATATTTAAACAAGTATGGATCATCCCAGAAGAATTTGCGCACCTCGGTGAAAAATTTCTTCTTATCTTGTGATCAAAGTGTGTCGGTATAGAACCTGTAGCAAGATAATTAGCAATATCAGCGAACCAAGGTGAATGGGAGATTCTGAACAGTTGTTCATCAGGGAACATGTCATTGATATGGGTCGCCTCAAGGGAATCAGAGGTATTAAGGCGAGAAAGGTGATCGGCCACTACGTTCTCTACTCCCTTTTTATCTTTAATTTCCAAATCAAATTCTTAGAGTAGAAGGATTCATCGTATCAAGCGGGGCTTAGAATCATTCTTAGAAAGGAGATACTTCAGTGCCGCATGATCTGTATAGATAATGATCTTGGATCCGATCAGGTAGGACCTAAATTTGTCCAAGGCGAACACCACGGCTAAGAGTTCCTTCTCCGTAGTCGAGTAGTTCACTTGGGCAGGATTTAAAGTCCTACTCGCGTAATGGATGACGTAGGGCCTCTTATCTTTTCTCTGGCCTAGAACCGCTCCAAGAGCATAATCAGAAGCGTCGCACATAAGCTCAAAAGGAAGGCTCCGGTCGGGTGGGTCGCATGATGGGTGCGATGGTTAACATGCCTTTAAGCTTGGTGAAAGCTTCCTGGCATTGCTCAGTCCACTCGTATGGAGCATCCTTTTGAAGAAGATTACATAAAGGACGAGAGAGGAGACTAAAGTCCTTTATGAATCGCCTGTAAAATCCTGCGTGTCCTAAGAAGGATCGCACATCTCTGATGTTCTTGGGTGGAGGTAGGTTAGAGATAAGATCGATTTTTGCCTTATCTACCTCAATTCCCTTGGACGAGATGATATGTCCAGGGACAATCCCCTTATGAACCATGAAATGGCACTTCTCCCAATTAAGTACCAGATTCTTTTCTTCACATCTTTTCAGCACACATTTAAGACTTTCCAAGCACTTGCTGAAGGATGAACCATAGACAGAGAAATCGTCCATGAAGACCTCAAGATATTGCCCCACCATATCAGAAAAGATACTCAAAGATACATCGCTGAAAGGTGGCAGGGGCATTACATAGTCAAATGGCATCCTTCGGAAGCAAAGGTGCCAGTAGGGACATGTAAATGTGGTCTTTTCCTGGTCCTCAGGGGCGATTTCAATCTGATTATAGCCCGAATACCCGTCACGGAAACAGTAATAGGAATGACCAGCTAGCCTTTCTAAGATTTGATCAATGAAGGGCAGAGAAAAGTGATCCTTCCTTGTGACGGTATTCAACTTTTTGTAGTCAATGCACATTCTCCAACTAGTAGTGACTCTAGTTGGCACGAGTTCATTATTAGCATTGGCTACGATGGTGATTCCGGACTTCTTAGGAACCACCTGAGTTGGACTCACCCATTGACTATCAGATATAGGGTATATGATACCCACATCCAATAGTTTGAGAACCTCGGCCTTAACCACTTCCTTCATGTTTGGATTTAGTCTACGTTGTGGTTGCCGAGCAGTCTTTGCATTTTCCTCAAGATATATGTGGTGAGTACAAATCGAGGGATTGATTCCTTTGAGGTCCGCTATTGTCCATCCTAGGGCTCCTTTATGCTCAATGAGAGTAGATATGAGCATACTCTCCTGTTCTTTCTCCAGGTGGGCAGAGATCACCACCGGGTATGTCTCATCTTGACCTAAATATGCATATTTCAAATCAGAGGGCAAAGGTTTTAGGTCAAGCTTCGATGCCTTGAGGTTAGACGGTAGAGGCACTACATCAGTTTGTGGCAATTCTTCAAATTGTGGCCTCCAGCGGTTAACTTCAAGTACCGGTGCAGTATCAAGCAAGGCACACGTCTCCCTAATCATATCATCATCAAACTCATGGGAGTGGGCCAAGCACGTCTCTAGAGGATCAGAGGATAAGGTAAGGGGTGTCCTATCTTCCACGAAAGTATCGATCATGTTAATGTTGTGGACATCGTCATCATCCTCTGCGTTGCTGCCGTTATTGAAAAAGATATTTGACTCCAATGTCAAATTTCCAAAAGACATAGTCATGACACCATTCACCGCAATTGATGATTGCATTTGACGTGGCAAGGAATGGGCGACCAAGAATGACGGGAATCGAGTGCTCATGTTGTTGATGGGTTCGGTGTCCAAGATGATAAAATCTACGGGGTAGTAAAATCTATCGACTTGGACTAACACATCCTCAATAATCCCTCTTGGTACACGAATGTTCGATCGACAAGTTGTAGTGTGGTTAGGGTAGGTTTTAACTCACCCAATCCTAAGCTTGTTTGTATACCGAGTAGGATTAGATTGACGCCGCTCCCAAGTCAAGAAGTGCATGATCAATTCGATGGTTCCCGATTACACATGATATGGTTGGGCTACCGGGATCCTTGAATTTCTGCGGCACGTCTTGCTTCAGGATGGCACTCACTTTCTCAGTTAAGAAAATCTTCTTTTGAATGCTTTGCCGTCTTTTGGTCGTACATAGGTCTTTCAGAAATTTCGCATATAGAGGAACCTGTTTTAAGACATCAAGTAGAGGAATGTTGACTTTCACTTATTTCAACACCTCTAGAATATCCTGAGAGTTAGAAAGACGTTTTGGTGCAACCAACCGTTGGGGGAACGGAGCAACTGGCTTCTCTAGAAGTTCCGGTTCTAAATTTTGTGGGATATCACGAGATCCATCATTATTGTCCTCTTCTGGTTCTTGAGGCTTTTCGGGCCTAACCGGAAGGGTTTTATCAATGATCTTCCCACTCCTAAGAGTGGTGATGGATTTAGCGTGTCCCATTTGATTTGAAGAGCTGGGATCATTTATCTCGTATTGCGGTTTAGGATTGGGGAGCGGTTGTGCAGAAGCATCCCTTTTCTATAACCGTCATACGTGCATCTATTTTCTGCATAAAGTCTGTAAGTTCACGCACTGCCTGAGTCAGCTCTTGTATGGGATTTTGAACCGGTTCTTCTTGAGGTTTCCCCTGATTTTGATTTTGATTAAAGAAACTTTGAGGGGTAGTAATTTGTCCATTCCTCCAACTAAAATTTGGATGATTTCTCCAACCAGGATTGTATGTATTGGAGGTAGATCCATTGAAAGGTCTTTGATAGTTATTTACGGCATTGGCTTGTTCATTCAACACTTCTCGAAAGGCAGATATGGTAGGACAATTTTCAGTTGTGTGAATGTTGCAATCACAGATGCCGCAAACAATTTCATTAACCTTATCCTTCTTTCCTTCCATGGCCTCGACTCTTCGAGTGAGATTAGTCACTTTAAAATTTACATCATCCTCTTCTTTCAGGAGATATACTCCACCTTTCTCCTTAGATTGAGTTGGCCTAGGCGTGGTGTTTGATTTTGGGTAATGGTCCCATGATTGTGCATTCTCGGCAAGTCTATCGAGGTAATCCCATACCTCGTCGACCTCTTTATTCATGAATTCACCATTACACATTGTCTCGACCAGTTGGCGCATGGAAGATGTCAGTCCATCATAGAAAAAATTTGTAATGCGCCACATTTCAAAACCATATTGTGGGCATGAACTGACAAGATCCTTGAACCTTTCCCAACATTGGTAGAATGTTTCATCTTCCTTTTGGGTGAAGTTCATGATTGCTTTTCTGAGGGTAATTGTTTTATGGTGTGGGAAAAATTTCTTTATGAATTCCCTCTGCAAATCATTCCATGTGCCAGTGGATCTAGGACGCAGTGAATGTAACCACGTCTTAGCCTTCTCTTTCAAGGAAAAAGGAAAGAGTTTCAGCCTGATTGTATCCTCGGATACATTGGGAAAGTATAAGGTGGCTATAATCTCATCGAACTCTTTCAAATGTAAGTATGGACTTTCGATTCAAGCCCATGGAATTTAGGAAGGAGTTGGATAACTCTGGCTTGATGTCCATATGTCCTGTGTTTTCGAGAAAAATCATGCATGAGGGCGTGCTCACCCCCCGCCGGTTGTAAATAATCTCGTAAGGTACGAGGCGGGGTGCTTGAAGCACCTCATTCTCATCATGTACTTCCTCATCCATCTGTTGAGGTAGTGCTTGAGGTTGATTTTCAGCCATAACCTCAATTAACTCAGGGGAATTCGAACGGTGTCTAATCCTGCGATGGACAGTCAACCCCTCAACTAACCCTCCTTCAATCAAGAGACGTCGAGTGTCGTCACGGGCCCACTTGGGCATGAAACACTCGCAGCCCTCAATCAAATTCTAAACCTAATCCTAAGAAAGAAAATGAAAGTTTAGAAAGAAAGAGAAAGTTGGAAGGAGATTACCAACTTGAAGTCCCTAAGCTAAAGACCTGCAAAACAAAACAAAATAAGTTAGTTTCTAAATATAAGAAATTTCTAAAGCAAATCAAATCTAAAGAGTTAGAAAATCTAGAAAATTAGAAAGAGTTTACCAAATTAGAAGTTCTATCCTAACAACCTACAGAATAGGAAATAGGTTAGTTCTATGAATCAAATAGAAAACAAAATTAAAAATTAAAATTAGTAAAATCCTAATCTTAAACTAACTCTAAAACCAATTAATTTCAGAAAATCGTAGCCATCAGTCCCCGGCAACGGCGCCAAAAACTTGTTCACTCCCCAAGTATAGGGTTGTGATGTAGTAATAACTCGGTAAGACCGAGGTCGAATCCACAGGGACTGAAACCTGTACGTTATCTAAAAATAACCAGATGTAGAACTAGAATGAGATGAAATCTAAATTGATTTGTATTTGAGGAATAATTGTAAGATTATTATCTAAAACTTATGAGAAATTCAGAAGAAGGGAAACTAGGGATTCAGAGGATCCACTTGTAGAGATCAGGGAAACCTTATGCCTGGATTAAAAATCAGGGAAATTAACTGAACTCCCGTTGATATAGTTTTCAAAAGATGAGAGGTATATGAATTAGAATGGATTCTATCACCAAACCATGCCCAGGAGACAAAGCAAACAACAGAATTAATCTAATTACCAACCAATCAACATGCCATGAAAATCAGGAAAGGGTACTGACATCCGACCATGCCCAGGAGACGATAGTGAACAACAGGGCTTCCTGATGTCATAAGCATAAAGAGGAAAAGAACATGCTTAAAGCCATCGCAGACCCATTGTAATTTCAGTTACAACAGACCATTAAAGACTGAAAACATTCCCTTAATTAAACCCAAATCAATATCAGATCAGTCTACACAAAAGGGCACAAGCAAAGAGGCCTCCCATCACGCTACAAGCTTCACCTCTTAGCCCTAGCTAAGAGGTTTAGCCACACATAGACATGGTGGACTAGATCTCTTTAAAAAATAAAATAATTAAATAAAATAGTAAAAGAAAAAAAAAACAAACTTTTTTTTCTCTGTCTCTCTCTCTCCTCACGTCTGCCCCAAGCCTCCAGATATATCCCCCTCGTCTGATTCTCTCTCTCTTTTATATGTAGCAGGGTGGAAAAACTTCATCCAGAAGTTTTCCTTACGCGCCTGGACGAACCTGGAAACTACAATCCTGTTATGACACTGTTTGCGTGCAAACCCTGCGCCAATTGAAAGTGGGGCCCATTATCGAGTGTCATTTGTGAAATCCAATCCGGTCATTGAAATGCCCTTGAAATTTTAGTAAAGAATGGGTGTTTTTTTTCGAGTTTAGTGTGACCCACGGAATCGTAATCACACCGTTCGTCTTTCTATGAACGGTTGAAAAATCGATTCCTTGATGTATTCAAATTACATCGCCTAGGCGTTGGTTGCGGCTACCTCGTCAGAAACGGATGAACAGATTTGGATTGTCCGTTTGGACAATGGATGGGGCCCACGGCCGATGAACCGCAAGTCCCGAAACGAAACAGAGACTCGCACACACCATCTCGCCGTGATTGTTGGGGTCATGACGTGTCTGATACGCAGATAAATCCATTCCGTCCATTGGATGCATGATGAAATTTCGGTCAGGTAAGGCCTGTTTTGGATTGTTGCTGATGCGGCCCACTTGAATTTCTGCTCAGTCGTCCATCAGATGTTGGGGACGCTGTTTCCACGCGTACCGTGTATAAATCCGGAAAACCGCCATATGTACGGTCGGTTTTGAGCTAGCTTCAACATGGATGGTGTGGATCTGAGATCTGATTTGTGATGGTGGGCCACCAAGATCAGCCGCAGGTCTGCTGCGGGACAGAGCTTCGCAATTGCACTGTGAAAGTCGGTGGGCCCCAGTTTGACGTCGTTTGGAGAATCCAAGCTGTCCATCAGCTTCAGGACGAAAAACCGTCCAGAAGGGACGAGATCTTTTTGATTTAAGTGTGGCCCACTTGATCTTTTCGTTCTGTCGTCTATCCTGCTTTCAAGCCTTCGTGTAGATGCAACGTCCGAAGATATCAAGGAACAGGCCTTCGTACGGTCGGTTTGATCCTCTGAAGACAATTAACGGTCTGGATCATCAAGATGTATGATGGGTGGGCCCCATCGGGCTAAAAACCCGGACGGCCGTCGTTCGGGTTCCACCGAGAAAGCTCTGGGTCGGCCGTAACGACTGACCGAGTTTTCGTCCGGTGCACATCCGCTGGATGTATACATTATGTACACGCAGTGTACATATAGAGTCCTTCATGATGCACTCGAGAAATCCGGTCCGTTCATTCATTTTGTCATCTCATCTTAAGTGGGAATCAAATCTGAAGCATATCCGGATGACGGGTGGGCCCGAATCATGATTCGAGGGACAATCCATCGATTAGGCTACTTCCACTGAGGATCCAACGGCCGAAATTCTACATGTACGGTTAATTTATGTTCTTCAAGCCGTGTATGAAATTTTGGGACAAACGGATGGTGGGAAACCTGTGATCTTGCATTCTGGCTGACTTTCAGGCCACTTGAGCTTCAGTTTCTCGATTTTCTCGGATCTCGAGCGTTGATCTTGGTTTCCTGGGGTCGTTCCCTTGTTCTGGTGACTTCAGAGCGTCAGATCCATCCTTTCAGCACCATTATTCAGTCCCTGCTTGTAATTACTCCCTGTATTACAAATGTGATTAAAACAGCCGTTAAACAGTTATTATGCCCGTAAATCCAGGTAATACATGGGGTCTAATATGCAATATTTGACCCTCAACAGAACCAAGGCCAAAAGTCTACCTTTTAGCCTCAGTTGCATATGAACCGAGGCGTAAAGTCTACATTTTAGCCTTAGTTGCATAGGAACCGAGGCGAAAAGTCTAGCTTTTAGCTTTAGTTGCATAGGAACCGAGGCAAAAAGTCTACCTTTTAGCCTTAGTTGCATAAGAACCGAGGCCAAAGTCTACCTTTTAGCCTCAGTTGCATAGGAACCGAGGCGAAAAGTCTACCTTTTAGCCTCAGTTGCATAGGAATCGAGGTGAAAAGTAGCTTTGATAATCTAGCAGAATGTGATGGATGATACGCAGGCACTTAGAAATTGCTTGTTTTTTTCACACAAGCGACGGACCGTGCACATGACATTGCTTTCAATGAACATCAAAACCCACGGTATAAAATAAAAATGGCTACGATCACTAGGTTGGTGTTGCGTTTTAACGGTTGCCCATTCATTGTAGGGCCCTCATTTGACATGGTCCTGATTCAAGTATATTCAAGCCACGTGTACGGTTGAGATTCCATTGACTGTTGACTTTCTACCAAATGTGAGGCAAAGATGGCTGGGGGGCTTCTTCTACCAATTCTAGATGCGATGTTGTTGAGGCGGATAGCTTGGAACTGGACGCAAAAGAGGTTGGAAGGTGGATCTAGACCGTCCATCTATTAGATCTTGTCCATGTATGGCCCATAGTTAAAACGATCCACACGGACCAAACGAATTATGAAAATCACATGGACTTAAAATGGACGGTAAAAGCAAAACCGGTATGCATTCAACTGAAAAGAGGATTGGCCAGGACTGTCCATTTCGAGCATGGGCCATCTATAAACAGAGCTGAGTCGATAGATGGTCGGGATCTACACACCACTTTCCACGCCTCAGGTATTGAGTAGTGGCTGTCCGATACTACGGTCCCGCTAGCCCGTACGGTACTCTGGCCTGGCCTGTGATAGGCTGGGCTGGACCCAATCAGACAAGTATGAAGAGTTAAAGAGTTCGCGTCCCTCTCAATCTCTCTCGCCCTAATCCTATCTCTTCTTTCTTCCTCTCGATCCGTCTCTCTCTCTCTCTCTCTCTCTCTCTCTCTCTCTGTCTCCCTCCTCTCTCTTTCAATCCCTCTCTCTCTCTCTCGATCTGTCTCCCTCCTCTCTTTCGATCCTTCTCTCTCTCTCTCTCTCTAAGATCCAAAGAAGGGAGGGAGCCGATTTTCGTGCAGGCTAGGTAGGTCACAATCTGCTTTCCACGCTAGATAAACAAGGGGCATATACACCGATTTCCGTGCAGGCCAGGTAGGTCACAGTCTGCTTCCCACGCTAGATGAATCTCAACTTTTTGTTATATTTTCTTAATGAGATTTGAGCTTCCCTATCTCTAGATTAGGTTTTCTTTGCTATTTTTGGGAGATTTTGCTAAATCTGATAGATCGGAACGATCTAGGGTTAGGTTTTGGTGCTTGTAGTGGTTTGATTTTATGGTAGATCTGTTCGTATATTTCATGTTTGGATAATGGTTATCAATTTTGTTCTATTGTCTTTTTACTGAAATGGAGTAGAGGAGATGTACTGTTTGGTTAGTACGAAAGGCGATCTAGCATATCAGTAGCTTTTTTTATGATGCAATGGAAAATTATAGATCTATTTTCCTTTCAGATCTCATTGTTTGGAGTTTTAATTTTATTTATTTATTTTCTTTCTTTTTCATTTCAACCATCTCCATTGTATTGAAAGGCAAAGGAAAGGCCCTATTGAGGCACTCTGATTCATGAGAAAAAATGTGGATACCCTTGGTAGAGTAGGACAATCCGTGTCAAAAACAACATGTACGGCACATCAAATTGTCTACTTACTTCATAGCCCTTTGATTGGATGGTCTTTATCTCTTGTTATTGGATATTGTTTGTTGAATCTGGATTGTTGGCTGTTTTTTTTTTTTTTTTTTTTCATTTCAACCATCCATCTAGTGGCCATCAATCAGATGCAATTTTGGATTGTGATCCACTCACAATAGGGCTCACCTGAAACTACCCTGATCTTTTATGGGGGACCAGATACGAGATTGAATTGTCATTCATGATCTAAAGAAGAATACATATTCATTCAGGACAGATAGGAAGAAGTTCAAACTTGAAACCTGAAATCAGAGGTGTGGCTCAGCTAGAGGTTCCAGGCCTGATGTGACTTCAAACTTGATACCTGAAATCAGGTTTTAAGGTGTGTTTCTTTGATTCCTCTGTCCCATATCACTCAGCTTCTACTAATTGAGTGGGCCACCATGTGGAAAGTGGTTGGAATGTAGTAGTCATCCAATCATTGACCTACAAAATAAATACATGCTTTTATACTATAAGTATGAATCAACCAGAAGAAGAAAAATAAATGACGCGTGTCCTATATTCTTGAAGTGGGAAAAATTGCTATTTTGAAGCTTAAAATATAAACAAGAATCAAGCACAAACATTAAAATCTGCCAAGTGAAGGAGTAACAGAATAAAGAAGCAGCTGCCACGAAACTCACATCTTGATAAGCTTTTTCCTTGGCAGTATCATCCATCAGTTTTTAAACATCCTCCAAATTGATCTCACTTTGTATAACTTTGATAGCATTATTCCCTGTCTTTAGGCTCTCAAATACAGCCTTATGCTTGCTTGCCAGTTCAATATCTACCAACTAGAACCCTCTCTAGATTTAGAGCACCAAAAAATAGTGTATCTAAAATCGCAACTCATAACAAATATGTGACATCATACTTGTTATGGCTGTAAAAATAACTATAATATCCTAAAAGGAGAAAAGAAAAGGAAAAAGCAGAAGAAGAAATGTGCTATTAGTTTCTCGATTATTATGGAACTATGTACTTGTTGTTCAACATTAATGAGCCAGGTATCAACTTGCTTCAATAATTCTTCCTGGGCCTTCTTCTTCTTCAGTGTAAGCAGGGCCCTGTCCTTTTTCTTCTCCTGTATTAACTCTCTTGCAGCTTGCTTCCCAGCTTCAATCACAACATCAAGCTGAAAGTTATCATTAGAAGAATGTATCTCAGACAAAAAAATAAAATTCCAAAGGATGTACAAGAAATGCTAATAATCTTCAGAACATATCTAGAACCTTGCAAGACTTCTTTCAAGGCCAAAGATTCTAAACAAAATGCAATCATGTCCAACAAAGCTAGCTGCTATGATGGTGTCCCAATAGGAAAACAATTACACTTTTTGTATTTTTATATACTAAGTATAATCGATAATTGATGTATTGCAGATCAAGTGGAATATCGACGAAGGGCATTGAAATTGGGTAATGAAGTCCATCAGAGCTTCATGGAAGGAGTGGAAGAAAAGGTTAAAAAAAGAACACTACAACCAATATTTGACTAATGAGGAACGAATAGCTCACTGTCTTGATCGAGTGGAGCCAACACACTGGAAGTGGCTCGTCACCTATTGGTCAAGTGATGACAGGTAAAAATTAAACATAAAGAAAAATTATATCCATGTTGGTGTATGTTGTTATTTATATTAAAATTTAGTTATTTTACTATGTCACATTGTAAGCCCTCACTCAAAGGAATAAAATCAACCGCAACAAGCATTGTATGGCCCACACTGCTAACTCAAGGAGATTTGCTCAAGTGCGTGAAGAAGAGGTAAATTCTTCTTTGATTTCTAAACTTGAAATGTCATCATTCTGCTTTAATATGATTGTTACCAACTCATTTATTTTTACATGGAAAAAGCGGATAAAGAATCTTGGTGAAGAGTCTCCTGATCAGGTAACGTTGTTCATAACGACCCATCAGAAGAAAGATGGGAGTGTTGTGAACGAAGAGTCGGCTCATGTTATTATATATAGAAATGTATCAATCATTGACATCTCGGTTAATATTTTTCATTAAGTCATGATATTGAACAACTTATTTAATGTTTTTCTACACTACAGGAAATGATCGATGAGTTACAGACAACTCAGACTGCTAAGTCCTCTCAAAGTAGCACTGCCCAAGACGATCTCTTATCCCAGATATTGGGACCAGAGCATCCAGGTCGGGTCCGCATGATGGGGTTAGGTCCCACAGCTTCCACGTTATGGGGCACGAGAAATACCATTGCAGAACTCAGGAGGGAGACTGCCATCATCTCTACTTTGCAATTGGCAAGAGACTCTTGCTATGAGCTCAATTACATCAGAATTCCTTTTGGAATATGATAAAATGCTTAATCAATTTGACGTTTGGAAGGAATCCTATTTGAGAACTTATTGAAATGAGTGATTCACTTGGGTAAATGAATCATAACCTTGAAGGTTTGAAGAGTGATCTGAATGAAGTTACTAAGGGAAGGGATTGCCTTGATTCTGAGGTACTTGTCTTGAAAGAGCAGCTAGAAATGGCACAAGCTGTTGCTGAAGAAAAAGAAGAAATTGCTACAGAAGCTCAACAAGTGCTTGCTGATTCTTTTTATCATTACCTTATTTCTAATTTTTTTCCCTACTTGTGTCATGTTTGATTCTCAATGTTTTCCCTTTCAATCTCAGATGGCTGAGGCAAGGAAGAAATATGCCGAAGAGGAGGAGGAGGTGAAGCTGTTAAAGAAGTCTATGGAAGAGCTAGAATATACCGTAAATTTATTGGAAAACAAGGTCAGTTCATCAATGGTTACTGGGATATACTCAGAACGTTTCTTGCATTAGCTTTAATTCACTTAATAGTTTTCTTAAGTAGCTTTTACTTTCCATTTCTTTTAGGGGGAGCTTGTCAAAGGAGAGGCTGAAAGGCAATGGTTGCAAAGAGAGGAGCTAGAAGGGGACCCTATTGAAACAGTTCATGTGGAAGGCTATGTGGCAGTTCATGTGCATTTGTATTTTGTTTTGAAAACTTTAAATAGACCATTAATTGTTTTGTTGATATTGTGCTGATTGTTGTCTTGATGAATGTTAAATGGGTGAAACATGCACAGGTTCAATCATTTGTTGATTATGATATTGTTAGCTTTGGTTGATAGAGAAATGAGGTCAAAAACCAAATTTAGCCTCGTTTGATGCCAAAAGAGGCTAAATTCATCTTTAGTCTCGGTTTTGCCTTGGTTACATAAATTGCAACTTTCGTGGCTAAAGGCTTTAGCCTCAGTTGTTGAGAACTGAGGTTTAAAATAGTTTTAGCTTCGGTTGGAGGCAACTGAGGCTAAATTTGGATTTAGTCTCAGTTGGAAACAATGGAGGCTAAAATTTTGATTTAGCCTCATTTCGAGAAAACTGACGCTAAAAAGATTCTTTTAGCCTCACTTGAAGAACCGAGGCTATAAAAGTCATTTTAGCCTCGGTTGCTAAAACTGAGGCTAAAGCCTTTAGCTACGGGGGTTTCAACCTCAGTTTGGATAAGTACTGAGGCAAAATTAAGGCTAAAGGCTTTAACCTCGGTTTTTAACCTTTTTAGCCACAGTTTTGAACTGAGGTTAAAGCCCCCTTTTCTTGTAGTGTGTGAGTAGTAACTCCACTTGAACACCCATGACATGTAATCCGCTCGTATCATCCATCACGCTACGCATGAAATGCTGGCAAAAAAGGCATGTACAATGACATCCACTCCGTCCATAAGTTTCAACAACTCACTGTTTCCTATTGCATTTCTTATTTTGAGCGTGTAGACCACACATATTTAATGTTTTGAATTTCTCCTCCAGATTTTTAGGACAATATTACATTAACGGCAGATTTTAAGACAACATTCCATTCACATGGGACCACTAGGGCCGTCAACGGGATATGTGCTGGCTTGCCGTAACCCTTGAAAAATATTAGGCTCATAGGCTAGAAGGGGCACAAAGTTTAGGATTGTTTATTAATTGAACTTAATTTGCTTATCTTTATATGAGAACATGAGCAAACACATTTTCATGATATATGATGCATGGTGAGGAACAGTTAGTGTACAATCTAGATCTTGCACAAATGGTGGTTGCAGAATTTCTATGCTTAAGATCTTGCACAAATCATGTACATACAATTACATGTTAGCTCATTACTAATAATCTAGGTCGACGCATATCCAGCTAAATGACCATGTTCCAGCTTTATTGCTAGTGAACTGAGTTAGGGTTGGGTAGTGTCATCCCATTGGTTTTTTTTTTTTTTTTTTTTTTTAACGCAAAAATGCAAATAGGATTCTGTTGTGTGACCGTGCAACAGGGATGAGTTGCGCAGTTACGCAATGATGGAGTTGTCCAAGATATTGGCTAGGGGGATTGCCCAGCTCAAAGCATGTAGTGTGTTGCACTGAACAAATGCCGGAATGCATAAGGATCCTATTGCACACCTGCGCAACTATGTTCGTTGAGCGGTTTTGGTGGTTCATGCGTGTGGAAGCTTATCAAAACCCATTCCTCCTCTCATTTAAATCATTTACAAGTGAGGAGTTCATTTGGATCATTCACAAGTGTGGAGTTCCAGAGAGTTCAGAGAGATTCTAGGAATTCTTCAAGAGCTTCTTCAGTATCCCGCGACACGACATAGAAAAACAAGGAGAAAGAATAGGGAGATGCATGGAGAATAGGGAGATGCATGGAGCAAGGCATAAACCTGTTGAGCTGCCGCGCAACAGTGATTGGTAGTGCACGACAGACATGTTTGCATGTCGATTTCAAATATTTCGATAATATCCTTCCACAAGATCTAGAATCTCCACAAGTTAGTCTTTTGAACTTGTATTCCAATTGTATTAGTGCAAAACAAGGAGTTTTCAAACCCACATAACTCCTTTGTTATTGCGACCGACATTTCGTAAGCTGAAATGCTTCTGAAATCACTATTGAATTGTTTTCCTTTATTTTGGTATATTAATTAAAATGTACTTTGTTTTGGAATTAATGAAAATACGAGGGATGTAATACGAATTCAGAATTAATAAAATGAATGATGATAATTGTTTTTCCATTAACTTTTGTTGTTATTGAATATAAATATTCCAATCTGTGCTGTTTTGTTTATTGTTGAAACAAAATGACGATTCCATTAGGGATTGTATCCGTTAAACTTCTAAAAATTTGAATACTTAAAAGTTTACTGGAAACAACACGTTTTCGACTTCGCGGGGGTACGATGTTCAAAAACAAAATCTTCTTGGGTGTTCCCTTTCTCTTTCCATTTTGACAGCTTCATACACCACTTTCCGTATTTCATATTGTGTTTTCATGCCAACCGCGAGTGCTGATCTGTGTGATCATGCCCTTGGAGGCTATGAACCTTCTACTTGTTGTTTGTTCACATTTACTGCACTTGTGAGGGTCGGTTACTTGGTCCACGTTGCGAGCTTATGTGGTCAAAGCTTCTCTAAGGTTTCTACATTCCTCTACCAAGACGATTTGCATGTGGGTCATATCGGCTAATCTTTATTTTGTAAATAGCAGTTGAGTTTGGCTCGTTTCTGTCATGTAAATACCCTCCCAATTGTTTGGTCATTGAAGGAGAAAGAGGATATACAGTCGCAGGGGAATTCAGAGAGAATGAGACCTTATTAGATCTGTTAATACTTTCGCGTGATCCTAGTGATCCTGTCAAGGGCATGTATGGTGTCAATGTGGGCAACGTGATTGTTAGAAAAGAAAGAAAAATACATGATTAATGAGTGCCCACATTTTAGGGTTCATTTATTCCAGACACAATGAGCTCCACTAGGTTGGAGAAGACACAATGAGCCCCACTAGGTTGGAGATGCTAAAAAAATTTATGAATCAATTACTTTTCCAATTTTGTGACACAACACCAACTTTCAATTTTTAAAATAATGAATTTGTATCACAACTTACCTTTCTTTAGTTTCCTCTTATATCTCAACCAGCTTTAAAATATTTTTCACCTGTGTACAAGTATAAACATATATAAAAGTTAACATCTAAGCGGTGGTAATATTAAAATTTTAAATTAATAAAATTGTTGTATAGGTGTCTTAAATTACTAAACATAAATCTGATGTAGAGCGGGTCGCAGACAATTACATGGCAAAGATGGATCAGAAAAGGCCCGGTCGGCGAAAGAAGTGATCTGGACCATCAGACCTTAAATCAGGCGTATCTCACAATCCGGGATGAGTTAGACGACGAAAAATATATGATTTTGGGGTAGAACGAGCTACTTTATTAACCAACCCAGCTACGCCGGGTTGCGACGCTCGGAATTGCGAGAAACCCCTGATTTGATGGTCGTTTCCTGTTTCAATTTCGTTTTTACTATAAATAGTAAGTTTTAGTTTGTTTATAACTCTTCATCCGTCGGGCTTTAGGAGTTGCGTCCAACGTGAAAAGAGCTTAGAATAATTAGGGGAACGGTTTGGTGAAGCCAAATAGGACACTTACTATTTTTGGCCGAAAACCTTGCGCACTAGTAGACATCACGACCGCTCATAAATAGTAAGTTTACTATTCATAGTAAGTTAATTCTAGAGTCCTAGTTGTAGTTTGATTCGATTTCTTTCCCATTGCTTAGTACCCTTATTTAAAGGGTTGTGAACTCGTTTTTATGGATTCATTAATCTATTTCGAATTTATTTAGAATTTATTTCTATTTTCTCGCTCTCTTTTCTCGTGGATTCGAGAAAGTCTCTCGTGAGGAGTCCAGAGAAGTTCCGTGGATTCGAATAATTATCCTCTTGAGGAAGACGGTGCTCGACCTCACGTCCTCCCCTCGCGTCGTTTGGTATCAAAGCGAGGTTTCTCCTCGGGTCGATGGCTTCTAACGACGGGTTGGGCAACAATCCCATAGGTGGTGCTCCAGAAATTTTCCTTTAACGGCGGAAGCTTTCCAAGCACAAGCAAAGAAGAGAATCGGCAAGCCATGCAAGGGTGCAAGCTTCCATGGACCGCATAGCGAATCTCTTGCGTAAACCCTAGGGCAACTCCGTGTTCCGGTGGTAATCCTCCACCGCCATCTGCCGAGACTCGTAATCGGCCCGATCGCAGATAGTACGGCAAGTGCATCCAAGGGTCATGCCCGAGGACGGGGCTCCAAGTGAGGAGGAGATCGACGACATAATTTTTCAACACCCCACACATGGCGCCGATCGAGTAGATCGAACGGATCGAGAATTTAAGATGCGGGTTGATATTCCTAGCCCAATGGCCAACTACACATTGAGGATTTCCTCGATTGGCTTTTCGAAGTTGAGCGATTTTTCGACTATATGGACATCCCCGAAGCAAAGAAGGTCAAGCTTGTGGCCTACAAGTGAAAGGAGGAGCTTCAGCTTGGTGGGAACAACTCGCAACTCGCGCGAACCAGTGCAGACGAAAGCACCAATCCGCACCTGGCAGCGGATGAAGCAGCTACTACGTGCCCGATTCCTCCCTAGCGATTACGATCAGGTATTATTCCAGCAATACCAAAATTGCAGACAGGGTAGTCGGTCGGTGAGAGAATATGCAGAAGAATTTTACCGCCTGGCGGCGCGTAACGATTTAGTCGAGACTGAATCGCAGCAAGTCGCCCGATTCAATGGTGGGTTGCGTATGGCTATCCAAGATCGGGTCCAGATGCAGTCCGTTTGGACGATGAATGATGCGATCAAGTTGGCTACTCGGGCAGAAGCGCAACTTGAACGTCCTAACACACGGACCTATCCTCATCGCAAGGATCCCCGTGGCGGGTCCACCCCGTGGAACCGCATGTACCTAAGGGGAAGGAGCCCGTAGGAGCTCGTACTCAACCTCCTACGCCTGAGAACCGAGATCAGACTAGACCTCAAAGGGGCATATCGACTGCTGCTGGTCCAAGTAGAATCCCGAATCCCTATGCTCGACCAAGGCCCGACAACTGCTATCGTTGTGGCCAACCGGGCCACCTATCAAATGCTTGTCCCCAGCGAAAAGTAGCAAACCTCGCCATCAATGATGGTGGTGCTGATAACGCTTATGAAGATCCAGATATTGAAGAACAGGAGCATACCATCGAGGATGAGACGGATGATGATTCAAGTTGGGTACAACAAGATCATGGCGAGTCGCTCATCGTGAGGCGACTATTATATGCGCCAAGGAAAGAAGTGCATCCACAACGGCATAACATCTTCCGCACTAGATGTACGGTGAATCGAAAGGTTTGTGACATGATCATTGACAGTGGGAGCAGTGAGAATATCGTATCCAAGATCATGGTGGAAAAATTGCAATTGAAAACAGAGCGTCATCCCTCTCCATATACAATCGGTTGGATCAAGAAGGTCAGCGAGACAAAGGTAACTGAACGGTGCACCATATCTTTTTCAATTGGTAAACATTATAAGGATGAAGTAGTATGCGATGTGGTTGACATGGAAGCATGTCACATACTACTCGGTCGACCCCGGCAATCGACCAGTGACGCCACTCATAAAGGGCGAGATAACATATATATCTTCGTCAAGGACGGTCGGAAGACCATATTGGCCCCTATGGATCCAGAAGAACCACCTAAAACTTCTAAAGTGGAGGGTCGTTTTCTCTTAACCATTCGGGACTTCGTGGAAGAATCCAAAGAAACGGAGACGGACTTATGCATTAATTGTAAAAGGGGAAGAACTCGAGCCTACCATCATCCCCGAGACTAAGGCCCTTGTTACATGAATTTCAAGAAATCGGCACGAGGACCTTCCCGATGGGTTGCCCCCATGCGAGATATCCAACACCATATTGACCTTGTCCCCGGGTCCGATTTACCTAATCGTCCTCATTATCGAATGAGCCCGAATGAGTGCGAGATTCTCGGGGACAAGTGGAGGAACCGATCCGTAAGGGTCTTATTCGAGAAAGCATGAGCCCATGTCTTTGTACCACTCTGCTAACTCCAAAGAAAGATGGCAGTTGGCGCATGTGTGTCGACAGCCGGGCCATCAACAAGATCACCATAAAATACGGGTTTCCTATACCACGGTTGGATGATATGTTGGATATGCTAGAGGGCGCAAAATTATTCTCTAAATTGGACTTAAGGAGCGGCTACCATCGATTCGAATACGGCCGGTGATGAGTGGAAAAGCGACCTTCAAGACCAAGGAAGGATTGTACGAATGGATGGTCATGCCTTTCGGTCTTTCTAATGCGCCTAGCACATTCATGAGGTTGATGAACCAAGTTCGAAACCTTTCATTGGCGGTTCGTTGTGGTTTATTTTGATGATATTTTGATATACGGTCCAAGACGAAACCACCCATATGGAGCATCTCAAGAAGGTCCTTCAAGTGCTCACCTTGAAAATAAAGCGTACCTCAATTTAAAAAAGTGTAGCTTCATGGTGATAGCCTATTGTTTTCGGGTTTTGTGGTTACATCCACGGGCATTCGAGTGGATGAGGAAAAGGTGAAGACAATCAGGGAATGGCCGGTTCTAAAAATATTCACGAAGTGCGAAGTTTCCATGGACTAGCGACATTCTATCGTCGGTTCGTGAAAAATTTCAGTAGCATTGTGTCACCGATAACAGATTGCATGAAGAAAGGGCAGTTTCAGTGGACTGACGAAGCCGACAAGAGCTTTGGCGAAATCAAGCGCAGATTATCCACGACCCCGGTTCTTGTACTCCCCAACTTCGACAAACTGTTTGAAGTCGAATGTGATGCCTCATATGTCGGGATTGGGGGAGTTTTATCTCAAGAAGGTAGGCCGGTTGCCTTCTACAGTGAGAAACTTAGTGATGCACGCAAGAAGTGGTCTACATATGAGATCGAGTTGTACGCGGTGGTCCAGGCACTGCGACACTGGCGACATTATTTGATTCAAAGGAATTCATACTTTATACGGACCATCAAGCCCTCAAGTTTATTAATAGTCAAGCTAACATTAACCGTGTGCATGCTAGATGGATCTCATTTTTGCAGGAATTCACATTCGTGCTAAAGCATAAGTCAGGGCAACAGAACAAAGTAGCCGATGCGCTGAGTCGCCGTGCAGCTTTGTTAGTCACTATGAGCAATGAAGTTGTCGGGTTCGATCGCCTCAAAGACATATATGCCGACGACGATGACTTCAAGGACGCATGGGTTAGATGTCAAGAAGGTCACCCCGGTGACTTACATATACAAGACGGGTTCCTTTTAAGGGAAATCGACTATGTATCCCAAAGAGTTCGCTAAGGGAACGAGATAATTCAAGAGCTACATGGAGGTGGCCTCAGTGGACACCTTGGGCGAGACAAGACGCGAGCTCTTGTGGAAGAGCGGTATTACTGGCCGCAATTGGTACGTGATGTGGGAAAGGCGGTCAACGCTGTTATATTTGTCAGACTTCCAAGGGACAATCTCATAATACGGGCCTCTACACCCCGTTACCAGTGCCTGACGGCCCTTGGGAGGATTTATCTATGGACTTTGTGCTTGGTCTCCCACGAACACAACGCGGCATGGATTCGGTGTTCGTGGTAGTAGATCGTTTTTCCAAGATGGCGCACTTTATTCCATGCAAGAAAACTCTCGATGCAACACACGTGGCGAATTTATTCTTCGAGAAATTGTGCGGCTACACGGGGTTCCCAAGACTATTACTTCCGACCGTGACACGAAGTTCATAAGCCACTTTTGGCGGACTTTGTGGACTCGATTCGATACACGCCTTCGGTTCGGCCGGCGCGTACCACCCCTGGTGACGGTCAAACCGAGGTTGTGAATCGCACATGGGAAACCTCCTTCGATGTATTTCGGAGAAAAACCGGCGGTGGGATTTGGCCTTGTCTCAAGCGGAGTTTGCATTCAACAACATGGTGAACCGCTCGACGGGGAAAATCTCCGTTCCAGTTATCTACGGACGAGTACCTCGCCATACACTAGACTTGGTCCCTCTCGCCCAAGCTCCCGTGCATGAGCATTGCTTGGGCAGAACATATGGCAGACAAAATCATGGGCATTCATGCGGAGGTACAAACCAAGCTACATGCCTCGAACGAAAAGTACAAGGAGCAAGCGGACAAGCTCGGCGACAAAAAGTGTTCGAGGTGGGCGACCAAGTAATGGTCCATCTGCGCAAAGAACGATTTCCGACCGGAACGTACAACAAAGTGAAGAATAAAAAGATTGGACCGGTACCAATCACCCGAAAGATCAATGACAACGCTTATGTTGTTGATCTTCCAGATGATATGGCGATCTCACGAACTTTCAATGTCGCGGACCTGACTGAGTATCATGAGCCAGTGCATAATGATAACTCGAGGACGAGTTCTTTTGAAGTGGAGGAGAGCGATGTAGAGCGGGTCGCAGACAATTACATGGCAAAGATGGATCGAAAAGGCCCGGTCGGCGAAAGAAGTGATCTGGACCATCGGACCTTAAATCGGCGTATCTCACAATCCGGGATGAGTTAGACGACGAAAAATATATGATTTTGGGGTAGAGAACGAGCTACTTTAGCCAACCAACCCAGCTACGCCGGGTTGCGACGCTCGGAATTGCGAGAAACCCCTGATTTGATGGTCGTTTCCTGTTTCAATTTCGTTTTACTATAAATAGTAAGTTTTAGTTTGTTTATAACTCTTCATCCGTCGGGCTTTAGGAGTTGCGTCCAACGTGAAAAGAGCTTAGAATAATTAGGGGAACGGTTTGGTGAAGCCAAATAGGACACTTACTATTTTTGGCCGAAAACCTTGCGCACTAGTAGACATCACGACCGTCTATAAATAGTAAGTTTACTATTCATAGTAAGTCGCGAATTCTAGGAGTCCTAGTTGTAGTTTGATTCTGATTTCTTTCCCATTGCTTAGTACCCTTATTTAAAGGGTTGTGAACTCGTTTTTATGGATTCATTAATCTATTTCGAATTTATTTAGAATTTATTTCTATTTTCTGCTCTCTTTTCTCGTGGATTCGAGAAAGTCTCTGTGAGGAGTCCAGAGAAGTTCCGTGGATTCGGAATAATTATCCTCTTGAGGAAGACGGTGCTCGACCTCACGTCCTCCCCTGCGTCAGTTTGGTATCAAAGCGAGGTTTCTCCTCGGGTCGATGGCTTCTAACGACGGGTTGGGCAACAATCCCATAGGTGGTGCTCCAGGAAATTTTCCTTTAACGGCGGAAGCTTTCCAAGCAGCGCAGCAAGAGAATCGGCAAGCCATGCAAGGGCTGCAGGCTTCCATGGACCGCATAGCGAATCTCTTGGCAGAAACCCTAGGGCAACTCCGTGTTCCTGGTGGTAATCCTCCACCGCCAATTGCTGAGACTCGTAATCGGCCTGATCGCAGGATAGTACCGGCAGTGCATCCAAGGGTCATGCCTGAGGACGGGGGCTCCAGTGAGGAGGAGATCGACGACATAATTTTTCAACACCCCACACATGGCGCCGATCGAGTAGATCGAACGGATCGAGAATTTAAGATGCGGGTTGATATTCTAGCTTAATGGCCAACTACACATTGAGGATTTCCTCGATTGGCTTTCTCGAAGTTGAGCGATTTTTCGACTATATGGACATCCCCGAAGCAAAGAAGGTCAAGCTTGTGGCCTACAAGCCGAAAGGAGGAGCTTCGGCTTGGTGGGAACAAGCGCAACTCGCGCGAACCAGTGACGAAAGCACCAATCCGCACTGGCGGCGGATGAAGCGGCCTACTACGTGCCCGATTCCTCCCTAGCGATTACGATCGGGTATTATTCCAGAATACCAAAATTGCGAGACGGGGTGTAGTCGGTCGGTGAGAGAATATGCAGAAGAATTTTACCGCTGGCGGCGCGTAACGATTTAGTCGAGACCGAATCGCAGGTCGCCCGATTCAATGGTGGGTTGCGTATGGCTATCCAAGATCGGGTCCGGATGCGGTCCGTTTGGACGATGAATGATGCGATCAAGTTGGCTACTCGGGCGAAGCGCAACTTGAACGTCCTAACACACGGACCTATCCTCGCAAGGATCCCGTGGCGAGTCCACCCCGAGGAACCGCACAGCCCTAAGGGGAAGGAGCCGTAGGAGCTCGTACTCAACCTCCTACGCCTGAGAACCGAGATCAGACTAGACCTCAAAGGGGCATATCGACTGCTGCTGGTCCAAGTAGAATCCCGAATCCCTATGCTCGACCAAGGCCCGACAACTGCTATCGTTGTGGCCAACCGGGCCACCTATCAAATGCTTGTCCCCAGCGAAAAGTAGCAAACCTCGCCATCAATGATGGTGGTGCTGATAACGCTTATGAAGATCCAGATATTGAAGAACAGGAGCATACCATCGAGGATGAGACAGATGATTCAAGTTGGGTACAACAAGATCATGGCGAGTCGCTCATCGTGAGGCGACTATTATATGCGCCAAGAAAAGAAGTGCATCCACAACGGCATAACATCTTCCGCACTAGATGTACGGTGAATCGAAAGGTTTGTGACGTGATCATTGACAGTGGGAGCAGCGAGAATATCGTATCCAAGATCATGGTGGAAAAATTGCAATTGAAAACAGAGCGTCATCCCTCTCCATATACAATCGGTTGGATCAAGAAGGTCAGCGAGACAAAGGTAACTGAACGGTGCACCATATCTTTTTCAATTGGCAAACATTATAAGGATGAAGTAGTATGCGATGTGGTTGACATGGAAGCATGTCACATACTACTCGGTCGACCCTGGCAATCTGACCGTGACGCCACTCATAAAGGGCGAGATAACATATATATCTTCGTCAAGGACGGCCGGAAGACCATATTGGCCCCTATGGATCCAGAAGAACCACCTAAAACTTCTAAAGTGGAGGGTCGTTTTCTCTTAACCATTCGGGACTTCGTGGAAGAATCCAAAGAAACAGGACAGACTTATGCATTAATTGTAAAAGGGGAAGAACTCGAGCCTACCATCATCCCTGACAGACTAAGGCCCTTGTTACATGAATTTCAAGAAATCTGGCCTGAGGACCTTCCCGATGGGTTGCCCCCTATGCGAGATATCCAACACCATATTGACCTTGTCCCTGGGTCCAGTTTACCTAATCGTCCTCATTATCGAATGAGCCCGAATGAGTGCGAGATTCTGCAGGGACAAGTGGAGGAACTGATCCGTAAGGGTCTTATTCGAGAAAGCATGAGCCCATGTCTTTGTACCGACTCTGCTAACTCCAAAGAAAGATGGCAGTTGGCGCATGTGTGTCGACAACGGGCCATCAACAAGATCACCATAAAATACAGGTTTCCTATACCACGGTTGGATGATATGTTGGATATGCTAGAGGGCGCAAAATTATTCTCTAAATTGGACTTAAGGAGCGGCTACCATCAGATTCGAATACGGCCAGGTGATGAGTGGAAAACAGCCTTCAAGACCAAGGAAGGATTGTACGAATGGATGGTCATGCCTTTCGGTCTTTCTAATGCGCCTAGCACATTCATGAGGTTGATGAACCAAGTTCTGAAACCTTTCATTGGGCGGTTCGTTGTGGTTTATTTTGATGATATTTTGATATACAGTCAAGACGAAACCACCCATATGGAGCATCTCAAGAAGGTCCTTCAAGTGCTCACTGAAAATAAACTGTACCTCAATTTAAAAAGTGTAGCTTCATGGTGATAGCCTATTGTTTCGGGTTTTGTGGTTACATCCACGGGCATTCGAGTGGATGAGGAAAAGGTGAAGACAATCAGAGAATGGCCGGTTCCTAAAAATATTCACGAAGTGCGAAGTTTCCATGGACTAGCGACATTCTATCGTCGGTTCGTGAAAAATTTCAGTAGCATTGTGTCACCGATAACAGATTGCATGAAGAAAGGGCAGTTTCAGTGGACTGACGAAGCCGACAAGAGCTTTGGTGAAATCAAGCGCAGATTATCCACGACCCCGGTTCTTGTACTCCCCAACTTCGACAAACTGTTTGAAGTCGAATGTGATGCCTCATATGTCGGGATTGGGGGAGTTTTATCTCAAGAAGGTAGGCAGGTTGCCTTCTACAGTGAAAAACTTAGTGATGCACGCAAGAAGTGGTCTACATATGAGATCGAGTTGTCTGTGTGGTCCGGCCTCTGCGACACTGGCGACATTATTTGATTCAAAGGAATTCATACTTTATACGGACCATCAAGCCCTCAAGTTTATTAATAGTCAAGCTAACATTAACCGTGTGCATGCTAGATGGATCTCATTTTTGCAGGAATTCACATTCGTGCTAAAGCATAAGTCAGGCAAGAACAAAGTAGCCGATGCGGCTGAGTCGCCGTGCGACTTTGTTAGTCACTATGAGCAATGAAGTTGTCGGGTTCGATCGCCTCAAAGACATATATGCTGACGACGATGACTTCAAGGACGCATGGGTTAGATGTCAAGAAGGTCACCCCGGTGACTTACATATACAAGACGGGTTCCTTTTTAAGGGAAATCGACTATGTATCCCAAAGAGTTCGCTAAGGGAACGAGATAATTCAAGAGCTACATGGAGGTGGCCTCAGTGGACACCTTGGGCGAGACAAGACGCGAGCTCTTGTGGAAGAGCGGTATTACTGGCCGCAATTGGTACGTGATGTGGGAAAGGCAGTCCAACGCTGTTATATTTGTCAGACTTCCAAGGGACAATCTCATAATACGGGCCTCTACACCCGTTACCAGTGCCTGACGGCCCTTGGGAGGATTTATCTATGGACTTTGTGCTTGGTCTCCCACGAACACAACGCGGCATGGATTCGGTGTTCGTGGTAGTAGATCGTTTTTCCAAGATGGCGCACTTTATTCCATGCAAGAAAACTCTCGATGCAACACACGTGGCGAATTTATTCTTGAGAGAAATTGTGCGGCTACACGGGGTTCCCAAGACTATTACTTCCGACCGTGACACGAAGTTCATAAGCCACTTTTGGCGGACTTTGTGGACTCGATTCGATACACGCCCTTCGGTTCGGCGCGTACCACCTGGTGACGGTCAAACGGAGGTTGTGAATCGCACGTTGGGAAACCTCCTTCGATGTATTTCAGGAGAAAAACCGAAGCAGTGGGATTTGACTTTATCTCAAGCAGAGTTTGCATTCAACAACATGGTGAACCGCTCGACAGGAAAATCTCCGTTCCAGGTTATCTACGGACGAGTACCTCGCCATACACTAGACTTGGTCCCTCTGCCCAAGCTCCCAGGCATGAGCATTGCAGCAGAACATATGGCAGACAAAATCATGGGCATTCATGCGGAGGTACAGAACAAGCTACATGCCTCGAACGAAAAGTACAAGGAGCAAGCGGACAAGCATCGGCGACAAAAAGTGTTCGAGGTGGGCGACCAAGTAATGGTCCATCTGCGCAAAGAAAGATTTCCGACCGGAACGTACAACAAGCTGAAGAATAAAAAGATTGGACCGGTACCAATCATCCGAAAGATCAATGACAACGCTTATGTTGTTGATCTTCCAGATGATATGGCGATCTCACGAACTTTCAATGTCGCGGACCTGACTGAGTATCATGAGCCAGTGCATAATGATAACTCGAGGACGAGTTCTTTTGAAGTGGAGGAGTGATGTAGAGCGGGTCGCAGACAATTACATGGCAAAGATGGATCAGAAAAGGCCCGGTCGGCGAAAGAAGTGATCTGGACCATCAGACCTTAAATCAGGCGTATCTCACAATCCGGGATGAGTTAGACGACGAAAAATATATGATTTTGGGGTAGAACGAGCTACTTTAGCCAACCAACCCAGCTACGCCGGGTTGCGACGCTCGGAATTGCGAGAAACCCCTGATTTGATGGTCGTTTCCCTGTTTCAATTTCGTCTTACTATAAATAGTAAGTTGTAGTTTGTTTATAACTCTTCATCCGTCGGGCTTTAGGAGTTGCGTCCAACGTGAAAAGAGCTTAGAATAATTAGGGGAACGGTTTGGTGAAGCCAAATAGGACACTTACTATTTTTGGCCGAAAACCTTGCGCACTAGTAGACATCACGACCGTCTATAAATAGTAAGTTTACTATTCATAGTAAGTCGCGAATTCTAGGAGTCCTAGTTGTAGTTTGATTCTGATTTCTTTCCCATTGCTTAGTACCCTTATTTAAAGGGTTGTGAACTCGTTTTTATGGATTCATTAATCTATTTCGAATTTATTTAGAATTTATTTCTATTTTTCTCGCTCTTTTCTCGTGGATTCGAGAAAGTCTCGTGAGGAGTCCAGAGAAGTTCCGTGGATTGAATAATTATCCTCTTGAGGAAGACGGTGCTCGACCTCACGTCCTCCCCGCGTCGGTTTGGTATCAAAGCGAGGTTTCTCCTCGGGTCGATGGCTTCTAACGACGGGTTGGGCAACAATCCCATAGGTGGTGCTCCAGAAATTTTCCTTTAACGGCGGAAGCTTTCCAAGCGGCCAAGAAGAAGAGAATCGGCAAGCCATGCAAGGGCTGCGAGGCTTCCATGGACCGCATAGCGAATCTCTTGGCGAAACCCTAGGGCAACTCCGTGTTCTGGTGGTAATCCTCCACCGCCATTCTTCGAGACTCGTAATCGGCACGATCGCAGGATAGTACCGCAGCAGTGCATCCAAGGGTCATGCCCGAGGACGGGGCTCCAGTGAGGAGGAGATCGACGACATAATTTTTCAACACCCCACACATGGCGCCGATCGAGTAGATCGAACGGATCGAGAATTTAAGATGCGGGTTGATATTCCTAGCTTCAATGGCCAACTACACATTGAGGATTTCCTCGATTGGCTTTCTGAAGTTGAGCGATTTTTCGACTATATGGACATCCACGAAGCAAAGAAGGTCAAGCTTGTGGCCTACAAGTGAAAGGAGGAGCTTCAACTTGGTGGGAACAAGCTGCAACTCGCGCGAACCAGGCAGACGAAAGCACCAATCCGCACCTGGCAGCGGATGAAGCAGCTACTACGTGCCCGATTCCTCCCTAGCGATTACGATCAGGTATTATTCCAGCAATACCAAAATTGCAGACAGGGTAGTCGGTCGGTGAGAGAATATGCAGAAGAATTTTACCGCTGGCGCGTAACGATTTAGTCGAGACTGAATCGCAGCAAGTCGCCCGATTCAATGGTGGGTTGCGTATGGCTATCCAAGATCGGGTCCAGATGCGGTCCGTTTGGACGATGAATGATGCGATCAAGTTGGCTACTCGGGCGAGCGCAACTTGAACGTCCTAACACACGGACCTATCCTACGCAAGGATCCCGTGGCAGTCCACCCGAGGGCGCATGCCCTAAGGGGAAGGAGCCCGTAGGAGCTCGTACTCAACCTCCTACGCCCGAGAACCGAGATCGACTAGACCTCAAAGGGGCATATCGTCGCCGCTTCTTGGTCCAAGTAGAATCCCGAATCCCTATGCTCGACCAAGGCCCGACAAGCGCTATCGTTGTGGCCAACCGGCCACCTATCAAATGCTTGTCCCCGCCGAAAAGTAGTAAACCTCGCCATCAATGATGGTGGTGCGATAACGCTTATGAAGATCCAGATATTGAAGAACAGGAGCATACCATCGAGGATGAGACAGATGATTCAAGTTGGGTACAACAAGATCATGGCGAGTCGCTCATCGTGAGGCGACTATTATATGCGCCAAGGAAAGAAGTGCATCCACAACGGCATAACATCTTCCGCACTAGATGTACGGTGAATCGAAAGGTTTGTGACGTGATCATTGGAAAAGTGGGAGCAGCGAGAATATCGTATCCAAGATCATGGTGGAAAAATTGCAATTGAAAACAGAGCGTCATCCCTCTCCATATACAATCGGTTGGATCAAGAAGGTCAGCGAGACAAAGGTAACTGAACGGTGCACCATATCTTTTTCAATTGGTAAACATTATAAGGATGAAGTAGTATGCGATGTGGTTGACATGGAAGCATGTCACATACTACTCGGTCGACCCTGGCAATCTGACCGTGACGCCACTCATAAAGGGCGAGATAACATATATATCTTCGTCAAGGACGGCCGGAAGACCATATTGGCCCCTATGGATCCAGAAGAACCACCTAAAACTTCTAAAGTGGAGGGTCGTTTTCTCTTAACCATTCGGGACTTCGTGGAAGAATCCAAAGAAACAGGACAGACTTATGCATTAATTGTAAAAGGGGAAGAACTCGAGCCTACCATCATCCCTGACAGACTAAGGCCCTTGTTACATGAATTTCAAGAAATCTGGCCTGAGGACCTTCCCGATGGGTTGCCCCCTATGCGAGATATCCAACACCATATTGACCTTGTCCCCGGGTCCGTTTACCTAATCGTCCTCATTATCGAATGAGCCCGAATGAGTGCGAGATCTGCTGAGGACAAGTGGAGGAACTGATCCGTAAGGGTCTTATTCGAGAAAGCATGAGCCCATGTCTTTGTACTCAACTCTGCTAACTCCAAAGAAAGATGGCAGTTGGCGCATGTGTGTCGACAGCCGGGCCATCAACAAGATCACCATAAAATACAGGTTTCCTATACCACGGTTGGATGATATGTTGGATATGCTAGAGGGCGCAAAATTATTCTCTAAATTGGACTTAAGGAGCGGCTACCATCAGATTCGAATACGGCCGGGTGATGAGTGGAAAATGTACCTTCAAGACCAAGGAAGGATTGTACGAATGGATGGTCATGCCTTTCGGTCTTTCTAATGCGCCTAGCACATTCATGAGGTTGATGAACCAAGTTCGAAACCTTTCATCAAGCGGTTCGTTGTGGTTTATTTTGATGATATTTTGATATACACCAAGACGAAACCACCCATATGGAGCATCTCAAGAAGGTCCTTCAAGTGCTCACTGAAAATAAAGTGTACCTCAATTTAAAAAAGTGTAGCTTCATGACTGATAGCCTATTGTTTCTGGGTTTTGTGGTTACATCCACGGGCATTCGAGTGGATGAGGAAAAGGTGAAGACAATCAGAGAATGGCCGGTTCCTAAAAATATTCACGAAGTGTGAAGTTTCCATGGACTAGCGACATTCTATCGTCGGTTCGTGAAAAATTTCAGTAGCATTGTGTCACCGATAACAGATTGCATGAAGAAAGGGCAGTTTCAGTGGACTGACGAAGCCGACAAGAGCTTTGGTGAAATCAAGCGCAGATTATCCACGACCCCGGTTCTTGTACTCCCCAACTTCGACAAACTGTTTGAAGTCGAATGTGATGCCTCATATGTCGGGATTGGGGGAGTTTTATCTCAAGAAGGTAGGCCGGTTGCCTTCTACAGTGAAAAACTTAGTGATGCACGCAAGAAGTGGTCTACATATGAGATCGAGTTGTACGCGGTGGTCCAGGCACTGCGACACTGGCGACATTATTTGATTCAAAGGGAATTCATACTTTACACGGACCATCAAGCCCTCAAGTTTATTAATAGTCAAGCTAACATTAACCGTGTGCATGCTAGATGGATCTCATTTTTGCAGGAATTCACATTCGTGCTAAAGCATAAGTCGAGCAACAACAGAACAAAGTAGCCGATGCGTTGAGTCGCCGTGCGACTTTGTTAGTCACTATGAGCAATGAAGTTGTCGGGTTCGATCGCCTCAAAGACATATATCGACGACGATGACTTCAAGGACGCATGGGTTAGATGTCAAGAAGGTCACCCGGTGACTTACATATACAAGACGGGTTCCTTTTAAGGGAAATCGACTATGTATCCCAAAGAGTTCGCTAAGGGAACAGATAATTCAAGAGCTACATGGAGGTGGCCTCGGTGGACACCTTGGGCGAGACAAGACGCGAGCTCTTGTGGAAGAGCGGTATATCGGCCGCATTGGTACGTGATGTGGGAAAGGTCAACGCCGTTATATTTGTCGACTTCCAAGGGACAATCTCATAATACGGGCCTCTACACCGTTACCGGTGCACGACGGCCCTTGGGAGGATTTATCTATGGACTTTGTGCTTGGTCTCCCACGAACACAACGCGGCATGGATTCGGTGTTCGTGGTAGTAGATCGTTTTTCCAAGATGGCGCACTTTATTCCATGCAAGAAAACTCTCGATGCAACACACGTGGCGAATTTATTCTTCGAGAGAAATTGTGCGGCTACACGGGGTTCCCAAGACTATTACTTCCGACCGTGACACGAAGTTCATAAGCCACTTTTGGCGGACTTTGTGGACTCGATTCGATACACGCCTTGGCCCAAAGAAATACAGACCACCACCCTGACCGACGGTCAACCGAGGTTGTGAATCGCACACCGGGAAACCTCCTTCGATGTATTTCAGAGAAAAACCGAAGCGGTGGGATTTGGCCTTGTCTCAAGCGGAGTTTGCATTCAACAACATGGTGAACCGCTCGACAGGAAAATCTCCGTTCAGTTATCTACGGACGAGTACCTCGCCATACACTAGACTTGGTCCTCTCGCCCAAGCTCCCATGCATGAGCATTGCAGCAGTAACATATGGCGACAAAATCATGGGCATTCATGCGGAGGTACAGAACAAGCTACATGCCTCGAACGAAAAGTACAAGGAGCAAGCGGACAAGCATCGGCGACAAAAAGTGTTCGAGGTGGGCGACCAAGTAATGGTCCATCTGCGCAAAGAAAGATTTCCGACCAGAACGTACAACAAGCTGAAGAATAAAAAGATTGGACCGGTACCAATCATCCGAAAGATCAATGACAACGCTTATGTTGTTGATCTTCCAGATGATATGGCGATCTCACGAACTTTCAATGTCGCGGACCTGACTGAGTATCATGAGCCAGTGCATAATGATAACTCGAGGACGAGTTCTTTTGAAGTGGAGGAGACTGATGTAGAGCGGGTCGCGGACAATTACATGGCAAAGATGGATCAGAAAAGGCCCGGTCGGCGAAAGAAGTGATCTGGACCATCAGACCTTAAATCAGGCGTATCTCACAATCCGGGATGAGTTAGACGACGAAAAATATATGATTTTGGGGTAGAACGAGCTACTTTAGCTAACCAACCCAGCCTACGCCGGGTTGCGACGCTCGGAATTGCGAGAAACCCCTGATTTGATGGTCGTTCCCTGTTTCAATTTCGTTTTTACTATAAATAGTAAGTTTTAGTTTGTTTATAACTCTTCATCCGTCGGGCTTTAGGAGTTGCGTCCAACGTGAAAAGAGCTTAGAATAATTAGGGGAACGGTTTGGTGAAGCCAAATAGGACACTTACTATTTTTGGCCGAAAACCTTGCGCACTAGTAGACATCACGACCGTCTATAAATAGTAAGTTTACTATTCATAGTAAGTCGCGAATTCTAGGAGTCCTAGTTGTAGTTTGATTCTGATTTCTTTCCCATTGCTTAGTACCCTTATTTAAAGGGTTGTGAACTCGTTTTTATGGATTCATTAATCTATTTCGAATTTATTTAGAATTTATTTCTATTTTCTGCTCTCTTTTCTCGTGGATTCGAGAAAGTCTCTGTGAGGAGTCCAGAGAAGTTCCGTGGATTCGGAATAATTATCCTCTTGAGGAAGACGGTGCTCGACCTCACGTCCTCCCCTCGCGTCGTTTGGTATCAAAGCGAGGTTTCTCCTCGGGTCGATGGCTTCTAACGACGGGTTGGGCAACAATCCCATAGGTGGTGCTCCAGGAAATTTTCCTTTAACGGCGGAAGCTTTCCAAGCAGCGCAGCAAGAGAATCGGCAAGCCATGCAAGGGCTGCAGGCTTCCATGGACCGCATAGCGAATCTCTTGGCAGAAACCCTAGGGCAACTCCGTGTTCCTGGTGGTAATCCTCCACCGCCAATTGCTGAGACTCGTAATCGGCCTGATCGCAGGATAGTACCGGCAGTGCATCCAAGGGTCATGCCTGAGGACGGGGGCTCCAGTGAGGAGGAGATCGACGACATAATTTTTCAACACCCCACACATGGCGCCGATCGAGTAGATCGAACGGATCGAGAATTTAAGATGCGGGTTGATATTCCTAGCTTCAATGGCCAACTACACATTGAGGATTTCCTCGATTGGCTTTCTGAAGTTGAGCGATTTTTCGACTATATGGACATCCCCGAAGCAAAGAAGGTCAAGCTTGTGGCCTACAAGTGAAAGGAGGAGCTTCACTTGGTGGGAACAATCGCAACTCGCGCGAACCAGCAGACGAAAGCACCAATCCGCACTGGCGGCGGATGAAGCGCCTACTACGTGCCCGATTCCTCCCTAGCGATTACGATCGGGTATTATTCCAAAGAATACCAAAATTGCGTGCACGGGGTAGTCGGTCGGTGAGAGAATATGCAGAAGAATTTTACGCCTGGCGGCGCGTAACGATTTAGTCGAGACCGATCGCAGCAAGTCGCCCGATTCAATGGTGGGTTGCGTATGGCTATCCAAGATCGGGTCCGGATGCGGTCCGTTTGGACGATGAATGATGCGATCAAGTTGGCTACTCGGGCGTAAGCGCAACTTGAACGTCCCTAACACACGGACCTATCCCTCGCAAGGATCCCCTGTGGGCAGTCCACCCCAGTGGAACCGCATGCCTAAGGGGAAGGAGCCCGTAGGAGCTCGTACTCAACCTCCTACGCCTGAGAACCGAGATCAGACTAGACCTCAAAGGGGCATATCGACTGCTGCTGGTCCAAGTAGAATCCCGAATCCCTATGCTCGACCAAGGCCCGACAACTGCTATCGTTGTGGCCAACCGGGCCACCTATCAAATGCTTGTCCCCAGCGAAAAGTAGCAAACCTCGCCATCAATGATGGTGGTGCTGATAACGCTTATGAAGATCCAGATATTGAAGAACAGGAGCATACCATCGAGGATGAGACAGATGATTCAAGTTGGGTACAACAAGATCATGGCGAGTCGCTCATCGTGAGGCGACTATTATATGCGCCAAGGAAAGAAGTGCATCCACAACGGCATAACATCTTCCGCACTAGATGTACGGTGAATCGAAAGGTTTGTGACGTGATCATTGACAGTGGGAGCAGCGAGAATATCGTATCCAAGATCATGGTGGAAAAATTGCAATTGAAAACAGAGCGTCATCCCTCTCCATATACAATCGGTTGGATCAAGAAGGTCAGCGAGACAAAGGTAACTGAACGGTGCACCATATCTTTTTCAATTGGTAAACATTATAAGGATGAAGTAGTATGCGATGTGGTTGACATGGAAGCATGTCACATACTACTCGGTCGACCCTGGCAATCTGACCGTGACGCCACTCATAAAGGGCGAGATAACATATATATCTTCGTCAAGGACGGCCGGAAGACCATATTGGCCCCTATGGATCCAGAAGAACCACCTAAAACTTCTAAAGTGGAGGGTCGTTTTCTCTTAACCATTCGGGACTTCGTGGAAGAATCCAAAGAAACAGGACAGACTTATGCATTAATTGTAAAAGGGGAAGAACTCGAGCCTACCATCATCCCTGACAGACTAAGGCCCTTGTTACATGAATTTCAAGAAATCTGGCCTGAGGACCTTCCCGATGGGTTGCCCCCTATGCGAGATATCCAACACCATATTGACCTTGTCCCTGGGTCCAGTTTACCTAATCGTCCTCATTATCGAATGAGCCCGAATGAGTGCGAGATTCTGCAGGGACAAGTGGAGGAACTGATCCGTAAGGGTCTTATTCGAGAAAGCATGAGCCCATGTGCTGTACCAACTCTGCTAACTCCAAAGAAAGATGGCAGTTGGCGCATGTGTGTCGACAGCCGGGCCATCAACAAGATCACCATAAAATACAGGTTTCCTATACCACGGTTGGATGATATGTTGGATATGCTAGAGGGCGCAAAATTATTCTCTAAATTGGACTTAAGGAGCGGCTACCATCAGATTCGAATACGGCCAGGTGATGAGTGGAAAACAGCCTTCAAGACCAAGGAAGGATTGTACGAATGGATGGTCATGCCTTTCGGTCTTTCTAATGCGCCTAGCACATTCATGAGGTTGATGAACCAAGTTCTGAAACCTTTCATTGGGCGGTTCGTTGTGGTTTATTTTGATGATATTTTGATATACAGTCAAGACGAAACCACCCATATGGAGCATCTCAAGAAGGTCCTTCAAGTGCTCACTGAAAATAAATTGTACCTCAATTTAAAAAAGTGTAGCTTCATGACTGATAGCCTATTGTTTCTGGGTTTTGTGGTTACATCCACGGGCATTCGAGTGGATGAGGAAAAGGTGAAGACAATCAGAGAATGGCCGGTTCCTAAAAATATTCACGAAGTGTGAAGTTTCCATGGACTAGCGACATTCTATCGTCGGTTCGTGAAAAATTTCAGTAGCATTGTGTCACCGATAAAGATTGCATGAAGAAAGGGGGTTTCGGTGGACCGACGGCCGACAAGAGCTTTGGTGAAATCAAGCGCAGATTATCCACGACCCGGTTCTTGTACTCCCCAACTTCGACAAACTGTTTGAAGTCGAATGTGATGCCTCATATGTCGGGATTGGGGGAGTTTTATCTCAAGAAGGTAGGCCGGTTGCCTTCTACAGTGAAAAACTTAGTGATGCACGCAAGAAGTGGTCTACATATGAGATCGAGTTGTACGCGGTGGTCCAGGCACTGCGACACTGGCGACATTATTTGATTCAAAGGGAATTCATACTTTATACGGACCATCAAGCCCTCAAGTTTATTAATAGTCAAGCTAACATTAACCGTGTGCATGCTAGATGGATCTCATTTTTGCAGGAATTCACATTCGTGCTAAAGCATAAGTCAGGGCAACAGAACAAAGTAGCCGATGCGCTGAGTCGCCGTGCAGCTTTGTTAGTCACTATGAGCAATGAAGTTGTCGGGTTCGATCGCCTCAAAGACATATATGCTGACGACGATGACTTCAAGGACGCATGGGTTAGATGTCAAGAAGGTCACCCCGGTGACTTACATATACAAGACGGGTTCCTTTTTAAGGGAAATCGACTATGTATCCCAAAGAGTTCGCTAAGGGAACAGATAATTCAAGAGCTACATGGAGGTGGCCTCAGTGGACACCTTGGGCGAGACAAGACGCGAGCTCTTGTGGAAGAGCGGTACATCGGGCCGCAATTGGTACGTGATGTGGGAAAGGCGGTCCAACGCCGTTATATTTGTCGACTTCCAAGGGACAATCTCATAATACGGGCCTCTACACCCGTTACCGGTGCCCTCGACGGCCCTTGGGAGGATTTATCTATGGACTTTGTGCTTGGTCTCCCACGAACACAACGCGGCATGGATTCGGTGTTCGTGGTAGTAGATCGTTTTTCCAAGATGGCGCACTTTATTCCATGCAAGAAAACTCTCGATGCAACACACGTGGCGAATTTATTCTTCGAGAGAAATTGTGCGGCTACACGGGGTTCCCAAGACTATTACTTCCGACCGTGACACGAAGTTCATAAGCCACTTTTGGCGGACTTTGTGGACTCGATTCGATACACGCCTTCGATTCGCCGGCCACGTACCACCTGCACAGACCGACGGTCAACCGAGGTTGTGAATCGCACATTGGGAAACCTCCTTCGATGTATTTCAGAGAAAAACCGAAGCAAAGTGGGATTTGGCCTTGTCTCAAGCGGAGTTTGCATTCAACAACATGGTGAACCGCTCGACAGAAAATCTCCGTTCCAGGTTATCTACGGACGAGTACCTCGCCATACACTAGACTTGGTCCCTCTCGCCCAAGCTCCTATGCATGAGCATTGCAACGCAGAACATATGGCAGACAAAATCATGGGCATTCATGCGGAGGTACAGAACAAGCTACATGCCTCGAACGAAAAGTACAAGGAGCAAGCGGACAAGCATCGGCGACAAAAAGTGTTCGAGGTGGGCGACCAAGTAATGGTCCATCTGCGCAAAGAAAGATTTCCGACCGGAACGTACAACAAGCTGAAGAATAAAAAGATTGGACCGGTACCAATCATCCGAAAGATCAATGACAACGCTTATGTTGTTGATCTTCCAGATGATATGGCGATCTCACGAACTTTCAATGTCGCGGACCTGACTGAGTATCATGAGCCAGTGCATAATGATAACTCGAGGACGAGTTCTTTTGAAGTGGAGGAGACTGATGTAGAGCGGGTCGCAGACAATTACATGGCAAAGATGGATCAGAAAAGGCCCGGTCGGCGAAAGAAGTGATCTGGACCATCAGACCTTAAATCAGGCGTATCTCACAATCCGGGATGAGTTAGACGACGAAAAATATATGATTTTGGGGTAGAACGAGCTACTTTAGCCAACCAACCCAGCTACGCCGGGTTGCGACGCTCGGAATTGCGAGAAACCCCTGATTTGATGGTCGTTTCCCTGTTTCAATTTCGTTTTTACTATAAATAGTAAGTTTTAGTTTGTTTATAACTCTTCATCCGTCGGGCTTTAGGAGTTGCGTCCAACGTGAAAAGAGCTTAGAATAATTAGGGGAACGGTTTGGTGAAGCCAAATAGGACACTTACTATTTTTGGCCGAAAACCTTGCGCACTAGTAGACACATCACGACCGTCATAAATAGTAAGTTTACTATTCATAGTAAGTCGCGAATTCTAGGAGTCCTAGTTGTAGTTTGATTTTGATTTCTTTCCCATTGCTTAGTACCCTTATTTAAAGGGTTGTGAACTCGTTTTTATGGATTGATTAATCTATTTCGAATTTATTTAGAATTTATTTCTATTTTCTGCTCTCTTTTCTCGTGGATTCGAGAAAGTCTCGTGAGGAGTCCAGAGAAGTTCCGTGGATTGAATAATTATCCTCTTGAGGAAGACGGTGCTCGACCTCACGTCCTCCCCTGCGCGCGTTTGGTATCAAAGCGAGGTTTCTCCTCGGGTCGATGGCTTCTAACGACGGGTTGGGCAACAATCCCATAGGTGGTGCTCCAGAAATTTTCCTTTAACGGCGGAAGCTTTCCAAGCGGCCAAGAGAAGAGAATCGGCAAGCCATGCAAGGGCCGCAGCTTCCATGGACCGCATAGCGAATCTCTTGGCAGAAACCCTAGGGCAACTCCGTGTTCTCGGTGGTAATCCTCCACCGCCAATTGCTGAGACTCGTAATCGGCCTGATCGCAGGATAGTACCGGCAGTGCATCCAAGGGTCATGCCTGAGGACGGGGGCTCCAGTGAGGAGGAGATCGACGACATAATTTTTCAACACCCCAGACATGGCGCCGATCGAGTAGATCGAACGGATCGAGAATTTAAGATGCGGGTTGATATTCCTAGCTTCAATGGCCAACTACACATTGAGGATTTCCTCGATTGCTTTTCTCGAAGTTGAGCGATTTTTCGACTATATGGACATCCCTGAAGCAAAGAAGGTCAAGCTTGTGGCCTACAAGCTGAAAGGAGGAGCTTCAGCTTGGTGGGAACAACTGCAACTCGCGCGAACCAGGCAGACGAAAGCACCAATCCGCACCTGGCAGCGGATGAAGCAGCTACTACGTGCCCGATTCCTCCCTAGCGATTACGATCAGGTATTATTCCAAAGAATACCAAAATTGCGAGATGTGGTAGTCGGTCGGTGAGAGAATATGCAGAAGAATTTTACCGCCTGGCGGCGCGTAACGATTTAGTCGAGACTGAATCGCAGCAAGTCGCCCGATTCAATGGTGGGTTGCGTATGGCTATCCAAGATCGGGTCCAGATGCAGTCCGTTTGGACGATGAATGATGCGATCAAGTTGGCTACTCGGGCAGAAGCGCAACTTGAACGTCCTAACACACGGACCTATCCTATCGCAAGGATCCCCGTGGCGCAGTCCACCCAGGAACCGCACGTGCCTAAGGGGAAGGAGCCCGTAGGAGCTCGTACTCAACCTCCTACGCCTGAGAACCGAGATCAGACTAGACCTCAAAGGGGCATATCGACCGCCGCCTGTGGTCCAAGTAGAATCCCGAATCCCTATGCTCGACCAAGGCCCGACAATCGCTATCGTTGTGGCCAACCGGCCACCTATCAAATGCTTGTCCCCCCCGAAAAGTAGCAAACCTCGCCATCAATGATGGTGGTGCCGATAACGCTTATGAAGATCCGGATATTGAAGAACAGAGCATACCATCGAGGATGAGACAGATGATTCAAGTTGGGTCAACAAGATCATGGCGAGTCGCTCATCGTGAGGCGACTATTATATGCGCCAAGGAAAGAAGTGCATCCACAACGGCATAACATCTTCCGCACTAGATGTACGGTGAATCGAAAGGTTTGTGACATGATCATTGACAGTGGGAGCAGTGAGAATATCGTATCCAAGATCATGGTGGAAAAATTGCAATTGAAAACAGAGCGTCATCCCTCTCCATATACAATCGGTTGGATCAAGAAGGTCACGAGACAAAGGTAACCGAACTGCACCATATCTTTTTCAATTGGTAAACATTATAAGGATGAAGTAGTATGCGATGTGGTTGACATGGAAGCATGTCACATACTACTCAGTCGACCCTGGCAATCTGACCGTGACGCCACTCATAAAGGGCGAGATAACATATATATCTTCGTCAAGGACGGCTAGGAAGACCATATTGGCCCCTATGGATCCGTAAGAACCACCTAAAACTTCTAAAGTGGAGGGTCGTTTTCTCTTAACCATTCGGGACTTCGTGGAAGAATCCAAAGAAACAGACGACTTATGCATTAATTGTAAAAGGGGAAGAACTCGAGCCTACCATCATCCCTGATGACTAAGGCCCTTGTTACATGAATTTCAAGAAATCTGGCCTGAGGACCTTCCCGATGGGTTGCCCCCTATGCGAGATATCCAACACCATATTGACCTTGTCCCTGGGTCCAGTTTACCTAATCGTCCTCATTATCGAATGAGCCCGAATGAGTGCGAGATTCTGCAGGGACAAGTGGAGGAACTGATCCGTAAGGGTCTTATTCGAGAAAGCATGAGCCCATGTGCTGTACCAGCTCTGCTAACTCCAAAGAAAGATGGCAGTTGGCGCATGTGTGTCGACAATCGGGCCATCAACAAGATCACCATAAAATACGGTGTTTCCTATACCACGGTTGGATGATATGTTGGATATGCTAGAGGGCGCAAAATTATTCTCTAAATTGGACTTAAGGAGCGGCTACCATCAGATTCGAATACGGCCAGGTGATGAGTGGAAAACAGCCTTCAAGACCAAGGAAGGATTGTACGAATGGATGGTCATGCCTTTCGGTCTTTCTAATGCGCCTAGCACATTCATGAGGTTGATGAACCAAGTTCTGAAACCTTTCATCATGTTCGTTGTGGTTTATTTTGATGATATTTTGATATACAAATCAAGACGAAACCACCCATATGGAGCATCTCAAGAAGGTCCTTCAAGTGCTCACTGAAAATAAATGTACCTCAATTTAAAAAGTGTAGCTTCATGACTGATAGCCTATTGTTTCTGGGTTTTGTGGTTACATCCACGGGCATTCGAGTGGATGAGGAAAAGGTGAAGACAATCAGAGAATGGCCGGTTCCTAAAAATATTCACGAAGTGCGAAGTTTCCATGGACTAGCGACATTCTATCGTCGGTTCGTGAAAAATTTCAGTAGCATTGTGTCACCGATAACAGATTGCATGAAGAAAGGGCAGTTTCAGTGGACTGACGAAGCCGACAAGAGCTTTGGTGAAATCAAGCGCAGATTATCCACGACCCCGGTTCTTGTACTCCCCAACTTCGACAAACTGTTTGAAGTCGAATGTGATGCCTCATATGTCGGGATTGGGGGAGTTTTATCTCAAGAAGGTAGGCCGGTTGCCTTCTACAGTGAAAAACTTAGTGATGCACGCAAGAAGTGGTCTACATATGAGATCGAGTTGTACGCGGTGGTCCAGGCACTGCGACACTGGCGACATTATTTGATTCAAAGGGAATTCATACTTTACACGGACCATCAAGCCCTCAAATTTATTAATAGTCAAGCTAACATTAACCGTGTGCATGCTAGATGGATCTCATTTTTGCAGAATTCACATTCGTGCTAAAGCATAAGTCAGGGCAAAGAACAAAGTAGCCGATGCGCTGAGTCGCCGTGCAACTCTGTTAGTCACTATGAGCAATGAAGTTGTCGGGTTCGATCGCCTCAAAGACATATATGTCGACGACGACGACTTCAAGGACGCATGGGTTAAATGTCAAGAAGGTCACCCTGATGACTTACATATACAAAACGGGTTCCTTTTCAAGGGAAATTGACTATGTATCCCAAAGAGTTCGCTAAGGGAACAGATAATTCAAGAGCTACATGGAGGTGGCCTCGGTGGACACCTTGGGCGAGACAAGACGCGAGCTCTTGTGGAAGAGCAGACATCGGCCGCAATTGGTACGTGATGTGGGAAAGGTCCAACGCCGTTATATTTGTCGACTTCCAAGGGACAATCTCATAATACGGCCTCTACACTGTTACCAAAGGCCCGACGGCCCTTGGGAGGATTTATCTATGGACTTTGTGCTTGGTCTCCCACGAACACAACGCGGCATGGATTCGGTGTTCGTGGTAGTAGATCGTTTTTCCAAGATGGCGCACTTTATTCCATGCAAGAAAACTCTCGATGCAACACACGTGGCGAATTTATTCTTCAGAGAAATTGTGCGGCTACACGGGGTTCCCAAGACTATTACTTCCGACCGTGACACGAAGTTCATAAGCCACTTTTGGCGGACTTTGTGGACTCGATTCGATACACGCCTTCAGTTCAGCAGCGTACCACCCACAGACTGACGGTCAAACTGAGGTTGTGAATCGCACATTGGGAAACCTCCTTCGATGTATTTCAGGAGAAAAACCGAAGCAGTGGGATTTGGCCTTGTCTCAAGCGGAGTTTGCATTCAACAACATGGTGAACCGCTCGACAGAAAATCTCCGTTCCAGGTTATCTACGGACGAGTACCTCGCCATACACTAGACTTGGTCCCTCTGCCCAAGCTCCCTGTGCATGAGCATTGCAGCCAGAACATATGGCGAGACAAAATCATGGGCATTCATGCGGAGGTACAGTAACAAGCTACATGCCTCGAACGAAAAGTACAAGGAGCAAGCGGACAAGCATCGGCGACAAAAAGTGTTCGAGGTGGGCGACCAAGTAATGGTCCATCTCGCGCAAAGAAAGATTTCCGACCGAACGTACAACAAGTGAAGAATAAAAAGATTGGACCGGTACAATCATCCGAAAGATCAATGACAACGCTTATGTTGTTGATCTTCCAGATGATATGGCGATCTCACGAACTTTCAATGTCGCGGACCTGACTGAGTATCATGAGCCAGTGCATAATGATAACTCGAGGACGAGTTCTTTTGAAGTGGAGGAGACTGATGTAGAGCGGGTCGCAGACAATTACATGGCAAAGATGGATCAGAAAAGGCCCGGTCGGCGAAAGAAGTGATCGGACCATCAGACCTTAAATCAGGCGTATCTCACAATCCGGGATGAGTTAGACGACGAAAAATATATGATTTTGGGGTAGAACGAGCTACTTTAGCCAACCAACCCAGCTACGCCGGGTTGCGACGCTCGGAATTGCGAGAAACCCCTGATTTGATGGTCGTTTCCCTGTTTCAATTTCGTTTTTACTATAAATAGTAAGTTTTAGTTTGTTTATAACTCTTCATCCGTCGGGCTTTAGGAGTTGCGTCCAACGTGAAAAGAGCTTAGAATAATTAGGGGAACGGTTTGGTGAAGCCAAATAGGACACTTACTATTTTTGGCCGAAAACCTTGCGCACTAGTAGACATCACGACCGTCTATAAATAGTAAGTTTACTATTTATAGTAAGTCGCGAATTCTAGGAGTCCTAGTTGTAGTTTGATTCTGATTTCTTTCCCATTGCTTAGTACCCTTATTTAAAGGGTTGTGAACTCGTTTTTATGGATTCATTAATCTATTTCGAATTTATTTAGAATTTATTTCTATTTTCTCGCTCTCTTTTCTCGTGGATTCGAAAGTCTCTCGTGAGGAGTCCAGAGAAGTTCCGTGGATTCGAATAATTATCCTCTTGAGGAAGACGGTGCTCGACCTCACGTCCTCCCCGCGTCGTTTGGTATCAAAGCGAGGTTTCTCCTCGGGTCGATGGCTTCTAACGACGGGTTGGGCAACAATCCCATAGGTGGTGCTCCAGAAATTTTCCTTTAACGGCGGAAGCTTTCCAAGCGGCCAAGAAGAAGAGAATCGGCAAGCCATGCAAGGGCCGCAGCTTCCATGGACCGCATAGCGAATCTCTTGGCGTAAACCCTAGGGCAACTCCGTGTTCTCGGTGGTAATCCTCCACCGCCACCGTCGAGACTCGTAATCTACCGATCGCAGGATAGTACCGGCAGAATGCATCCAAGGGTCATGCCTGAGGACGGGGGCTCCAGTGAGGAGGAGATCGACGACATAATTTTTCAACACCCCACACATGGCGCCGATCGAGTAGATCGAACGGATCGAGAATTTAAGATGCGGGTTGATATTCCTAGCTTCAATGGCCAACTACACATTGAGGATTTCCTCGATTGGCTTTCTGAAGTTGAGCGATTTTTCGACTATATGGACATCCCTGAAGCAAAGAAGGTCAAGCTTGTGGCCTACAAGCTGAAAGGAGGAGCTTCACTTGGTGGGAACAATCGCAACTCGCGCGAACCAGTGCAGACGAAAGCACCAATCCGCACTGGCGGATGAATGAAGGCTACTACGTGCCCGATTCCTCCCTAGCGATTACGATCAGGTATTATTCCAGCAATACCAAAATTGCAGACAGGGTAGTCGGTCGGTGAGAGAATATGCAGAAGAATTTTACCGCCTGGCGGCGCGTAACGATTTAGTCGAGACTGAATCGCAGCAAGTCGCCCGATTCAATGGTGGGTTGCGTATGGCTATCCAAGATCGGGTCCAGATGCAGTCCGTTTGGACGATGAATGATGCGATCAAGTTGGCTACTCGGGCAGAAGCGCAACTTGAACGTCCTAACACACGGACCTATCCTACTGCAAGGATCCCTGTGGCAGGTCCACCCCAGGGAACTGCACAGCCTAAGGGGAAGGAGCCCGTAGGAGCTCGTACTCAACCTCCTACGCCTGAGAACCGAGATCAGACTAGACCTCAAAGGGGCATATCGACTGCTGCTGGTCCAAGTAGAATCCCGAATCCCTATGCTCGACCAAGGCCCGACAACTGCTATCGTTGTGGCCAACCGGGCCACCTATCAAATGCTTGTCCCCAGCGAAAAGTAGCAAACCTCGCCATCAATGATGGTGGTGCTGATAACGCTTATGAAGATCCAGATATTGAAGAACAGAGCATACCATCGAGGATGAGACAGATGATTCAAGTTGGGTACAACAAGATCATGGCGAGTCGCTCATCGTGAGGCGACTATTATATGCGCCAAGGAAAGAAGTGCATCCACAACGGCATAACATCTTCCGCACTAGATGTACGGTGAATCGAAAGGTTTGTGACGTGATCATTGACAAGTGGGAGCAGCGAGAATATCGTATCCAAGATCATGGTGGAAAAATTGCAATTGAAAACAGAGCGTCATCCCTCTCCATATACAATCGGTTGGATCAAGAAGGTCAGCGAGACAAAGGTAACTGAACGGTGCACCATATCTTTTTCAATTGGCAAACATTATAAGGATGAAGTAGTATGCGATGTGGTTGACATGGAAGCATGTCACATACTACTCGGTCGACCCTGGCAATCTGACCGTGACGCCACTCATAAAGGGCGAGATAACATATATATCTTCGTCAAGGACGGCCTGAAGACCATATTGGCCCCTATGGATCCAGAAGAACCACCTGAAACTTCTAAAGTGGAGGGTCGTTTTCTCTTAACCATTCGGGACTTCGTGGAAGAATCCAAAGAAACAGATGACTTATGCATTAATTGTAAAAGGGGAAGAACTCGAGCCTACCATCATCCCCGACGACTAAGGCCCTTGTTACATGAATTTCAAGAAATCGGCCCGAGGACCTTCCCGATGGGTTGCCCCCATGCGAGATATCCAACACCATATTGACCTTGTCCCCGGGTCCGTTTACCTAATCGTCCTCATTATCGAATGAGCCCGAATGAGTGCGAGATTCTGCAGTGGACAAGTGGAGGAACTGATCCGTAAGGGTCTTATTCGAGAAAGCATGAGCCCATGTGTCGTACTCAACTCGCTAACTCCAAAGAAAGATGGCGGTTGGCGCATGTGTGTCGACAGTGCCATCAACAAGATCACCATAAAATATGTGTTTCCTATACCACGGTTGGATGATATGTTGGATATGCTAGAGGGCGCAAAATTATTCTCTAAATTGGACTTAAGGAGCGGCTACCATCGATTCGAATACGGCCGGGTGATGAGTGGAAAACAAACCTTCAAGACCAAGGAAGGATTGTACGAATGGATGGTCATGCCTTTCGGTCTTTCTAATGCGCCTAGCACATTCATGAGGTTGATGAACCAAGTTCGAAACCTTTCATTGGTGTTCGTTGTGGTTTATTTTGATGATATTTTGATATACATCAAGACGAAACCACCCATATGGAGCATCTCAAGAAGGTCCTTCAAGTGCTCACCGAAAATAAATCGTACCTCAATTTAAAAGTGTAGCTTCATGACCGATAGCCTATTGTTTCGGGTTTTGTGGTTACATCCACGGGCATTCGAGTGGATGAGGAAAAGGTGAAGACAATCGAGAATGGCCGGCTTCCTAAAAATATTCACGAAGTGCGAAGTTTCCATGGACTAGCGACATTCTATCGTCGGTTCGTGAAAAATTTCAAGTAGCATTGTGTCACCGATACAGATTGCATGAAGAAAGGGCAGTTTCAGTGGACCGACGAAGCCGACAGGAGCTTTGCTGAAATCAAGCGCAGATTATCCACGACCCCTGTTCTTGTACTCCCAACTTCGACAAACCTGTTTGAAGTCGAATGTGATGCCTCATATGTCGGGATTGGGAGTTTTATCTCAAGAAGGTAGGCCGGTTGCCTTCTACAAGTGAAAACTTAGTGATGCACGCAAGAAGTGGTCTACATATGAGATCGAGTTGTACGCGGTGGTCCGTGCACCGCGACACTGGCGACATTATTTGATTCAAAGGAATTCATACTTTATACGGACCATCAAGCCCTCAAGTTTATTAATAGTCAAGCTAACATTAACCGTGTGCATGCTAGATGGATCTCATTTTTTGCAGAATTCACATTCGTGCTAAAGCATAAGTCAGGCAACATGAACAAAGTAGCCGATGCGCCTGAGTCGCCGTGTAACTTTGTTAGTCACTATGAGCAATGAAGTTGTAGGGTTCGATCGCCTCAAAGACATATATGCCGACGACGATGACTTCAAGGACGCATGGGTTAGATGTCAGGAAGGTCACCCCGGTGACTTACATATACAAGACGGGTTCCTTTTTAAGGGAAATCGACTATGTATCCCAAAGAGTTCGCTAAGGGAACAGATAATTCAAGAGCTACATGGAGGTGGCCTCAGTGGACACCTTGGGCGAGACAAGACGCGAGCTCTTGTGGAAGAGCGGTATTACTGGCCGCAATTGGTACGTGATGTGGGAAAGGCAGTCCAACGCTGTTATATTTGTCAGACTTCCAAGGGACAATCTCATAATACGGGCCTCTACACCCCGTTACCAGTGCCTGACGGCCCTTGGGAGGATTTATCTATGGACTTTGTGCTTGGTCTCCCACGAACACAACGCGGCATGGATTCGGTGTTCGTGGTAGTAGATCGTTTTTCCAAGATGGCGCACTTTATTCCATGCAAGAAAACTCTCGATGCAACACACGTGGCGAATTTATTCTTCGAGAAATTGTGCGGCTACACGGGGTTCCCAAGACTATTACTTCCGACCGTGACACGAAGTTCATAAGCCACTTTTGGCGGACTTTGTGGACTCGATTCGATACACGCCTTCGGATTCGGCCAGAATGTACCACCCACAGACGACGACGGCCAAACCGAGGTTGTGAATCGCACATTGGGAAACCTCCTTCGATGTATTTCAGAGAAAACCGAAGCGGTGGGATTTGGCCTTGTCTCAAGCGGAGTTTGCATTCAACAACATGGTGAACCGCTCGACAGAAAATCTCCGTTCCAGTTATCTACGGACGAGTACCTCGCCATACACTAGACTTGGTCCCTCTGCCCAAGCTCCTATGCATGAGCATTGCACAGAACATATGGCAGACAAAATCATGGGCATTCATGCGGAGGTACAGAACAAGCTACATGCCTCGAACGAAAAGTACAAGGAGCAAGCGGACAAGCATCGGCGACAAAAAGTGTTCGAGGTGGGCGACCAAGTAATGGTCCATCTGCGCAAAGAAAGATTTCCGACCGAACGCATACAACAAGTCAAGAATAAAAAGATTGGACCGGTACAATCATCCGAAAGATCAATGACAACGCTTATGTTGTTGATCTTCCAGATGATATGGCGATCTCACGAACTTTCAATGTCGCGGACCTGACTGAGTATCATGAGCCAGCGCATAATGATAACTCGAGGACGAGTTCTTTTGAAGTGGAGGAGACTGATGTAGAGCGGGTCGCGGACAATTACATGGCAAAGATGGATCAGAAAAGGCCCGGTCGGCGAAAGAAGTGATCGGACCATCGACCTTAAATCGGCGTATCTCACAATCCGGGATGAGTTAGACGACGAAAAATATATGATTTTGGGGTAGAACGAGCTACTTTAGCTAACCAACCCAGCTACGCCGGGTTGCGACGCTCGGAATTGCGAGAAACCCCTGATTTGATGGTCGTTTCCCTGTTTCAATTTCGTTTTTACTATAAATAAGTAAGTTTTAGTTTGTTTATAACTCTTCATCCGTCGGGCTTTAGGAGTTGCGTCCAACGTGAAAAGAGCTTAGAATAATTAGGGGAACGGTTTGGTGAAGCCAAATAGGACACTTACTATTTTTGGCCGAAAACCTTGCGCACTAGTATCACATCACGACCGCCTATAAATAGTAAGTTTACTATTCATAGTAAGTCGCGAATTCTAGGAGTCCTAGTTGTAGTTTGATTCGATTTCTTTCCCATTGCTTAGTACCCTTATTTAAAGGGTTGTGAACTCGTTTTTATGGATTCATTAATCTATTTCGAATTTATTTAGAATTTATTTCTATTTTTCGCTCTCTTTTCTCGTGGATTCGAGAAAGTCTCTCGTGAGGAGTCCAGAGAAGTTCCGTGGATTCGGAATAATTATCCTCTTGAGGAAGACGGTGCTCGACCTCACGTCCCCCCTCGCGTCGCTTGGTATCAAAGCGAGGTTTCTCCTCGGGTCGATGGCTTCTAACGACGGGTTGGGCAACAATCCCATAGGTGGTGCTCCAGAAATTTTCCTTTAACGGCGGAAGCTTTCCAAGCAACAAGAAGAAGAGAATCGGCAAGCCATGCAAGGGCGAGAAGCTTCCATGGACCGCATAGCGAATCTCTTAGCAGAAACCCTAGGGCAACTCCGTGTTCTCGGTGGTAATCCTCCACCGCCAATTGCTGAGACTCGTAATCGGCCTGATCGCAGGATAGTACCGGCAGTGCATCCAAGGGTCATGCCTGAGGACGGGGGCTCCAGTGAGGAGGAGATCGACGACATAATTTTTCAACACCCCACACATGGCGCCGATCGAGTAGATCGAACGGATCGAGAATTTAAGATGCGGGTTGATATTCCTAGCTTCAATGGCCAACTACACATTGAGGATTTCCTCGATTGGCTTTCTGAAGTTGAGCGATTTTTCGACTATATGGACATCCCTGAAGCAAAGAAGGTCAAGCTTGTGGCCTACAAGCTGAAAGGAGGAGCTTCAGCTTGGTGGGAACAACTGCAACTCGCGCGAACCAGTGCAGACGAAAGCACCAATCCGCACTGGCAGCGGATGAAGCAGCCTACTACGTGCCCGATTCCTCCCTAGCGATTACGATCGTATTATTCCAAAGAATACCAAAATTGCGCATGTGGTAGTCGGTCGGTGAGAGAATATGCAGAAGAATTTTACCGCTGGCGGCGCGTAACGATTTAGTCGAGACTGAATCGCAGCAAGTCGCCCGATTCAATGGTGGGTTGCGTATGGCTATCCAAGATCGGGTCCAGATGCAGTCCGTTTGGACGATGAATGATGCGATCAAGTTGGCTACTCGGGCATAAGCGCAACTTCAACGTCCTAACACACGGACCTATCCTATCGCAAGGATCCCCTCGTGGCAGTCCACCCCTGTGGAACCGCATGCACGGCCCTAAGGGGAAGGAGCCCGTAGGAGCTCGTACTCAACCTCCTACGCCTGAGAACCGAGATCAGACTAGACCTCAAAGGGGCATATCGACTGCTGCTGGTCCAAGTAGAATCCCGAATCCCTATGCTCGACCAAGGCCCGACAACTGCTATCGTTGTGGCCAACCGGCCACCTATCAAATGCTTGTCCCCACCGAAAAGTAGTAAAACCTCGCCATCAATGATGGTGGTGCTGATAACGCTTATGAAGATCCAGATATTGAAGAACAGGAGCATACCATCGAGGATGAGACAGATGATTCAAGTTGGGTACAACAAGATCATGGCGAGTCGCTCATCGTGAGGCGACTATTATATGCGCCAAGGAAAGAAGTGCATCCACAACGGCATAACATCTTCCGCACTAGATGTACGGTGAATCGAAAGGTTTGTGACGTGATCATTGACAAGTGGGAGCAAGCGAGAATATCGTATCCAAGATCATGGTGGAAAAATTGCAATTGAAAACAGAGCGTCATCCCTCTCCATATACAATCGGTTGGATCAAGAAGGTCAGCGAGACAAAGGTAACTGAACGGTGCACCATATCTTTTTCAATTGGTAAACATTATAAGGATGAAGTAGTATGCGATGTGGTTGACATGGAAGCATGTCACATACTACTCGGTCGACCCTGGCAATCTGACCGTGACGCCACTCATAAAGGGCGAGATAACATATATATCTTCGTCAAGGACGGTGGGAAGACCATATTGGCCCCTATGGATCCGTAAGAACCACCTAAAACTTCTAAAGTGGAGGGTCGTTTTCTCTTAACCATTCGGGACTTCGTGGAAGAATCCAAAGAAACAGATGACTTATGCATTAATTGTAAAAGGGGAAGAACTCGAGCCTACCATCATCCCCGACGTACTAAGGCCCTTGTTACATGAATTTCAAGAAATCGGCCCGAGGACCTTCCCGATGGGTTGCCCCCTATGCGAGATATCCAACACCATATTGACCTTGTCCCCGGGTCCGCTTTACCTAATCGTCCTCATTATCGAATGAGCCCGAATGAGTGCGAGATTCGCAGGACAAGTGGAGGAACCGATCCGTAAGGGTCTTATTCGAGAAAGCATGAGCCCATGTGTCGTACTCACTCGCTAACTCCAAAGAAAGATGGCAGTTGGCGCATGTGTGTCGACACAAGGGCCATCAACAAGATCACCATAAAATACAGTGTTTCCTATACCACGGTTGGATGATATGTTGGATATGCTAGAGGGCGCAAAATTATTCTCTAAATTGGACTTAAGGAGCGGCTACCATCAGATTCGAATACGGCCGGGTGATGAGTGGAAAATAGCCTTCAAGACCAAGGAAGGATTGTACGAATGGATGGTCATGCCTTTCGGTCTTTCTAATGCGCCTAGCACATTCATGAGGTTGATGAACCAAGTTCAAACCTTTCATCAAGGCGGTTCGTTGTGGTTTATTTTGATGATATTTTGATATACAAATCAAGACGAAACCACCCATATGGAGCATCTCAAGAAGGTCCTTCAAGTGCTCACTGAAAATAAATTGTACCTCAATTTAAAAAGTGTAGCTTCATGACTGATAGCCTATTGTTTCTGAGTTTTGTGGTTACATCCACGGGAATTCGAGTGGATGAGGAAAAGGTGAAGACAATCAGAGAATGGCTGGTTCCTAAAAATATTCACGAAGTGCGAAGTTTCCATGGACTAGCGACATTCTATCATCGGTTCGTGAAAAATTTCAGTAGCATTGTGTCACCGATCACAGATTGCATGAAGAAAGGGCAGTTTCAGTGGACTGACGAAGCCGACAAGAGCTTTGGTGAAATCAAGCGCAGATTATCCACGACCCCTGTTCTTGTACTCCCAACTTCGACAAACCGTTTGAAGTCGAATGTGATGCCTCATATGTCGGGATTGGGGAGTTTTATCTCAAGAAGGTAGGCCTGTTGCCTTCTACAGTGAAAACTTAGTGATGCACGCAAGAAGTGGTCTACATATGAGATCGAGTTGTACGCGGTGGTCCAGGCACTGCGACACTGGCGACATTATTTGATTCAAAGGGAATTCATACTTTATACGGACCATCAAGCCCTCAAGTTTATTAATAGTCAAGCTAACATTAACCGTGTGCATGCTAGATGGATCTCATTTTTGCAGGAATTCACATTCGTGCTAAAGCATAAGTCGTGGCAACAGAACAAAGTAGCCGATGCGCTGAGTCGCCGTGCAGCTTTGTTAGTCACTATGAGCAATGAAGTTGTCGGGTTCGATCGCCTCAAAGACATATATGCTGACGACGATGACTTCAAGGACGCATGGGTTAGATGTCAAGAAGGTCACCCCGGTGACTTACATATACAAGACGGGTTCCTTTTTAAGGGAAATCGACTATGTATCCCAAAGAGTTCGCTAAGGGAACAGATAATTCAAGAGCTACATGGAGGTGGCCTCAGTGGACACCTTGGGCGAGACAAGACGCGAGCTCTTGTGGAAGAGCGGTATTACTGGCCGCAATTGGTACGTGATGTGGGAAAGGCAGTCCAACGCTGTTATATTTGTCAGACTTCCAAGGGACAATCTCATAATACGGGCCTCTACACCCCGTTACCAGTGCCTGACGGCCCTTGGGAGGATTTATCTATGGACTTTGTGCTTGGTCTCCCACGAACACAACGCGGCATGGATTCGGTGTTCGTGGTAGTAGATCGTTTTTCCAAGATGGCGCACTTTATTCCATGCAAGAAAACTCTCGATGCAACACACGTGGCGAATTTATTCTTCAGAGAAATTGTGCGGCTACACGGGGTTCCCAAGACTATTACTTCCGACCGTGACACGAAGTTCATAAGCCACTTTTGGCGGACTTTGTGGACTCGATTCGATACACGCCTTCAGTTCAGCAGCGCGTACCACCCACAGACTGACGGTCAAACTGAGGTTGTGAATCGCACATTGGGAAACCTCCTTCGATGTATTTCAGGAGAAAAACCGAAGCAGTGGGATTTGGCCTTGTCTCAAGCGGAGTTTGCATTCAACAACATGGTGAACCGCTCGACAGGAAAATCTCCGTTCCAGTTATCTACGGACGAGTACCTCGCCATACACTAGACTTGGTCCCTCTGCCCAAGCTCCCAGGCATGAGCATTGCAGCAGAACATATGGCAGACAAAATCATGGGCATTCATGCGGAGGTACAGAACAAGCTACATGCCTCGAACGAAAAGTACAAGGAGCAAGCGGACAAGCATCGGCGACAAAAAGTGTTCGAGGTGGGCGACCAAGTAATGGTCCATCTGCGCAAAGAAAGATTTCCGACCGAACGTACAACAAGTGAAGAATAAAAAGATTGGACCGGTACCAATCATCCGAAAGATCAATGACAACGCTTATGTTGTTGATCTTCCAGATGATATGGCGATCTCACGAACTTTCAATGTCGCGGACCTGACTGAGTATCATGAGCCAGCGCATAATGATAACTCGAGGACGAGTTCTTTTGAAGTGGAGGAGACTGATGTAGAGCGGGTCGCGGACAATTACATGGCAAAGATGGATCAGAAAAGGCCCGGTCGGCGAAAGAAGTGATCTGGACCATCGACCTTAAATCGGGCGTATCTCACAATCCGGGATGAGTTAGACGACGAAAAATATATGATTTTGGGGTAGAACGAGCTACTTTAGCTAACCAACCCAGCTACGCCGGGTTGCGACGCTCGGAATTGCGAGAAACCCCTGATTTGATGGTCGTTTCCCCTGTTTCAATTTCGCTTTTACTATAAATAGTAAGTTTTAGTTTGTTTATAACTCTTCATCCGTCGGGCTTTAGGAGTTGCGTCCAACGTGAAAAGAGCTTAGAATAATTAGGGGAACGGTTTGGTGAAGCCAAATAGGACACTTACTATTTTTGGCCGAAAACCTGCGCACTAGTAGACATCACGACCGCCTATAAATAGTAAGTTTACTATTTATAGTAAGTCGCGAATTCTAGGAGTCCTAGTTGTAGTTTGATTCTCGATTTCTTTCCCATTGCTTAGTACCCTTATTTAAAGGGTTGTGAACTCGTTTTTATGGATTCATTAATCTATTTCGAATTTATTTAGAATTTATTTCTATTTTTCGCTCTCTTTTCTCGTGGATTCGAGAAAGTCTCTCGTGAGGAGTCCAGAGAAGTTCCGTGGATTTGAATAATTATCCTCTTGAGGAAGACGGTGCTCGACCTCACGTCCTCCCCTCGCGTCGGTTTGGTATCAAAGCGAGGTTTCTCCTCGGGTCGATGGCTTCTAACGACGGGTTGGGCAACAATCCCATAGGTGGTGCTCCAGAAATTTTCCTTTAACGGAAGCTTTCCAAGCAGCAAGAAGAAGAGAATCGGCAAGCCATGCAAGGGCCGCAGGCTTCCATGGACCGCATAGCGAATCTCTTGGCGAAACCCTAGGGCAACTCCGTGTTCTCGGTGGTAATCCTCCACCGCCATTGCCGAGACTCGTAATCGGCCCGATCGCAGGATAGTACCCGCAGTGCATCCAAGGGTCATGCCCGAGGACGGGGCTCCAGTGAGGAGGAGATCGACGACATAATTTTTCAACACCCCACACATGGCGCCGATCGAGTAGATCGAACGGATCGAGAATTTAAGATGCGGGTTGATATTCCTAGCTTCAATGGCCAACTACACATTGAGGATTTCCTCGATTGGCTTTCGAAGTTGAGCGATTTTTCGACTATATGGACATCCCCGAAGCAAAGAAGGTCAAGCTTGTGGCCTACAAGCCGAAAGGAGGAGCTTCACTTGGTGGGAACAACCGCAACTCGCGCGAACCAGCAGACGAAAGCACCAATCCGCACTGGCAAATGGGATGAAGCAAGCCTACTACGTGCCCGATTCCTCCCTAGCGATTACGATCGGGTATTATTCCAAAGAATACCAAAATTGCGCATGTGGTAGTCGGTCGGTGAGAGAATATGCGAAGAATTTTACTGCCGGCGGCGCGTAACGATTTAGTCGAGACCGAATCGCGCAGCAAGTCGCCCGATTCAATGGTGGGTTGCGTATGGCTATCCAAGATCGGGTCCAGATGTCCGTTTGGACGATGAATGATGCGATCAAGTTGGCTACTCGGGCGTAAGCGCAACTTGAACGCCCTAACACACGGACCTATCCCATCGCAAGGATCCCCGTGGCAGTCCACCCCTGTGGAACCTCCATGTGCCTAAGGGGAAGGAGCCCGTAGGAGCTCGTACTCAACCTCCTACGCCTGAGAACCGAGATCAGACTAGACCTCAAAGGGGCATATCGACTGCTGCTGGTCCAAGTAGAATCCCGAATCCCTATGCTCGACCAAGGCCCGACAACTGCTATCGTTGTGGCCAACCGGCCACCTATCAAATGCTTGTCCCCAGCGAAAAGTAGCAAACCTCGCCATCAATGATGGTGGTGCTGATAACGCTTATGAAGATCCAGATATTGAAGAACAGGAGCATACCATCGAGGATGAGACAGATGATTCAAGTTGGGTACAACAAGATCATGGCGAGTCGCTCATCGTGAGGCGACTATTATATGCGCCAAGGAAAGAAGTGCATCCACAACGGCATAACATCTTCCGCACTAGATGTACGGTGAATCGAAAGGTTTGTGACGTGATCATCGACAAAGTGGGAGCAACGAGAATATCGTATCCAAGATCATGGTGGAAAAATTGCAATTGAAAACAGAGCGTCATCCCTCTCCATATACAATCGGTTGGATCAAGAAGGTCACGAGACAAAGGTAATCGAACGGTGCACCATATCTTTTTCAATTGGTAAACATTATAAGGATGAAGTAGTATGCGATGTGGTTGACATGGAAGCATGTCACATACTACTCTCGGTCGACCCCGGCACCGACCGTGACGCCACTCATAAAGGGCGAGATAACATATATATCTTCGTCAAGGACGGCAGTAGGAAGACCATATTGGCCCCTATGGATCCGAGAAGAACCACCTAAAACTTCTAAAGTGGAGGGTCGTTTTCTCTTAACCATTCGGGACTTCGTGGAAGAATCCAAAGAAACAGACGAGACTTATGCATTAATTGTAAAAGGGGAAGAACTCGAGCCTACCATCATCCCCCGACTGTACTAAGGCCCTTGTTACATGAATTTCAAGAAACGGCCCGAGGACCTTCCCGATGGGTTGCCCCCTATGCGAGATATCCAACACCATATTGACCTTGTCCCCGGGTCCGCTTACCTAATCGTCCTCATTATCGAATGAGCCCGAATGAGTGCGAGATTCTCGCAGGGACAAGTGGAGGAACCGATCCGTAAGGGTCTTATTCGAGAAAGCATGAGCCCATGTCTTGTACTCACTCGCTAACTCCAAAGAAAGATGGCGGTTGGCGCATGTGTGTCGACAAATGGCCATCAACAAGATCACCATAAAATACTGTGTTTCCTATACCACGGTTGGATGATATGTTGGATATGCTAGAGGGCGCAAAATTATTCTCTAAATTGGACTTAAGGAGCGGCTACCATCAGATTCGAATACGGCCGGGTGATGAGTGGAAAACAGCCTTCAAGACCAAGGAAGGATTGTACGAATGGATGGTCATGCCTTTCGGTCTTTCTAATGCGCCTAGCACATTCATGAGGTTGATGAACCAAGTTACTGAAACCTTTATCAAGGCGGTTCGTTGTGGTTTATTTTGATGATATTTTGATATACAGTCAAGACGAAACCACCCATATGGAGCATCTCAAGAAGGTCCTTCAAGTGCTCACTGAAAATAAACTGTACCTCAATTTAAAAAAGTGTAGCTTCATGACTGATAGCCTATTGTTTCTGGGTTTTGTGGTTACATCCACGGGCATTCGAGTGGATGAGGAAAAGGTGAAGACAATCAGAGAATGGCCGGTTCCTAAAAATATTCACGAAGTGCGAAGTTTCCATGGACTAGCGACATTCTATCGTCGGTTCGTGAAAAATTTCAGTAGCATTGTGTCACCGATAACAGATTGCATGAAGAAAGGGCAGTTTCAGTGGACTGACGAAGCCGACAAGAGCTTTGGTGAAATCAAGCGCAGATTATCCACGACCCCGGTTCTTGTACTCCCCAACTTCGACAAACTGTTTGAAGTCGAATGTGATGCCTCATATGTCGGGATTGGGGAGTTTTATCTCAAGAAGGTAGGCCGGTTGCCTTCTACAAAGTGAAAAACTTAGTGATGCACGCAAGAAGTGGTCTACATATGAGATCGAGTTGTACGCGGTGGTCCAGTGCATCTGCGACACCGCGACATTATTTGATTCAAAGGGAATTCATACTTTATACGGACCATCAAGCCCTCAAGTTTATTAATAGTCAAGCTAACATTAACCGTGTGCATGCTAGATGGATCTCATTTTTGCGCAGAATTCACATTCGTGCTAAAGCATAAGTCGAGGCAACAGAACAAAGTAGCCGATGCGCTGAGTCGCCGTGCAGCTTTGTTAGTCACTATGAGCAATGAAGTTGTCGGGTTCGATCGCCTCAAAGACATATATGCTGACGACGATGACTTCAAGGACGCATGGGTTAGATGTCAGGAAGGTCACCCCGGTGACTTACATATACAAGACGGGTTCCTTTTAAGGGAAATCGACTATGTATCCCAAAGAGTTCGCTAAGGGAACAGATAATTCAAGAGCTACATGGAGGTGGCCTCAGTGGACACCTTGGGCGAGACAAGACGCGAGCTCTTGTGGAAGAGCGGTATTACTGGCCGCAATTGGTACGTGATGTGGGAAAGGCAGTCCAACGCTGTTATATTTGTCGACTTCCAAGGGACAATCTCATAATACGGGCCTCTACACCTCGTTACCAAAGGTGCCTGACGGCCCTTGGGAGGATTTATCTATGGACTTTGTGCTTGGTCTCCCACGAACACAACGCGGCATGGATTCGGTGTTCGTGGTAGTAGATCGTTTTTCCAAGATGGCGCACTTTATTCCATGCAAGAAAACTCTCGATGCAACACACGTGGCGAATCTATTCTTCGAGAAATTGTGCGGCTACACGGGGTTCCCAAGACTATTACTTCCGACCGTGACACGAAGTTCATAAGCCACTTTTGGCGGACTTTGTGGACTCGATTCGATACACGCCTTGATTCGGCCAAAGCCATGTACCACCCTGTCGACGGTCAACCGAGGTTGTGAATCGCACATTGGGAAACCTCCTTCGATGTATTTCGGGAGAAAACCGGTGGGATTTGGCCTTGTCTCAAGCGGAGTTTGCATTCAACAACATGGTGAACCGCTCGACAGGAAAATCTCCGTTCCAGGTTATCTACGGACGAGTACCTCGCCATACACTAGACTTGGTCCCTCTGCCCAAGCTCCCAGGCATGAGCATTGCAGCCAGTAACATATGGCAGACAAAATCATGGGCATTCATGCGGAGGTACAGAACAAGCTACATGCCTCGAACGAAAAGTACAAGGAGCAAGCGGACAAGCATCGGCGACAAAAAGTGTTCGAGGTGGGCGACCAAGTAATGGTCCATCTGCGCAAAGAAAGATTTCCGACCAGAACGTACAACAAGTGAAGAATAAAAAGATTGGACCGGTACCAATCATCCGAAAGATCAATGACAACGCTTATGTTGTTGATCTTCCAGATGATATGGCGATCTCACGAACTTTCAATGTCGCGGACCTGACTGAGTATCATGAGCCAGTGCATAATGATAACTCGAGGACGAGTTCTTTTGAAGTGGAGGAGACTGATGTAGAGCGGGTCGCAGACAATTACATGGCAAAGATGGATCAGAAAAGGCCCGGTCGGCGAAAGAAGTGATCCGGACCATCAGACCTTAAATCAGGCGTATCTCACAATCCGGGATGAGTTAGACGACGAAAAATATATGATTTTGGGGTAGAACGAGCTACTTTAGTTAACCAACCCAGCCTACGCCGGGTTGCGACGCTCGAATTGCGAGAAACCCCTGATTTGATGGTCGTTTCCTGCGTTTCAATTTCGTTTTACTATAAATAAGTAAGTTTTAGTTTGTTTATAACTCTTCATCCGTCGGGCTTTAGGAGTTGCGTCCAACGTGAAAAGAGCTTAGAATAATTAGGGGAACGGTTTGGTGAAGCCAAATAGGACACTTACTATTTTTGGCCGAAAACCTTGCGCACTAGTAGACATCACGACCGCCTATAAATAGTAAGTTTACTATTCATAGTAAGTCGCGAATTCTAGAGTCCTAGTTGTAGTTTGATTCGATTTCTTTCCCATTGCTTAGTACCCTTATTTAAAGGGTTGTGAACTCGTTTTTATGGATTCATTAATCTATTTCGAATTTATTTAGAATTTATTTCTATTTTCTCCCTCTCTTTTCTCGTGGATTCGAGAAAGTCTCTGTGAGGAGTCCAGAGAAGTTCCGTGGATTCGGAATAATTATCCTCTTGAGGAAGACGGTGCTCGACCTCACGTCCTCCCCTGCGTCAAAATCTTAGGTAAAAAATACATTTTAGTTGTATACAAAGAAAATGTGATGAAAAACTCTAAATTAGATAAAGGACTTTAAAGAATGTAATTACCCAATGTATCTCTTTCAACAATGTTTAACTAATAATCTACATTTAGGTGGTTTGGAGTCTTTATATGGAATAACAAGTTCAAGGACTTTGACCTATTTATAGAATTTGAAAATAGAGAAATATCACATGTTTCTAATGAATAGGTATGAATTGTTCAAATTAGTAGAATTAGGTAAGAAAAGTAGAAGCGGGTGAGGAAAGTAGAGATAGGTAAGGAAAGTAGAAGCTTATGTTATGATTTGAATTGTTCACATATATACTTTCCTTATATATGATTTGAAAGTAGAGATAGGTAAGGAAAGATATATATATATATATATATATATATATATATATATATATATATATATATATATATATATATATATATATATGTGTGTGTGTGTGTGTGTGTGTGTGTGTATATGTGTGTGTGTGTGTGCGCGCGCGCGCAGATAGACATGCCAACCACAATTCAAATCATAACATAAGCTGCTCAAAATATGGGCAGTGTCACATGATGTAAGTCAACCAAAAAAGTTTCATTTATCTAACAATGAATCATTATGTTTCGGTTCATTAATTAGTGTTTTTTTTTTTAATTAATTGTCCATTTGTTGATTATTGATCACACAATAATCATTGTATCTCTATTTATGCCCCTCTACTTTCCCTAACCACATTTATATTCATTATACTTCTTCTTTTTACCTATTTTTATTAATTTTAAATATACACACACACTCAGACTATTTCTAGAAACAACGTATACTGTCCTTAATATATATTCAACTGATGAGTTGTGATGTTAATTGTCTAGTCAGTCATCTTGAATCTTTACCATTAATCAAATTAATTTGTATTTTTCAAGTAATTTCAACTTAAAACCCTTAATTCTTTTTTTTTTTTTTTAATGGTGGGTTTGGATGTATGCCCGAATCCTGATTTAATCAGGTCTCGACTTGTTTTAAACCTGAATTGGAGAATTGCATGTCTTTGACCACAAAAGCTCGTCTGGAACGCCAAAAATACATTTTAATGTGAACAATTGCTATTCTTTTCCTAATACTCCATTTTCTTTGCAAGTGCGGCCTTTGCAATGAGTGTATGGTAGACTGACTTTATGGCAAGGGCATATTCAAGATGTGGCTTACCTGATGAGTGGACAGGATATCACATACATGTGTCGTGGTGATTTGTGCATGCATTGTAAGGTTCTTGTTTAACTACTGGATCAATTGTTTTAAGTAGCAAGCATTTGATTTAAGGTATGACCTTGGTTTAGAGTGAGAACTTGATCTTGAAATGTTTTTGAAATGACTAATTGAGGACATTCCATGACAACCTATCTAGGAAACATGCCTTGCATGTTATTTATATGGCAACTGGCAAGCATAGTAGACTTATTCAACATATGAGTCGTGGTTATAGACTAAATATTTATGATTTCCTTGCAATGTGTATATTAGATAGAATCCAATAGCCTGTATTCAGTTTTTTTTTTTTTGGAAGTATATTAGATGGAATGCCTTGATATATCGGTTACATATTGTGGTTGGCATGATCGTTGTGCTTCATTTAATAACATTGATCATAAGATGATCAGCTTTAAATTTATTAGCAATATTGATGAGTCATTGTTACCTTTTTTTAAATGATCCAAGGATCATTAACAATCCTTAAAGGGTCTATTTGGTGCATGGTATTAGGTGAGAATTTGGTGTTCGAAGTATCGCTATCACTACAAGTTTTGTTGGCCAGGGATATGGAAACAATATCGATCTCTCCGATAATGTTATCAATAACTCAAAATGTGAGGAAACATTTGGAAAACATGGAAAATAAAAAGCAGTGAAAATTATCATTGAAACTTTAGGGAATACTAAAATACATATATTTGCATATTTAGGAATAAAAAAATTTATAAAACGAATGTATACATAATAAGTTTTCCTTCTTTAATGGGAGGCTTAAAAACATATCTTGTTGTAAGAAATTAGTCCAACCATCCCATCTATCCTTCCAACCATTCAACCTTCCATCCAAACATCAGTACTTAAGAATATCGACAACACACGATATTTTGTCAAGAAATCACCAACAAATGGAAAGGAAACAAAAGAATGTGATCTCGATATCACCCATGTTACGTTACTGATAATATCGTCAACAATTGGATGACTGTATACAACTATGCACCCATAAAATAATTTGAAATGAAAATTTTTCAATAATCAGATTTTTGACAATATTGATACATTAACGATATTATTGAAATATTGCCAATACATTGGCAATACCATTGACACCTGGAATTTACACACTCAAAAGTATTGATGATACATTGGAGATATTGATACATTGGCGATAACATCGATATCTAGAATTTACAAAGTTAAAAATAATTGTAATAGATTGGCAATACTTAGCGATACATCACCAATACCTATAGAATTTTTGATATTACTGGTGTTATCGATATCGATATTACTGGTGTTATCGATATCGCTACCAGTGTTATTAGTATCGCCAAGCTAGAAATAAAGATACCATCAGGGATATTTCGATAATACGGAGTATACTCTGGACAATAGGTAGGATTAGGTGGTATATGGAATTGCATTTGGTCTCGTATAAATTTCATTCGACATTTGGATATGACTCAAAGGATTTTCGAAATCCATTACATTTGTCGGCCCCATGTTGATGCATGTGTTTACCCACACCATCCATCCATATGCACCCTTTACATGTGACATTCAAGTTGTATATGCGTACATGTGGTTGGCATTAGTTGTGAAATCTAGTCCATTGATTACAATTCCATGGTCCACCAAACACATGCTTCACTTAATACCATGTTTTTCCTAAAGGAAGAATTTGATCCCAAATGTGGGATTGGACTATCGAAATACCATGGTATTTCTATACATGCAATCATTGTGCAATAATGGTGTTAATTACATCTAATGCAATTCCATACCATTTAATCCCGCGTACCAAATAGAAAGCATCTATATCTAATTGGATGACTACTTGTAGGTGTTGAAAGTTCTAACTTACATCTATCAGTCGTATATTATTGTTTTATTGGTGAAGGGATATGATGTTATTAATTTATTATCATTGACCTATATAGAACAGGCCCGGACCTAGACATGACTTTGGACGTTGGATCATGTGTCAGTGGCTAGTGAGCGCAGCCCCTTATAACCCTTCAGTTGGGTGGGCCACTACTGTGCATGGCCCATTCAATCCCATATCCCCATTGTCTGGAATAGAAGTGAAACAAGAAGGTGACATTGATTTAAGGGGAGTTTTTTGATACTCAGGTAGAGTAGGATGCTTAATACTCAGGCGCTCAGAAATTGATTTAAGGGGAGTTATTTGAGATGGCTTCTTTGAAATATCCCCATATTACAAAAGTCCCTCATACAGACCTTAACAGGCCAGGCTAATGGGCTTTTGGACCTTTAGTTAAACTTGGACCTGATTTATAAACAGGCTTTTGGACCTCTAGTCCGACACGACCCGATAACGGGCTTGAATTATAAACTCGAGCCCAACCCTCAGGCTTGATACTCCAGCCCAAGGCGGGCTAAGCCCGGAAGCCTAATAAGCTAACCTGGCCTGTTGGCACCCTTAGATGGAGTTATTAAGGTATGTATGTATGCATGAATGAATGAACTCATTTTGATTACTATTGTACTAATTTCATAGGACAACACATACTTTAGCCCCTCATACAATGGAAATTTATTAATTTTGTTTCTTTTGTAATTTTTTAATTCCTACAAATATAAATATATGTATTTTATCATCTCCTGAAGTTTTAAATATGGGTTCTATTGTAATTAAGGGAAAAAAATTGGAGATTCATGGGAGTTTTGAGGGGTAAAAGTGTGGTGAGTGGATACGAGTGGTTGGTCAAATTCAAGGGTGATGATTTCCTTACTCATGCAGAGAATTTGGAAAAAATTCAGCTAATTAGGGTTTCATTTATGCTTTAGGGTTATTTATAGAAAAGAATATATATTTGAAATCTTCTTTTTTTAAAAAATTAAGTAAATTTTCACAATTTTCTTTTGAAAAAAAAGAGAGGAAAGAATTCAACCATTATATGCATGCAACGTAGTGGTCTAACAGCTAGCTGTTACATCAACTATTGTGGTTATTGAATACCTTGCATGTGATAAGCTGGAATTCCATAAATGGATTTAGGGGTGTACATGGAACCGTTGGAACCGTGTAACCGGACCGGAACCGTTGGATCGGTCCGGTTTGGTCTAGTTCTAGGGTGTTAATGGTCTGGTTCCGGTTCCACAATTCCCAAAACCGTTGATTACGGATCAGTTCCAATTTAGAGCTCTGTAGAACCGAATCGAACCGTCGAACCGAACAGTAGATCCGAACCGTTACACGAACCGTAGATCCGAACCGTGACACGAACCGTGGATCCGAGCTTTAATTTAAAACAAAAAATAAAAAACCCGAAGTTCCCTAATTCCTTTAGGCTTTAGCGCCCCCTGCCCTCTCGCCCCCTGCCCCTCTCGCCCCTCTCATTGAGATCCGAACCGTGACACTCAATCCACGATTTGGGATTGGGCAAGATATAAAAATTTCCCAAATGGGCATCTTATTCCTTCGTTCAGGGGCTTGTAAATAGACAGTTGAGAAGTGTAGCAATGGTCCTTACTGAACTGAAAAGGGCAAGAGATTGGACGGACATGATTGTAGAATCTAAGATCCTTTCCATCGGAAGTTAGGTCCTTGAGTTTGTAGGAGTGGGGCCCATGTTTGGTGATCGGACGATGGGATCCTTTCATGGATGCTCTCACGTAGGAAGATCCTATTTTAAAATCAAGGTGGGACGTTTATTCCCGATAAAGAAGCGGATTAGGTGGCACCCGAGTAACATGTTAGTGGGTGTTTCCCTCACTGTGGGGCCCACTTTGATGTATGTATTGCACATCCACGCCGTCCACAGGAAACAGTTCTCATTGAACACCCACCGTTAAAAACTTCCTAGGTCCCACCATAATTGGGCTGGAGTTTAAAAAGCCTAGAACCGTGGAACTGATCCGGAACTGAACCGGTTTTCACCGTCCGGTTCTGGTTCGGTTCTAGGGTGCTAACAGTCCGGTTCCGGTTCCAAAAATCCTAGAACTGTAGGGAACGATTCGGTTCTGGTTTCACCCCAAAACCAGACCGAACCGAACCATGTGCACCCCTAAATGGATTTATGTAGTTAACCCCAATTAGTTAGTATAAGGCTTTGATGATTATGATTATGATTATGATTATTTATTATATAATAATTAGTAAGGATTTTTCTTTTTTAATTTAAAATATTTTTATTTAATAAATATCTTCTTCATGAAGTAATATTAAAATAATAATATTCAGTTATTTAATAGAAATATGCAAGAGTTCACCCAATGAATATCTCAATTATTTTTTTAGAAAATGTATATTTTCAAAATATAACAAAGTATGGTGAATTTGTAGATCGGCCTACATTCATCAACATTTATCTTCTCTGTAAGTTATATTTTAAAGGGTGAAAATGGAAGAAATTTGGATTTCACCAGTTTCTTTTGTTTTCACCTTCAAAATCGAAATTTCTTCTGTGAAATTCATGTCAATGTGTGAAAAAAAAAAGTTTTAACTTCTTTTCTAGCATAGATATGAATTTCAACTTCTTTTCTTGCTAATTGGTTGAAAAAATAAATAAATAAATTTAAATAAAGAAAATAAAATTTAAACAAATAATATTGCAAAACTATTTTTTTTTATTTGGATTATTTAATTTTTCAATGTTAATTATGGGGAGGGTGGAAAGTGGTTAGCAAGAAAGGTGAATTCAGTAGGAGTGATCATCATGTGTGGAGGACAATTCTATTTTTGAGTAAGGAATAAATGTGGACAGACTTTCAAGATATTGCAGGCTTTAAATGTTCCACTACTACCAATGTGTAGTGATATTGTGGATGATTGATAAGAAGAGGAATGCTTGATATAAAATGGTCGATCATGCAAGTAGTATACTTGCTTGAAGAAAGGCCAAAATTACACCCACTTGCTTAAAATAAAATGAAAATTTTTGGAGATCAATAGTTTTTTCTTTTTTTATTTTTCTATTTGCAACTAATAATTTTATTAAGAAGAAGAGATCATACAGAAATCCGTCTAGACAATGGATATTGGTCACTCAGAACAAGACCTGCGCCTTTCATGAGATTATCTGCAATGCGATTGACGTCTCCTGAGACTTGAAAAAACCATATAGTCAATTGAGTAATGGTTGCTCTTCCTTTCTTGTTATCTAGTTTTCTTTCTTTTCTTTTCTCTTTTCCTTTCCTTTTTTCCCCCTTCTCTTTTCCTTCCCTTTTTTCCCCCTCTTCTCTCTCCCTCTCTTTTTGTAATTGGATTCTATGGTTTGGTTGTTGAATGCCTTTATAATTGAATTTGTTTTAATGCCTTGGAGGAGAGTGCTTCTAAAATATTTTACACTGTTTATTTTAGCAACTTTTGCATTGGAGTGAAAATAAACTCTAGTTTGGAACCTTGCATTGCAGTCTATTTCTTTGAACTGAAGTTTTTTCCCACCTCTTTTTCACTGACATTGGTTTTCAAATGAGACTATAATTTGTATGTTGGACTCACACATTTTAGGAAACTGATTCTTTAAGAAATAAACTGAACATAAAAAGTAACAAATATAAGAGAGTGGCTAACTATAATAACATTTATAGTAGATCAAGGAGTGTTAGAAGGTTTTTAGATACAAGTGATGTGTAGGTGAATGTTTGAGATGTTTAAACAAAACATAGTCAAACCATTTGATTTACAACATTTCTAACCATGGCACTATCATAGTCAAACCATTTGATCTGCAACATTTCTAATTTAAACATGCAATTTTATTTTCTTAACTTATTACGTTTTCTTTTAATCAATAGTATGATGGGCCTCATATAGTTGGACTAGCTAATTGATTCCCTTGCATCTCTATATTTGGGTTAAAGAGCTTTTCCTGAAATGCCTCAGTTGTAGTCGTTTGAAGTCTTTGGGCATTAAGCTCATTCTTCCACAACCAGGGAAACTTTTTCATACTCAGATTTATTTATTTTTTCCTTTTTTCATCAGTAAGGATTCGATATGCCCTTTATATTTTTTAGGTCCAACCCAAAACTTATTTTGAATCCGTTAAGGATTTGCTCTATGATTGGTCAAGTACCCTACTATGGTCTATCCAGACCTATCGTATCATTTCCCTTTACTGAACAGAGGTGGACGCAGACATCTCAGAAAGAAATGCTAAATGTAGATTTTCCAAAGTTGTAATAGAAAACTCTCTCCTTACGATCATGGAAAATCACGCTCTGAACCAAACAATGGAATTGTTTAGCTCTCCATTCGCCAAGGATTCCATTAGGGTTTTTTATGTCCATGTTTTGGATTGTCTTTGTTTAAACAGGATAAACAAATGTTTTGGAAACAGGTCTATTTTGGAAAAATACCAACAAACAGAACCAATTACCGATCAGTCACTGCCAAGGTTCCGTTGCATCTTCATCTAAGAATCTCTTAACATACTTTGAGCTTTCAGCCTATCCACATCCAAGTAATCAATACCGATCTGCAACGGTCTGATTTTACAGATGGAAATAGCTTCTGTCTTGTTGATGTTAATACATCTAATCTCCACTTTATCCATTTCACTGTCTATTGATAGATAATGGGCACCAACCAACCATCCCAAACTAACAACGGTCAGGTAATTGGCCACTAGGCAATGCCAATGCGTTACAGCTCATATCACTTATTGTACAAGAATTAGGAATATGAATGGTGGATATCGAATCCAAAACACCCACAATCAATGCTTTGTATTCTATTTAGATGTTCCACCTCAATAAATCTGAGCCATTTCAAGAAGAGTTGGCAAGTGAGCCCATGGTTTGGTAAACCATCTGTCTGTTCTGTCTGTTGTGTCCCATGATAGATGGACTGTACCCCAAAAATCTGTCAATAGGAAAATCTTAACCTTTCATTTTGTGGTCTACATATAACAGTTAAGAAGAGAAATATGACAGCAATCCATATTCAACTGGAAATAGTCCCAAGATTGGCCATTGGGATCTCTTACCATCAGGGAGATTTTTGGGTCAGCATCCATCCATGGACAGACGAAACAGACTATAGGTCTGGGGACCCCACACGACAAAGATATGGATGGCATATCATATAATTCCTCTTTCAAGAAAAGATGGGTCTTCATCACATGTCTCCAAACCTGTTAGGTATGATCTACATGGCCGATCAGTCTCAAACACTGCCATGTAGAGCAAAACACCAAATGCACCAGAAAAGAAAAACACCAAAAAATGACAAAACATGCCAATTAAGAAGGAAGACTAAGATGCAACTGAATGAATCACACGGCCCAAGATCATATAGATTTTTTGTGGTACAAGCCCTATCCATGGTGATGTATGAGTTCAATAGTATTTAACAGATCAATTACACCACAATGCCCATGGGATAAAGCTATCCTCTACTTCTTTTTGACAGTGATGATGATTTTTTCCTTGTTGAGCGTGTAGGTTCAAAACTGTATCAATTCAGGTATGAGCTTTAGTAGGAATGAGAGTTCGTGTTGAGAAAACTTTGGCCTTGTGATTCTCGTTAGCTTCCCCTCTCCTTCTAAAACATGTCCGCTCTCTTCTGCCTCCTCAGCTGGTCTGATGAAATCCGAAACGGATTCTGTGATCTCTTTAACCAGGTCAACGATCACACCATCAACGCCCATTAGATGTTGCATGTAAACTGCCTCTGAGACATTGCTGAAACGCACGAGAAGATAATTAGCATTGTAAAAATCAGATCAGATCATTAGAATCATAGACATGGTTTGAAAACCAACTTGCTAGATGCCTGGTATACGTCTGACTCAATCGACTTAGTGAGTCGCCTGGGCGATCTTGGGTCAGCCAATATACAGGACAAAAGGAAACGGTGAAAATTTGACTTTGACTCAACTAGATTTGTCCTGCCAACTTGACTGAGTCAAATCATGCTCGACTTGAAAAATGGTGATGAAAACAGTAAAAAACTTACTTCAATTGGCCATAGCTTAGGAGGGAAAGATTGGCTTCTTTGATCCTTGGTATTGCTCCTGGATTTCTGAAAATTGCTCTGACTTCCGATACTATCCCTTGCAAACCGCCCGCCAAACACAATTTGATGGCTTCATCTATGGAGTTTCTTCTCACATCATTATAAACTTCAGATCCACCATTTGTGAGGAAGAAAACCTATGTAAAGAAGAAGAAAAAAATTCAGATTCTGAACTACTTCCAATTAATATATACAACTATATATCAACAATGTTAGTCATTTTTTATAAAAAAAAATTTCATTCTATTGTATTTTGAACCTATTTAGGGTGTGTTTGGATGCTTATTAAACTGAAGTGAAATTTATTCAATTCGTCATCGAGGAAATAACACAAACAGGACCTGCACCACTTAGCTTGTAAGGATAACTTCTCGCCTAATTGCCATCCTGTGAATTTCAAGCTGGACTTGAAACGATAGAAATTTACTGGCATGTCTCTCCTTATGAATGTAGCCAGGCTACCGCCACTTCGGCTGTTTACTCTTTTGAACTGAATTTTTGCAATTCAATTCAACCAGGCACCCAATTGAGCTTGACACTAGAATTGTCAAGATAGCCCCATAAACCATTGTTACATTAAGAAATTGAACTCAGAAGTAGACGAAACATTTAGTTTACAATGCCTGGACCTAGATAGTATTGTTTTTAAACCTTATTTGCAAGTATGGGTTGATTACAGAAACTTTTAAGCAGAAATCTCAGTCTGTCATTCTCTATTGGAAAGAAGATAAACAAACACCAATATACTGAAGAAATCAGGTGAAAGAAGAGGGAGGCAAGTGGCAAATGAGGGGTTTCTCCACCTTTGAAGTAGAAACCAAAATAGGCTTTCGTTAACTAAAATAGGCTTTCAAAAGCCAAACAAGCATTTATACTAAAAGCCTAAACCATACTATTAATCTCATTTGTGCATCTAACCAAACCCTGACAGTTTGGATTGAAGCCTGAAGGACTTCTAATATTCCATTCCCAAACAAACTAGTGGAAGATTTTAAAAGATTGTTGTTCTTTTCATAGATTTTAAAAGAGGATAAGCAGAAGACCTAAGGACTCAGATTGAAGAGGTGGGAAGGTATACCGAAGATAGGACCTTGGATAGGATTGAATGGCAAAAAAAAGGTCATAAACCCAATCCCAAATAGTTGGAACAAGGCAACGAAGATGATGATGAGGAGGAATAATATAATGCTTGATCCAACAATCCAAAAATGGAAGCTCGTTTTCTGGTAATCCAACCATCCATCTAGGGTCCCCATCTCAGATGGTCCATGGTTCAAATTTCTACCAACAGACGGCTGCGTTCATCAATGGTTTCTTAACCATCCATTTGCAAACCGCTAATTAAATGGCTAGGATCATCTAATGGATGAGATTTTGGGAGATGTCCCACCTCACAATGGGGATCCCAAATGCATGGCCTATCAAAAGATCAGCTCTAACTAAGAATTGGTTACAAGGCTATCTATTTCTTGCCTTCTTAAAAAGTGGATAAATTGGGTGACTCCATTGAATCAGTAGCAAATCACCGATTCAACATGTGAATTGACCAATTCAAGTGATTCGCTTAATTCAGTGGGGAACTGATTCACAACAAAAATTCAGCCCATGTAATCTCCTTGAATTTGCCAACTCGATGCGGAATTGACCAAAAGTGCAAACTATGCTAACTCCTACAACTAATCCAATCATTGGATCTAAAGAGAAGTATAATTTATAGTGCTCCTAGCCGGATCAGTTCACATGGAAAGGTGGGGATCCAAACAAAAGACTTTCCACTAAACCTATTTCTGCAACTTACCTCAAAGACAATCAAAGGATTAGATTGTAACCTTGTTTATAACATTTCCTCCCAAAGTGCCTCAGTTGTCAAACCTTGAAGTCCTAACTATACCATCTATTCCCAAAATGACACTGAGGATAAAGTTATATATCAACCACCTCCTTCAAATAACATTTCATATTTCAAATTTCCACAGCCATTAGCAAAATTGCCACCCTTTTTATATCATTTCATTCTAAAATGTCCTGACCTTAGCATCTGAGCTTTCAACCTATGAATCCCAGTTATTCTGGAAACACCTCCTTTCTGTTAGATTGCAAAATTTCAACTCTACTATATAGGTGACTACAAAGTTCCAAAACCCAAAAACTCGACTCAACTCGACTTACAGCCGGGTCAGATCAACTCGAATACTCAATCAGGTTGCACTTGACTCAACTTGATATTAAATGAAGTAAAAATATCTATATAGTTACTATAAACTCAAAATATCTACCTACTAATAAAAATTAAACAAGCAAATTTTAAAGTTCTGTTGTTGTGATCGTGCTGTTTAAGGACTTCCTCCATTGGAAACCCTCTGCCCATCTCTCTCTCTCTCTCTCTCTCTCTCTAGAGAGAGAGAGAGAGAGAGTCGGATCGAATTGACTGAGTCAGTGGTATGACCTGACAATTCTTGTTGAGTAGGGGCTGAGTTAATCTTATGACCCAATTTCTCAGAGGCTCAGTTTAAATCTCACCGAGTCGAGTTGAATAAGCAGAGTTTCTAGTCAATTCAACAAATTTTAGGACTGCGGTAATAATAGCTATATAGAAAAACCATTGTCAAAAGCTCTTACAGGGTAAACACTTTGTAATTTCCTGAGTATCTGGACCGCATCAGGTTGGAAGCTTGAGAAGATGATGGGCCGCTCTTTGGCATATTTGAACACCACCTGTCAAGAAAAGAATGTTGATATAACTGACCCATTTCATAAATAAAAAAGATCAATGCAATTGATTGCATTCTATGATATGATGCAACTAGTTGCATTTGGCCACGTGTCCAATCATATATATGGATTCATTCAATGCAATTGATTGCATTCTATGATATGATGCAGCCAGTTGCATCTGGCCATGTGTCCAATCATCTATATGGATTCACCGTTAAAATCAAACACACGGTATCCTAACCATCAAAACAGTAGCCACATCTTTATCACCACCCATTCCCCAGGCCATGATAGACGGTTGGCATCTTCCGATCGCAAAGATCTTAACAACCACAACAATCCTAGGAGGAGCCAACTGAATAGATTGTTTAAGTTGATGATTGGACCAATTTTTATAATGATAATCTTCACCATTCCATTTTGTAAGCTATTTATCTAATGGTGAGGATCATCCGATCAGTGATCTGGACTCAACGAACAGTCCAAGCATCTAAATGAAACTAGCATCACAGCCTACAATGCAACTAGTTGCATTGAATCTTCTCTTTCATAAATTCAACACTGTCAATTTCCCTACAAGAATTTCAATGTTTTTATGCCGAGAGAGAGAGAGAGAGAGAGAGAGAGAGAGAGAGAGAGAGAGAGAGAGAGAGAGAGAGAGAGAGTCAACATATACCACATACCTGCAGGATTACTTGAAGAACATGTACAAGCGTCTCGTCTTCATAAACAATGTAGTCGTCGAATTTCAGTTCGATGTTGAAACCAATAGACGGATCGACTCTCTGAAAGGCCTCTTGTAATGTACAAAGAGGGTCATCATCCTCAACGTTCCAGCTGAAAATTCTCCCATCTTTAACTTTTCTAAGCAATGATTTTCCCACCTAAGAAGCACATGACAAAAGAAGATTAACTTTGAATTCTCTGATCACTTCGAAGAAAATGCGTCAAGATTATGGCAGAATACTTACATTTCCAGACTCTCTTTGGGGTCCATAGCAGAGAAATTCAGGCAAGGTAAGCTCTGTAACTCTCTTCTCGGATATAGAACTCTGAAAACAAATAGAATCTGATGTTTACGAACGCAGAAGCAAAAAAATTACTATCTGATTTGCAAACACATTGATGATGCCCGGCCCATCTAAGCTCCACCTGCTCCACACCATCGCATGAGCTATATAGCTCAAAGCTGCACTGATCAGAACTAACTGCCCTGTCAGCAGCATGCAAATGACAAGAATTCTCTGACCAAACACATGTATGGTTTAGATGGGACAGCATATCATCCTTCAGGTTTTGTCTGAATTCAGTGTATAAACCATAGTCGAATGATGGGGGCCTGCCCAAATGGGAAAATGCAGTCAAATGCCTTCTTTAATCAGTTGGCTTTGCAGCTGATAGTTGACAAGGAACATCTTCACTGACATTGTTTGTTCACATTTACAACATTCAGGAATTGGATCATCAAATCAATGGGCCACTTCCTGAATGAACCATCATAGATCGTAGACCAATCTAGTACCAGTCAGATGATCCTTTCATCATCCATGTTTCCCCAATGGATGCTCTTCTTGGAAGTTATGGGGCCTTCCATTTGTAACAGTTTCGAAGATTTTATTGGTATGATCAGTGTAATTTTTGTGCTGTTCCGCTGTGGACAATCTAAGGGCCTGTTTGGGTGCCACTTAAAATAAAAATGAGTTCATCTCATTTTACTTGATCATAATTATGTATTAGAGGGCATACGTCATTTTGGTATGGATAGAAGACAATCTTGATAGCCAACAATTGTAATCTTTGTGGACACTCTCCATTGGGTAGGATTGCCTCACACGGATCTGTGAGGGTGTGGCAGTTGAAGGGTGTTATGTTGACTCGAGATGATGGTATTGATTGACTTGAGTCACCACTAGCCAAAAAAACTCAGAATCTATAGTCAGCTATACTCCGTAGAATTCATTTTCGGTTGGAGAATCAAAGACTCCCCAATGAGAATGACTCCTTGAATGGTTTGTGGCTAGGAATTCTAAGTAAGGACCTCGATGATGGAGATGGAAGGGATTAGGCACCTTTCTCCACCCACACTTGCGTGCAAGTCTTTGCTTTATGACATTTTAGGATTTTTTGAGGATTTTCAGGGTTCCAGCTCATTGGTTATGGACAAAATCTGGAATCGATTAGAGAACCATTACTCGGGAGATGGTAATTGCAAAAGAGAAAGGAAACAAGTAATGGAGTGAACTGGTAAATAAAAAGGATTAAATGACACTTGGTTTCTGATACACTAGGATCCAAGGGCTCGGCAAGGCGAGAACATACACCCAAGTGTCACTTGAAGGTAGAGCAAGACGTGTATGAGAAATGAGATGCACAATATAAAGAAAAACAAAATAAATGAATGTTCAGATCACCACCCACTCGTGGAAATCTGAGAGGAGAAATGAGAGTTACGACACTCCTCCTTGGTGAAGGTGATTGCGGATCTCAAATCTTGACCTTACTCCAATCAACTTGAACTATTGAGATAACTTGGATATGTGTAGGGGCTTAGGCTAGATGGTTGAGATGAAATGGATGGGGCGGATGGACAAGACTTCTGTCTTTTACTCTCACTCTTTCAAGTATGTAAGCGTAGAGTTTTCTCTCGAGGACCTGAGATTAGAGAGAACCAAGTGTGTTGAAATGAGAGGGGGTGATGTTACATTTGCAAATATTGGGAATTTTAAGGGTGGAAGTGCCATATGAAGAGGTTTGATTGACTGAAGGACAGCTAGTATTTCTAGGTTGGCTTGATAAGTGGTAAAACTTGTAATTTTACCACATTCCACGAGCAAATGACTGTTTTCCTCTTTGGTGATAGTCAGATTTGTGGTTGGGTGGCTGAATCCTAGTATAACCGCCCTAGAGATTTTGGAGATATGCATGTAGCCTCTGGGAGATTTCGTTGACTTTTATCCATAGGCGGCATAGACTCACGCTTTCTCCATATAAGCTGCTTTCGAGTAAGCCTTGGTGCCCTTTAGTGAGCCCAGTGTGGCCAGATGGTGCCGGCGGCAATCTGATTGGCCAGTATGAAATTTTGCACTTTGGCCTTTTCTGTTGAGTTTCGATGGGTCTGTAAGGTCCCTGTGTTGTTTTGGATTAGGTTGTGGGGTGGTTTGATGGGTTTGCAGTGAATGGGTTCCTAATCGGGTTTCTCAGGTTTCCTGAGGATTTGCGGGTTTCAAGTTAGCCATAGGTTCTGGCTCAATGTCGAGTGCACATTGCTTCAGGTTGGGGTATCTATGATCTCTAATATACAATTACAATTCACTAGAATGAGATGAACTCGATTGAAAAAGAAAATTTTTTTTAAAAGAAAGCCATCTTTTTAGGGGCAACCAAACAAGCTCTGAGAGGTTATGTATTAACAGGACTGTATGGATCCACCAACAGATGCAGCATTTGGATGGCAGAAATGGTTCTATACACCGAATTTTCATACAGAGCTTATACCCAATCCATTCCTTATTGAAAATCATCAATAAAGATGGGAGAAACTTACGCCTTCTTCCGTGAGGATGAAATTGTCGTGGAAAATGACTGGGCAGTCATCTTTAGTCACCTACACAAAGATTAGTTTGACAATCTGATCTAAGTGTCTTCACATGCACAAAATTACAAAAGAAAGAGACAGGATAAAGATCAGTACCATGAAATTGTTGTGGCAGGAAATTAAAAAGGCGTTTTCAATATTTCAAAATTTCGAGGCTGGGAAGTATGATATCCATGGAAATCAATTCCATTTTCAAGGTTTTATTTTAAAAAATGTTATATCAATTTCTTAGAAAAAGAAATGTTTATATCAATTTCTTTCATAAAAACTTGTTAAATGTAGATTTCAGTGAGGATCTCAAATGACTCGTTAGGTGACTATTGACCTTTGAACATTTCCATTGAAAATTACATTCTAAACCCAGCAGTGGACTACTTACCATTGAATTTCCTAGTTTCTCATTGCCTATGAATTTCCAGGGGTTTCCATTTCCACATTTTTTACTCTCTCCAAATCAGATGGAGGATGCCCTAGAAATGTCCCATACCAGAGGATCTTGACCTTTCAATATTTGTCCTTTTTCTGTTTTTTTGCAGGCCACTATATCAAAGATCTCAACCTCCCAATCTGGAATGTCCATGGGATACCCGATCTACAGTCGGACCCATCAGATGGTTTGGATCATCATGTACAGATTCGTAACAAGTCGTATTCTGTACATGTGGGACCAGGGTTCACTGATCAAAACCGCTGATCTGATGGGCCTACCATGGATGTGAAGAGGAGACGAATTGGGCCCAGCTATGCATATGATCATTAAAGATAGTGATAGGAACAAACGCATGTAGATTGCACCTGCCCTGAAAAAAATGCAAAATGGAAGGTAAGAGAGTATTACAGTCCATATTGCAGGTCCTTATTTTACTGGCCATGATCATCCAATCAGGTCGATATCTGGGCCATGTACAATCCATGTTAGTACCCTCGTATCAAATTAGGATCACGATAAGGTAGGAAGAATTACTGTTGGATCATAACTCTTTCTTACACGTGTGACAATGAACAGACTTCTGGGCACACGGGTGCACACGAATCCGCCGTGGAACAAGAATCAGACAAGTCCGCCGTTCGGGTGGGCCACATCACAATGGAAATGGATGGGCAAATTAAAAACAAAATAATAATAAAGTACGAATGGCCCACAGCCCACGTTACACATAGCCTGCCAAATTAGAAGACGGATCCGATTTTGGGACCCTGCTTTATCAACCGTTCATTTTTCAGCGGCACATATGGCACAACTAATGAGCGAACCAGCCCGCTCTACTCGCCGGACCTAATCGAGAGGGGACACATGTGATGACGTGGCACACGTGGCGCCACACCATGCTCATGCCCCAGGATCCTGGCCAGTGGAAATAATGACTTCCAACGTTTGAAACCTTTCCAGGGCTACAGTGATGTTTATTTCAATTCACATTGTTTCCCGTAGAATTTCAAATCGAGAAAATGACCACTGTAGACAAACCCTTTTACCCAGCGGTTTCTATGAAAGAATACAAACCTTAGTTACCAATCTAGATTAGCACGTGCGGACAGCGACGTTGAGGACGAAACTACCCCTCCTTTTCGCTGCGAAGACGTGCGCTGACGCTCCTCGAACTGAGAGTTGTACGAACGGCTTAAAAGGATTGGGGACGGTGGTCTGTGGGCCCCACCATGATGCATGCTATTCATCCATGCCGTCCATATATTTTTCCATATCATTTTATGCTATACGACCAAAAATGAGGTATATGCAAATCTCAAGTGTACCACATTACAGGAAACAGTGTTGAATGAGCGTCGACCATTAAAAACTTTTTGGGGCCCACTGTGATGTTCGTGAGAAATCCTCCCCGTCTAAGTTCATTCATAGGTCACAAAGACCTGGATGAAGAAGAAAAACAAATTTCATAATGATCAAAACTTCTATAACCCCTAAAAGGGTTTCAATGGTAGACGTTCAATTCCCCGTTGCCTTTGACAGTGTGGTCTACTTGATAGTTAGATCTATCTTATTTTTAGTCTCAAGCCTGAATATGAGCTCGCCAAATAGATGGACGGTTTGGATATAACACATATCTCATAATAGGACCCACAAAAAGTGGTGGAATTACAAAAAAAAAAAAAAAAAAAAACCAACGTCGATATATCGACTAACAGTCGATATATCGAAATGGTCCAGATCTGTCCAGTGAGTTTTCCTCAAAAATTTTACAATTTTCGATATATCGACTCTCTGTCGATATATCGAAAAAGGTGTTTTACCTTTAGCTACGGATTATAACCGTAGCCATAACTGTAGTTTGTGCCAGTCTATGAAATTTTTTATTTATTTATTTTTATTTTTATTTTTTTACATGGAGAAATTTATTCTGCCTATAATTTTCTTTAATACATATTTATATAAATAGGTATATATAAGTATATAAAAAATTTTTCCCTCTTTTTTTTTATTTATTTTTTTAATCATTTAACAAGAATATCTTCTAAACCAAAATTAGTTACTTGACGTACCACATATGATTTTGGGGTAAGAGAAGTTACTTTAGCCAACCAACCTAGTTATTTTCCAAGATTCCATCAGGTCGATGGTTGAGCAAGGCAACGTAGAAATTGAGCGAGGCAACGTAGAAAACGAGCGAGGAACCTACGATTTGAGCTAAGGCAACCTAGGAATTGAGCGAGGAAGCTACAAATTGAGCGAGGCAACGTAGAAATTGAGCGAGGAAGAGAAATCGAGCGAGGCAACGAGAGAATTGAGCGAGGCTTTAGAAATTGAGCGAGGAACCTAAATCGAAATTGAGCGAGGAAGGTAGAAATTGAGTGAGGAAGCTCGAAATTGAGGGGAAGCTCGAAATCGCGAGGAAGCTCGAAATGAGCGAGGAAGGTAGAAATTGAAGGCGAGGCAAGCTAGAAATTGAGCGAGGAAGGTAGAAATTGAGCGAGGCAAGCTAGAAATTGAGCGAGGAAAGTAGAAATGAGCGAGGAAGGTAGAAATTGAGCGAGGAATGTAGAAATGAGCGAGGAGGCAGTAAAAGAGTTTATGAGGAAGTAGAAATGAGCGAGGAAGGTAGAAATCGAGCGAGGAAGGTAGAAATTGAGCGAAGGCAAGGTAGAAATCGAGCGAGGAAACCTAGAAATTGAGCGAGGAAGGTAGAAATTGAGCGAGGAAGGTAGAAATTGAGCGAGGAAGGTAGAAATTGAGCGAGGAAGCCAGAAGCGAGGAAGGTAGAAATTGAGCGAGGAAGCCAGAAATGAGGCGAGGAAGCCGAAGGAAAATGAGCGAGGAACCCAGAAATTGAGTGAGGAAGGTATAAATTGAGCGAGGAAGCTCAGAAATTGAGCGAGGAAGGCAGAAATTGAGAGCGAGGAAGCAAGTAGAAATTGAGCGAGGCAACCTAGAAATTGAGCGAGGGAAGCTAGAAATTGAGCGAGGGAAGCCAAAAATTGAGCGAGGGAAACCTAGAAATTGAGCGAGGGAAGCTAGAAATTGAGCGAGGGAAGGTAGAAATTGAGCGAGGCAACCTAGAAATTGAGCGAGGGAAGCTCGAAATTGAGCGAGGGAAGGTAGAAATTGAGCGAGGGAAGCTCGAAATTGAGCGAGGGAACCTAGAAATTGAGCGAGGGAAGGTAGAAATTGAGCGAGGCAAGCCCGAAATTGAGCGAGGGAAGGTAGAAATTGAGCGAGGGAAGCTACAAATTGAGCGAGGCAACGTAGGAATTGAGCGAGGGAAGCTAAAAATTGAGCGAGGGAAGCGTAGAAAATGAGCGAGGAACCTAGAAAGGAAATTGAAAGCGAGGAAGGTAGAAATTGAGCGAGGAAGCTCGAAATTGAGCGAGGGAAGGTAGAAATTGAGCGAGGCAACCTAGAAATTGAGCGAGGGAAGGTAGAAATTGAGCGAGGCAAGCTCGAAATTGAGCGAGGCAAGCTAGAAATTGAGCGAGGCAAGCTCGAAATTGAGCGAGGGAAGCTAGATATTGAGCGAGGGAAGCTAGAAATTGAGCGAGGGAAGCCAAAAAATGAGCGAGGGAACCTAGAAATTGAGCGAGGGAAGGTAGAAATCGAAATGAGGAGGAAAGTAGAAATTGAGCGAGGAAGCCAAAAATTGAGCGAGGAAAGTAGAAATCGAGCGAGGCAACCTAGAAATTGAGCGAGGAAGCCAGAAATTGAGTGAGGAAGCTAGAAATTGAGCGAGGGAAGTGAAAATTGAAGGCAGAACGAAATCGAGCGAGGAAGCTAGAAATGAGCGAGGCAACGTAGGAATGAGTGAGGAAGCTAAATCGAGCGAGGAAGGTAGAAATTGATCGAGGCAAGCTCGAAATCGAGAGCGAGGAAGCCAGAAATTGAGCGAGGAAGTAGAAATTGAGCGAGGAAGTTAGAAATTGAGCTAGGAAGCTAGAAATTGAGCGAGGAAAAGCCGAGAAATGAGCGAGGAAGCTAGAAATCGAGCGAGGAAGCAGAAATGAAGCGAGGAATTAGAAATTGAGCGAGGAACCCGAAATTGAGCGAGGAAGCTTGAAATTGAGCGAGGAAGGTAGAAATTGAGCGAGGCAACCCAGAAATTGAGCGAGGAAGGTAGAAATTGAAGCGAGGAAGCTAGAAATTGAGCGAGGAAGCTCGAAATTGAGCGAGGCAATCCAAAAGTGGCGAGAAATTGAGCGAGGAAGGTAGAAATTGAGCGAGGAAGCCTAGAAATTGAGCGAGGAAGGTAGAAATTGAGCGAGGAAGCTCGAAATTGAGTGAGGAAGGCAGAAATTGAGCGAGGAGGCTAGAAATTGAGCGAGGAAGGTAGAAATTGAGCGAGGAAGTAGAAATGAGCGAGGAAGCTCGAAATGAGCGAGGAAGGTAGAAATGAAAGCGAGGCAAAAAGAAATTGAGCGAGGAAGCTTCGAAATTGAGCGAGGAAGCTAAATGAGCGAGGAAGCTAGAAATTTAGCGAGGCAAGCTCGAAATTGAGCGAGGGTAAATTGAGCAGAAATTGAAGCGAGCGAAGCTAGAAACCCGAGCGAGGCAACGTAGGAATTGAGCGAGGAAGCTAGAAATTGAGCGAGGCAACGTAGAAATTGATCGAGGAAGTTAGAAATGAGCGAGGAAGCAGAATGAGCGAGGGAAAGTTAAATTGAGCGAGGCAACGTAGAAGAATCGAAATGAGGCAACCCAGAAATTGAGCGAGGAAGCTCGAAATTGAGCGAGGGAAGGTAGAAATTGAGCGAGGAAGCTCGAAAAATTGAGCGAGGAAGGTAGAAATTGAGCGAGGCAACCCAGAAATTGAAGCGAGGAAGGTAGAAATTGAGCGAGGCAAGCTCGAAATCGAGCGAGGAAGGTAGAAATTGAGCGAGGCAAGCTCGAAATTGAGCGAGGAAAGAAATTGAGCGAGAACCCAGCGCAGGCAACGTAGAATTGAGCGAGGAAGCCAGAAATTGAGCGAGGAAGCTAGAAATTGATCGAGGAAGTTAGAAATGAGCGAGGAAGCTAGAATCGAGCGAGGAAGCGTAAATTGAGCGAGGCAACGTAAGAATTGAGCGAGGGATGCTAGAAATTGAGCGAGGGAAGCTAGAAATTGAGCGAGGCAACGTAGAAATTGAGCGAGGGAAGCTAGAAATTGAGCGAGGGAAGGTAAAAATTCAGCGAGGAAACCGAGAATTTGAGCGAGGTAACCTAGGAATTGAGCGAGGTAAGTTAGAAATTTAGCGAGGGAAGCTAGAATTTGACAAGGGAACTTAGAAATTCAGCGAGGCAACTGTAACGCCCCGGATTTTTGCCAACCTGAGATTAGACGTCCTTAGGCAATGGATCAATCCTAACACAGGTTTAACTTCTTAAACGCTCAATTAAAGCCTCAAATCGCTCCTTAAACCATTTTCTTCACAAATCCCACCCTTCACTACCTTGTGCTTTCAATTTTTCAAAGCATTTTCACCCTAGACACTATCTTAAACTAGCTGAGTAGTATAACTTGGATCACTTTATACACAAACACTAATGGACTAAGTTCCACCTCAGACGAAAATCACTTAGGATTAAATCCTTTAGAAATTTGACAAAGTTAACTTAGGAGGGAGCGACGAAACGTAGAAACTGACTTAGGATTTTCTAAATTCGCCGAACGGCAAAACCGACCGAAATCGACCGCTGATTTTGGGCCCGCACGCACCCATGATCACGCGAAACAATCCCGATCACTTCTAGGCCGTCAGTCGACGGGTTTGAGTCGTTCCTTAGAGACGAATGTTCTTAGGTTGTGGGTCAATCACAACATCAAAGCCTAAAACCCATTTTTACCCAATTTCTTCAAAATCTCTCCTTGCACCACTTCATTCTTTAAATTTTTTTTCATCCTTTCATACCAGATATAAATTCTAATGTATAAATGATGAAGAATAATACTTAAATAAAAAGTTACTATAAATAGTAAATATATGTATAAATTGGACTTTTGACCATTCAAACTTTGGAATGACCAAGTAAATAGGTTAATTGGATAGATCAGCTCCTCCTACCCCAAAATCATATGCCACACATCATATAAACTCATTCCAGTTTGCAATTTGACACCGAAAACATCTCAAATGGAGTTAGGGGCCATACTATGCGATCTGGGGGACCCAGGACAGACCCGGGGTACCATTGGCCCCTTGGGAGGGTGGAGAACACCCCCCAGCTGTGGTGGTGCGGCACCGGACAAGTTGGACCGCGGTGGAACTGCGGTTACCGCGGTGGACCGCGGCCCAGCGCCAGCCGGGCGGGCCGCAGTCATTGGTGGCCCGTTTTCGGCCACAATTTTTCTGCAAATTTGGTCCGACTTTGAAAAGTCATAACTCCCTCGTTATAACTCCGAATTAGGTGATTCAAAAGCCAGATTTAAGCTTGACAAGTCTAGTTTCATATAAAAATAAGTAAAAAATATAATAAATTATTTAATATAGTTAAACATGGGTCATTGTGTCAACTGTCCAAAAATTATTAGTTTGGACAACTTGCTTCTTGAATTTTTAGAATTTTTCTACAAGACGAAATCTAATGAAATTTGGTGGAGATGAAGTATACTTGATGATGAACTACTAGAAAAATAATTAAAATAGTAGACTAACTAAAAATACCAGAAAAGGCGTAGAACTTCCATAGGTCTGTGTGGTGCCCACCAAATTTTGTGGGGGCCCCTGTTTCACGTCCGTTTTGCCCCTCTCTCTCAACTACACCTCCAAGCTCTCTGTTTCTCCAAAAATTATTATTTTTACTCTCAAATCTTTCTCCCAATCACTCAATCCCTCATTTTCAGCTACAACCCATCCATTTTCTTCCCTTCCCTTCTTCATTCCCTGCCTTTTTGGCCCTTACAATCCCTGATGAGACTCCAATCCGTGGAGAACCAAAAACTCCAGCCCGCCATTTCCCTTATCCTCATTTTCCATGGCTCTATCCAAGCGTGTACGACCTTTTTCTTGGAGGCCTAATCATCCATACTATGTTTGGAATGTAGGCAGTTAAACGTAAATCCCGTATTTTTCTTTTCAAATTATACTTAGAAATTCCTCATCGTGGGATATGGAAATCCCATCTCACACTTTCCAACACAATCCTCATTTTTCAAAGCCTATAAAGTAATTTTAATCCCCGCCCACCCTCCTACCAACCATGTCACACCCAATCCCAAGGTAGGATTAGTAATGCGGTCCCATTTAATACAACTTAAGGCCACTGGCCAAATTGTGTTGAAGTGATAAAGTCCCTTGATATACATTAACCCACCACACTCTGATAGCTTAAGCTTTTGGAGTAAATGGTTGTTTGATAGATAGACCCATAGAGTTTGGACCTAGAGCAGTGCTTCGACAAACTTGACAATATAGAAAATCCAACCAATTAAGAACGTGAACTCTAGAACCCCCTTTACGGTTGGTTTGAGCAGGTGTGACAAGCTCGGGCGTAGTTAAATTCAACTTTAGGCAACTCAATTCCAATTAGACAACTTTAACCCTAAGTAATGAAACCCTTCCTTGTCTTGAAAATGATGTGAAGTCATCTAGTGTATAAGCATAGATTTTGGACTCACCTATGGATTCCCGCTACTCCTAGATTAAGACCAGACTACTGGTTAGGCTAAGGAAAGTAAAAGACTAATTAATTATGCTAAGCCAATTGAATAATAGAATTAGTTATTCGGCTTAACCGACTCAGACCCACTACACAACATTCCTTCTGTGTTGGCCCAACCACTTGCAACTAAAAGTTTATAATTTTGTCCCTGAAAAGTGATAGGAGTATATAGCCAATAGAGACTTTGTCTTTTAGGCCCAAGGAATTACCCAAATGGGCAACAAATAGTTAAAGTGATTCCTGTATTTTAAAGTGTTTGTTGAAATGTCTGAATGAGTAGTAGTTAGTAAATTGTAATGTTTAAGGGTGTTGAGATTGGATTCTCAACTACCCTAGTGATGTGTATGATTACCTCTATGAGGTTGATCACGTAAACCACTTACTTACAATACATGTGTTTGTATTCCTATTAATGTAGTGTTTTACAACATGCTTTATATCATGCTTTATAATATGCTTATAACATGCCTACTAGCATGTTTAAATTACTTTATTTATCATGCTTGAATTACTTTGTTTATCATGCTTTACTCCACATGCTATGGATGACAATTGATTGTGCTTGGGGCTATGATTATGGTCCGGCATAATCGGTACTAGATTGGAGATCGTGGTTGAGTTTCATGTCACCATGTGAGATGTGTTCGACGAACTCGAGTCGTACTTCGGTTGGCGATAGTGGTTGGCCACTCGAAGTGCTTATGCACTTCATGTCGTTCAACTTGTTGTGCGCTCGAGCTAGCCGAGCTCGTCATGTAACCCGATTTGTCTAATGTATGTTCACCATGTTTGGTCGCATGCTTGAACCTATGGTACCAAACTTACCAAGTGAAAACCCTTTTAACCATGGTACCTCGATCCGCTAAGACTCATGAGCCGGGCATGGTGGTATGGGACACCGTGGTCGAGCCGTCTGGCCCACGTGGGCTACGTGCCTCCCGTAGTGACCAAAGTGAGCAACATAACTCGTGAGCCGATTATGGTGGTATGGAACACTATATTCGCGCATTGTCGGCCTACATTGATAAGGTGATGGGGAGTGGTGCAACCTTTGTGCGTAATGACCACGGCGGCACTTTGTAGTGACCGCGAGCATATTCGAAGTCGCAGTGCGCCTTAGGGTTCGCCGCGATATATAGAGTATGAACTAGGCCTGTTTTCGTATAGTGATGAATCGTTTAAGGGGTGATGGGGGAGTGGTGCAACCTTTGTGCGTAATGACCACTGGCGGAAATTCTCCTCAAGTGACCTAGAAAATATACCATCGTCGATATTAACTAGGATCGACGACCCTAGAATGGATCATGTTTGGGAATGATACAAGGGAGGTACCTTAGTTTCCCAATCCCGCTATTTGAAAGGACTAATTAAAAACTCGGTAATCATGCTCATCATGCATCGCATGTGCCCGGAAGATGTGGAGCACTTTGTGGGATGTAAGCATGCGCGAACGTGAGATGGTGTCGCATGAGGGAGTATGTCGGTGAGGGCATCCATCATACCTGCATTCATACTTGCATTAATCAGAGTAACTAGGAGTGTTTGATTTGATCGCTTTATCATTATCGTTGACTGCATCGATAACATGTTAACCTATGCTTTATTGTTCCACTGAGTTAGCTACTCACTCCCACGTTACGGGACGGTGTTGTACACACCAAACAGATTTGTTGAATTTCAGATGATGGCGATGCTTATGAAGCAGAGCCGGACTACTTCTATGGTGATGAGGAGGAGTTCTCCTATCTGTATCTCTCTGACAGGTCTATGAAGACCTGGTATTGTACTGACGGGGTTATGGTATTTGGGATAGGAGACATTACACGTCATCACATTAGGTATATTTTAGAACTGTACTTGTATTTATTTAACCTGGTAATGTTATCACACTCTGGAGACTCATCATAGTTTATATATTTTATCTATCTATCATAGTCTTCCGCTTGCAAAATTAACTGTCTCTGGAGTATGATATGCTGTTTTGGCTTAATCTCACTCATGTTCAATGCACGAATACAGTCAACATTCAATCATCATTCATTTTGTTGCATAAGTGATGTTCTGGAACTCGAGAGTTGAGTTTATGCTCGACCCCCGATTTTCAGGCGTTGCATAAAGAACATAGGATTTGAGCGAGGAAGCTACAAAGTGCAGCAGGAGTAGAAATTGAGCAAGGTAACCTAGGATTTGAGCGAGGGAACGTAGGAATTGTGCGAGGGAACCTATGTTGCCTCGCTCAATTTCTAGCTTCCCTCGCTCAATTTCTACGTTGCCTCGCTCAATTTCTAGCTTCCCTCGCTCAATTTCTGGCTTCCCTCGCTCAATTTCTATGTTGCCTCGCTCAATTTCTAGCTTCCCTCGCTCAATTTCTGGCTTCCCTCGCTCAATTTCAACGTTACCTCGCTCAATTTCTAGCTTCCCTCACTCAATTCCTACGTTGCCTCGCTCAATTTCTAGCTTCCCTCGCTCAATTTCTAGCTTCCCTCGCTCAATTCCTACATTCCCTCGCTCAATTCCTACGTTGCCTCGCTCAATTTCTGGCTTCCCTCGCTCAATTTCTAGCTTCCCTCGCTCAATTCCTACGTTGCCTCGCTCAATTTCTACCTTCCTCGCTCAATTTCTAACTTCCTCGCTCATTTCTCTTCCTCGCTCAATTCCTACGTTGCCTCGCTCGGTTCTAGCTTCCTCGCTCAATTCTGGCTTCCTCGCTCAATTTCTACGTTGCTCGCTCAATTTCTACCTTCCTCGCTCAATTTCTAGGTTGCCTCACTCAATTTCTACCTTCCCTCGCTCAATTTCGAGCTTCCCTCGCTCAATTTCTAGCTTCCCTCGCTCAATTTTTAGGTTGCCTCGCTCAATTTCTACCTTCCTCGCTCATTTCTACCTTCCTCACTCAACTCCTAAAGTTGCCTCGCTCAATTTTAGCTTCCTCGCTCAATTTCGAGCTTCCCTCGCTCAATTTCTGGTTTCCTCGCTCAATTTCTACATTCCTCGCTCAATTTCTACCTTCCTCGCTCATTCCTACGTTGCCTCGCTCAATTTCTACCTTCCTCGCTCAATTTCTAGGTTGCCTCGCTCAATTTCTACCTTCTCCTCGCTCAATTTCTACCTTCCTCGCTCAATTTCTGGTTGTTCGCTCAATTTCTACCTTCCTCGCTCAATTTCGAGCTTCCCTCGCTCAATTTCTAGGTTGCCTCACTCAATTTCTACCTTCCCTCGCTCAATTTCCAGGTTGCCTCGCTCAATTTCTACCTTCCCTCGCTCAATTTTGAGCTTCCCTCGCTCAATTTCTAGCTTCCCTCGCTCAATTTTTAGGTTGCCTCGCTCAATTTCTACCTTCCCTCGCTCAATTTCTACCTTCCCTCACTCAACTCCTAGTTGCCTCGCTCAATTTCTAGCTTCCTCGCTCAATTTCGAGCTTCCTCGCTCATTTCTGGTTTCCTCGCTCAATTTCTACATTCCTCGCTCAATTTCTACCTTCCTCGCTCAATTCCTACGTTGCCTCGCTCAATTTCTACCTTCCTCGCTCAATTTCTGGGTTGCCTCGCTCAATTTCTACCTTCCTCGCTCAATTTCGAGCTTGCCTCGCTCAATTTCTACCTTCCCTCGCTCAATTTCTAGGTTGCCTCGCTCAATTTCTACCTTCCTCGCTCAATTTCGAGCTTCCTCGCTCAATTTCTAGGTTGCCTCGCTCAATTTCTACCTTCCTCGCTCAATTTCCAGGTTGCCTCTCGATTTCGATTTTCTACCTTTCGCTCAATTTCGAAGCTTCCTCGCTCAATTTCTAGCTTCCTCGCTCAATTTCTAGGTTGCCTCGCTCAATTTCTAGCCTCCCTCGCTCAATTTCTACCTTCCCTCGCTCAACTCCTAGGTTCCCTCGCTCAATTTCGAGCTTCCCTCGCTCAATTTCTAGATTGCCTCGCCCAATTTCTAGTTTCCCTCGCTCAATTTCTACCTTCCCTCGCTCAATTCTTACTTTCCCTCGCTCAATTTCTAGGTTGCCTCGCTCAATTTCTAGGTTCCCTCGCTCAATTTCTACCTTCCCTCGCTCAATTCCTACGTTGCCTCGCTCAATTTGTACCTTCCTCGCTCAATTTCTGGGTTGCCTCGCTCAATTTCTACCTTCCTCGCTCAATTTCTACCTTCCTCGCTCATTTCTACCTTCCTCGCTCAATTTCTAGGTTGCCTCGCTCAATTTCTACCTTCCTCGCTCAATTTCTGGGTTGCCTCGCTCAATTTCTACCTTCCTCGCTCAATTTCTAGGTTCCTCGCTCAATTTTCGAGCTTCCTCGCTCAATTTCTAGGTTCCTCGCTCAATTTCTACGCTCCTCGCTCAATTTCTAGCTTCCTCGCTCAATTCCTACGTTGCCTTGCTCAATTTCTAGCTTTCTCTCGCTCAATTTCTAGCTTCCTCGCTCTATTCTACATTGCCTCGCTCAATTTCTAGCTCCCTCGCTCAATTCCTACGTTCCTCGCTCAATTTCTAGCTTCCCGCTTCAATTCCTGGGTTGCTGGCTCAAATCGTAGGTTCCTCGCTCATTTTCTACGTTGCCTCGCTCAATTTCTAAAGCTTACCTCGCTCAATTTCTAGATTCCTCGTTGAACTCCTACCTTGCCTCTCTCAATTTTTAGGTTCCTCGCTCAATTCCTACCTTGCCTCACTCAAATTTCAATTTGCCTACTCAATTTCATATTTGTCCCGCTCAATTTCTAGTTTTGTAGTGAAGTGACCGAAATTGACAAATGAGTGAATGAAATGTATTTTCAACCATCGACTGATGGAATCTTGGAAAATAACTAGGTTGGTTGGATAAAGTAGCTTCTCTTACCCCAAAATCATATGTGAGACGTGAAAAGTAACTAATTTTGGTTTAGAAGATATTCTTGTTAAATGATTAAAGAAATAAATGAAAAAAAAGAGGGAAAATTTTTTTATATGCTTGTATATACCTATTTATATAAATATGTATTAAAGAAAATTGTAGGTAGAATAAATTTCTCTATGTAAAAAATAAAAAATAAATAAAAATTTCATAGATCGACACGTGACTACGATTATGGCTACTGGTTATAATCAGAAAGCTAAAGGTAAAACACCTTTTTCGATATATCGACAGACACGATATATCGAAAATTGTAGGATTTTGAGGAAAACTCACCTGACAGTCTGGACCATTTTCGATATATCGACTAATAGTCGATATATCGACAGTTTTTTTTTTTTTTTTTTTTTTTTTTTTTTAATTTTTTGCTGTTGTAATCCCACCACTTTTTGTGGGTCCTATTATGAGGTATGTGTTATATCCAAACCGTCCATATTTTTGGTGAACTCGTATTAGGGTTTGAGACGAAAAATAAGACAGATCTAGCTATCAAGTGGACCACACTGTTAAAGGCTGTGGATGATTGAATGTCTACCATCGAAACCCTTTTAGGGGTCACAGAAGTTTTGGATCATTATGAAACTTGTTTTTCCTCTTCATCCTGGCCTTTGTGACCTTATGGATAGATTGGATGGAAAATAAATGTTACGGTGGACCCTACAAAATTTTTAACTGTGAAAATCAATTTCCCCGCTGCTCTTTGTGGTGTGGTCCAGTTGATCTTTGGATATGATATTTTTTTTTGGATAATGCTCCGAAATGATCTTGAGATATGGATGAACGTCGTGGATATAATAAATATATAGCTGTGGGGCCATGTAACTTTGATCTCTTTTAAGCCGTTCGTACAACTCTCAGTTCGAGGAGCGTCAGCGCACGTCTTCGCTGCGAAAAGGAGGGGTAGTTTCGTCCTCAACGTCGCTGTCCGCACGTGATAATCTAGATTGGTAACTAAGGTTTGTATTCTTTCATAGAAACCGCTGGGTAAAAGGGTTTGTCTACAGTGGTCATTTTCTCATTTCAAATCACACTGTTTCCCGTACACTTGAGCTTTTGATATACTTCATTTGTGGGATAAAATCCTAAAATTATCCGTCGAAATGAATGGACGGAGTGGATAAAATACACAAATTACGGTGGACCCCATGGAGTTTAGTCAGGACGCTTATGTTACTGAGTTAGTCAGTACGGAATCCGCTTCCAGCTCGTGGGAGGCGGATTAGCTACTGACTGCGTAAGTAGCGATTTCACTAATGAAGTGACGTCACCAAGTTCTGTGGGCCAAACATGATGTATGTGTTGTATCCACACCGTCGATTCATTTGGAGAGATCATTTTAAGGCATGAGCCAAGGAATGATGCAGATCCAAAGCTCAAGTGGACCCCACCAAAAAAACAGTGGGGATTGAATGCCTACCATTAGAAACTTCTTCGAGCCACATAAGTTTTCGATCAAGCTGATATGTTTTCCCTTCGTCCATGTCTCTGTTAACTTATGAACAGGCTGGATCTTCTCAAATAAAAATCATGATGTCCTAGTAAGGTTTCAACGGTAGGCGTCACTGCCCCTGCTGTTTTCTGTGGTGGGTCCACTTGACCTTTGAATCTGCCCCATTCTTTGGCTAATGCCCTAAAATGATCTCTCCAAATGGGTGGACGGTGTGGATATAACACATAAATCATGGGGAGGCCCACAGAACTTGGCGACGTTACTTCTCAAGCTCATGGGACCATCGTGTTGTCACTGTCATATCCCCTCCATTCATTTAGCCAGCTCGCACCGTTGAAACCTTCTTGGGCCCACTTGTGATGTTTATATCCCATCCAATCCGTTCATAAGGTGATCCCACTGTAACGAAAGAAAGCACGTATATCAGCCTCATCCAAGACTTTTGTGCGCCCAAAGAAAGTTTCCACCGTGGAAGCGGATTGCGTACTGAGTAAACTCTGTGGATCCACCGTGATGTATGTGCCTTATCCACGCGGCCCATCTATTTTTCTGGGTCACTTTAGGATATGAGATTAAAATTCAAGCATATCCAAATTTCAAGTGGACCACGCTATAGGAAACAGTTGGAATTGAATCCGTCTACCGCTGAAAAATTCATCGGGACCACAGATGTTTTGTATCAATCTGGTATTTGTGTTTTAACTTCATTGAACAGGTTGGATGGCAATGAAACAACACCGTGGGCCCTAGAAGGTTTCAACGGTGGCAGTCGTTATACCCTCCTGTTTCCTGTGGTGTGATCTACTTGAGTCTTGGATATGCTTCGATTTTGGGCTCATGGCATAAAATGATCTGGAAAAACGGATGGACGGTGTGGATAATAACACAAACATCAAGTTGGGCCCCACAGAGTTTACTCAATACCCAATCTGCTTCATTCCATGGTGGTCGCTCAATCCCCACGGTTTCTTGTGTTGTCCCACTTGAGCTCTTTTCATCTGCCTCTTCATGTGTGCGATATCTTCTTAAAATGAGGTGTTGAAGAAGATGGACGGAGTGGATATGACACGGACATTACGGTGGGGCCCACAGGCTTAGGTTTACAAATGATTCCATCGGACATGGGCTCAGCAACCAGCACCTCTTTCCTGCGACAAGAAAGAAATTGCCACGTGGCACTCAAGACAGCCAGATGAATATCAGGACCGTAAATGTGTCTTCATCTCGTCCCTTCCAAGAGGGACGCGACTTGCCTGTTTACAGGCACAAACCTCTGTGGGACCCACCACAATGCTTGTGTTATATCCACTTCATCCATCTTTTCTTCAGCTATTTTAGGATATGAGCCCAAACACGAAGGAGATTCAAAACTCGAGTGGACCACATGAGGGAGGATTGAACGCGCCCCCACCGTTGAAACCTGAGTGGGGTTAGAGAAGTTTTGAATTTGGGTTGTATTTGTATTGTCATTTCATCTAATCACCTTATCAACGGGTTGGATGGGATCTCAACATCACGGTGGGCCCTATGAAGGTTTCTCACAAGCTACGAATAAAAAGGGAAACGCTCAAAAGTAAAAGAAAACTCGGGCAACGAAAACCGAATTCAAGAAAAAAATTAAAATTTAAAAATAAAAAAAATAAAAAAAAAAAAAACGAAAAGGAAAAGCAAGAAAAGCAAAAAGGAAAGAGAAGACGGAAAGCGGTTGATCACCTGAACGTCGAACTCGACGAAATCAACGGCGAATTTCCCCGCCGCGTCGAAGGAGAGGATCGAATTCTCCTTGATCGCCTTCATTCTTCGGTCCGCCGAGTAAAGCATGTTCATGCCGCTGCCACGATGGCCGATCACGACAAACTTCGGCGGTTTAAACGACGCTTTAACGCCGTCAGGTCCTGAAATGTCAAAAACAAAACGGAAAGAGGAAAATCAAACGGAAATATTCGAAGATCTACTACTGTTTTTTGCCGTTTTCCATGCTTTCTTTTTTCTTTTCCGTTTTACCTCTTGGGAAGCGAGGGGAGGAAAGAGCGCGAACGGCGTTCTCCGGCATGTGGTCGAAGTTCGGGACGTCGGACACGTGTACGGCTTTGAGAGCCATTGGTTTGGAAAGCGACGGTGAGGATTTGATCGAGAATGTGGGATGCTTTTTGGAGGAGGGATGGCGGGAGGGGTTTTTATGGAGGGAGACGGAATGAAACGGGAGCTCTTTTTTTTTTTTTCTCCTTGAAGGAGAGATTTGCCGTCAGAGATATGAGATGGAATATTCCATTTCCGTTGGTGGTGGACGGAAAACCGAGTGATCCTGTCTCAGGAGACGGAACGGATGTCTCTCTCTGCTTTTGTTTTTTCGTTGCGTGAACCTCCCGTCCCGTTCCGTTCCGCTCGTCTGAATTTCTAAAAAGGAAGAGGAATATGCCAAAGAACATCTGCCTCGCTGGAGATGACACGTGCCTTACGTGGCGAACGGATCGATCATATGCCTCTTACTATTTTCTCATACGCTGGCAGCGTGGTGGATGATACACGGTCGCGTAGAAATTGCAAATTTTCAATTTAATTAAGAAAATTCAAACATTCCAGTTTATTTTTTACAGCTTAGATGTGTTATGAACCTAAAAATTAAGATTAATTTATTGTCTGGATACCGGATTGGTGGACATTTAATGGATGGTTTAGAATGAAAAATCCAATGGTCCTATTTCAACAAACATGTGTCCAATAATCAGAGGTTTTGATTATTAAAAATCAATCTGATGTTGAGGTATGACTCATCAGAAATGTTTTTAACAATTTAATCGTTTTTTTAGTTACTGCATTCCACATGTCCAATTCATGAGTGCCTGCGTATGAAGACGCTGCCTGAGTATCAAAATACTCTCTCTTATTTTCTCGGCAATTTCTTGCTGTTTTTCGGACGCTCGTCCTTTAAATGTGGAAGGTGTCAATTGTCGACAGCGGCTCCAACTTCCGATTCGCGAGAGTACGATTAAAAACTCCTATCCCTCACACGTACCAATGTGGATCATGTTTAAGAAATCCAGTCCGTTCATATGATTGGATCCTCCGTTTAAATTCTATAATCAAATACTTTTTCTGGTCAGATTATATAGTGGGCCATACATGCATTTCAAATACGAACCACTGGTCAATGTTTTATTATCTGTTTTGTTTTTGTACACTTGCCATTTTTGAACGGTGGACCATGGTTGAATCAAGGCCGTGGATCTATAGCTCCCTTGTGCGTGGGAGATCTATAGGCCACACATCAAATGTGGGCCAATTTTCCAATGCATGTGGCCAATTGGCTTTTCGTTTTTTTAAACACCTGGCGACCGACAGACGGCTATCGGCGGAGAATAGATGGTCATGGTCTTTCATGATGTGGCTGTCTTATCAACGGCCTGTCATTAAACAAGGTAACCGGTTTCCCACAGCGCCCAAAACGGACGGGGATTGGCTATCAGCCCGGTGGCTGGTGGTCGGTGCTCCGTGGGACCCACCATGATGCATGTGTTTTATCATTTTTGCAGACCAATATAGGGCTTGATCCCAAAAATGAAGAGATATAAATCTCAGGTGGACCACACCACAGGAAAACAATAGTGATTGGATATCCACCATTAAAATCCTAATAAGGCCCAATGTAATGTTTATTTGACATCCAATCCGTTGATTAGGTCATACAGGCTCAGATGAAGGGAAAAAACAAATATCAGCTTGATCCAAAACTTTTATGGCCCCCAAAAGGTTTTTAATGATGGACGCTCATTCAACATTGTTTCTTGTAATGTTGTCCATTTGAGATTGGGATATCACTAATTTTTGGTCTCATAAAATAAAATGATCTGAAAAAATAGATGGACAGCATGGATGAAATACATACATCATGGTGGGGCCCACAGAGCACCGACCATCAGCCATTGGCTGGTGGCAGGGGGAGTAGCAATCCGTTTCCGCCCAAAATACCCAAGTGGGCCCACATGTTGTCGGTGTGGCGTCCACTCCGTCCATCAGCAGCAGTCCTCGATGCCAGTTACTGGGCAAAAGATCAGCCACATCCCCAACTCAGATGGGTGTGATGTCAGCCATAGATTTGTTTGTGGGACCAACTCAGTGTGTTAATCAAACACGTTCATTGGGTGTGACGCACTAAGACGAGGAGAAGAAACAAAAAGCAGCCTGATCCAAAATGAGCATCGGTCTGCATGTAATTTTGGCAGACCTGCATTTATCACGTCACTGATTCTATAAATCCAATCACAACACCTCTTTTCATGGGCACAATCACGTAAATCATACATGACCAGGCACTGCACATTTTAGCAATTTCCTATTCATTAGCCATCAATACATGCACCTGGGACCCAATGGGCAATGCAATCCAAGGGACTTGCCCACATTGAGGTTGCTACTAGTAGCGCTCTATGAAACTCGCCCTATTGTATGTATTATTTTACCTATTAATTTTGACAATTCATTTAAGAGCATGAGCCGAAAAATAAAGAAGGATTCAAATCTCAAGTGAACTATACCACAAGAAATATGAAGAGGGAGATAGTCAACTACGTTGCAAGGTGTCTTACTTGTCAGCAGATTAAAGTAGAGCATCAGAAGTCATTGGGACTTTTACAACCCTTATAGGTCATAGAGTGGAAGTAGGAGCACATATCGATAGATTTTATTGTCGGACTACCGAAAACAAGCCCTCATCATGATGCGATATAGGTGATCGTAGATAGGCTAACAAAGTTAGCACACTTCTTTCCTATACGTATTTTTTCATCTCTAGACGAGTTAAGCAAACGGTATATCAAGGAGATCGTTAGGCTTCACGACATGCCTGTGTCCATAGTATCCGATCGAGACATCAGGTTTACATCACGCTTTTAGAAGAGTCTTCAGAAGGCATTGGGAACGACGTTAAACCACAGCACGGCTTTTCATCCACAGATTGACGGACAAACGGAGTGGGTAAATCAAATCCTTGCTTCGCAACTACATTCTTGACTTCAAGAAAAATTGGGACGACCACCTCTATTTAGTAGAATTTGCCTACAACAATAGTTTCCAGTCCAATATTGGCATGGCGTCATTCGAAGCTTTATACGGAATACCCTACAGATCACCAAGTTGTTGGATTGAAGTGGGTGAAAGAACATTGTTGAGACCGGAACTAGTGCAAGAGACATCCGAGAAGATTGTCATCATTAAAGAACGTATACGTACCGCTTAGAGTCGCCAGAAGAGCTACGCCGACAATTGCCGAAGGAACTTGGAGTTCGTCATATGAGACCATGTGTTCCTACAGGTATCCCCGATAAAAGAAGTTATGCGGTTCGGGAAGAAAGGAAAATGGGTACCACGCTACATCAGACCATTCGAGATCTTACATAGAGTAGGCCTCGTAGCTTACAGATTAGCCTTACCTCCTCAGCCTTTTGGTGTCGATAACGTATTTTATGTATCTATGCTTCAGAAGTACGAGAGAGATGTATCACATATCATTGACTGGGAGCTGCTGGAAATCTGGGAGGACGTTTCATACATAGAGCAACCGATTCGCATCCTCGAGAGAAAGGAGCAAGTACTTCAAACAAGATCAATACCACTCGTGAAGGTTCAGTGGGGACATCATGGCGAGGACGAAACTTCATGGGATCGAGTGGATGAAATCCGAGAGAAGTACCCTCATCTCTTCATATGATAGGTATGTTAAATGTCGGGGACGAAATTTTTGTTAAGGAGGGTACAATGTAACAACCTATTTTTTTTGTGGGAACTAACCCCACCGTCCGCTTGCTTGTGGCCCACCCGAGTTTTGGATCAGCGTCAATTTTGGCCTTATATCTTCTCTTGGGCAGGCCAAGATGATGAACGGAGTAGATCTATATCATCGTTAGTATGACCCATAATATCTAAAAATTAAAAATTTTAAATATATATATATATATATATATATATAATTTTTATCTTCTGCACGTCACCATCACCTAACCCACCTTCTCCATTCTTCTTTCCTTTTCGTACGATAATGGGCATCGAACCCTCCCACAAAACGAAACTACCCACATTCCTCACTCTTCTGCCTCGTTCCTCACATCCATTAAAAAGGAATGAAATATATAAACAAAGATTCAATCATATCAAGAGAGAGAGAGAGAGAGAGAGAGAGAGAGAGAGAGAGAGAGAGAGAGATATCTTATCCTGAAGTTTATCATTTTCAGTTAATTATTATGAAATTTATTCCCGAAATTTTAATAGGAATATTATTTCAAGATTAATTATTATGTGGGTAATCCTACTCATTTATGAATTTTATATATATATATATATATATATATATATATATATATATATATATATATATATATATATATTTCTGAGATTTAAAATTTGAAATAAATTTCTTAGAAATAGAATTCATTTATACATGATGTTTATATTTTTGAATTTTAATATTAATTGAATTTTATTGATTCATGGAGATCAATTTTATTCTAACATCAAATCTGAAATTTAGTTTTAGGTATATTAAATTAAATTCACTAAATTTAGACTTTAATTCTAAGTTAGACTATCTGATTTAAGTTTTGTTTGATTAGAGTAAATATTAATTGCTTTATTTGTGTCCTTTTAAAAAGAGAGAGAAAAAAAAAAAATATATATATATATAGAATAAAATAAATAATTTATCTAAGTTTATATTTTAATTTATTAATTCTTAAATTTTTTGTTAAGATTAAAAATTAAATATGAATTATTTCTAAAATTTTAAAAATTAATTAATATGAAAGTAAATTATTAAAAATAGATTAAATTCAAATTAATTTATGAATTTATTTAAATTAGTAAATTTGAATTAATTTTAAAATATTTGTAATTAATGACCATGTTAGTTATTAAATTTAATCATTTAATTAATCCAAATTATATTAAAAAAATTCAAGTTAAAAAGTAAACCAAAAATTTTAATTTCAATAATTTATAATACTTAGAATTAATTATAATAATAATAAAATTAATTTAAAATCTGAATGTAAAAATAATAATAATAGTATCCAAAGTCCAAATTAATAACTTCCTTAAACTTATTAAATTTATATATAAAAATAAATAATAATAAAATTCTGAATTTAGATTTAAAATAATTAGATTAAAAATTTTAAGATAGATTAACTTAAATTATTAAATAATAATTTAATTACATTATTAATGTTATATTATAGAAATCAGTGTAATAATTTTGTTTATGTAAAGATTGAAATCCAAATTTTAATTCTAAAATTTTAAAGAGTTAATTAATTTAAATTTAAATGAACTTAAGTTTAATAAAATTTTCAAAATTTTGGAATTGAAACTAAATTGATTAGATTTCTATATTTTGGAATTCTAGTGATTAATATATATTTAAAACTTTATTAAATTAAAATTTTAATAAAGTATAATATTAGATTTTAACTTTTTAAAAAATAATAATAAATAAATAAAATCTTCTCATTGTAGTTCAAATTTTTTGTTTAAATTAAAATTTAAATAATTTATCGATTAAACCTAAATATACATTCTCAATGAATTATTAAAGATAAATTAAATTTAGTTATAAAATAATCAAGTTATTTCAAAATCAGAATTTTATTATATATATATATATATATATATATATATATATATATATATATATATATATATATATATATATTTGTTAAGTTTATGTGATAAATAAAATAAAAATTTTAATTTTAGAATTTAGTAAATAAAAATAATAAATATTTTTATGCTAATATTTAACATTATTTAAGTAAAAATTTGATTTAATTAAAGTTAGAAATTAAATAAAATTTCTTGTACATTATTTCTCAGTAATTCCTAAATTAAATAATATTAAAAATAATATTTTATTTAAGTATTTAAATTATTAAAGTTTTAACAATTTTTTTTTTTTTTTTGAGTTAGCTTGTTAGTACACACCCATGTGTGTACACACTCCATGTTAGCCACCCCCGCTAGGGATCGATACCAAGACCTCAAGTGTTGAAACGAGGTATCTCCACTCAGTCTGCCAGTTGAGTTATGGATAAGTTTCAACAAAATTTTAAATATAGAATTATTAATTAGAATTATATTGTTGATATTTTTTATTGTGAAATAATTATTTTTCTTACATACATGTCTACCATTTATTGAGCATCAATTTTAATATATTGGATGTAACGTAAGCAAGTAGGACAATTGTATCCCTTGGGTGAAAGACCCAAAATTTAGTAAGTAGGGCAATTGTGTCCCTTGGGTGAGAGACGTTGAAGCCAGCAAGTAGGACAATCATGTCCCTTGGGTGAGAGACCCTAAAGCCACCAAGTAGGGCAGTTGTGTCTCTTGGGTGAAAGACCCTAGAACCCACAGGATCCTTTGGAGTCTCATTTATGTACGACGTATGAGTACAATTGTGTGCGCCGATATACGTCAGAGGTACGACTGGAGCAGTAGTCTGACCAGCTAATGTATAAATGAGTCCGTCACCATGAGGTACCAGTGCGTGGGCATTAATGCAATGTGACCATCCACTTGGGTATGGTGTTGTAAGAAATGATATAATTGTTATGAGAATTCATGGAAAATATCACATGCATCGCATTTTTATATTTCCGTTGCTTAAATTCATTATCTGTATTTATTTTTCCTCCATTGTTATAAAAAATTGATATTATCTGAACATGTTAAATTTTGGGTAAAAAATGATCCTACTAGGCTGTTATGTTCATCCTACTAAAAAAAATGCACAGGTGCAGAGATGAAATACTACGAGCAGGCGGGCTTCTACAATTAGTTTTTTTTTTTTTTTTTTAGAAAATTAGGTTTAGTTTAAATTCAATTCAGTTTTTGTTATTTAGGTTTAGTTTATATTCCAAATTTTGATGTAGAAAAAAAAAAATATCAAGAGAGTTGAATTTAATAAACATTTCAGCAGTATTTTGTTTTAGATGACATTGAATATTTATTGGATTTGATTGAATCACGTGGATTGTAATAGATATTACTATATTATAACTCACGAACCTTGAGATTCGGGTCCCAAATATCTTATTCGGGTACCTGAATTTCGGGGCGTGACAGCTTTATATCGGTCGGTTCACCAGTGGGTTGGGCCAATCTGAAGACATAGCAAACCTGGATATGGACCCACATACATTTAGTCACATCAATGGATTGGATCGTCTGATGGACCGGTCTAACTCAGACTGAGGTATGGACCTATGGGGTCCACGTGATCGGATCATCGGGTAGTATCCAGTTGACTTGGGTGTAACTCAGGTCGGACCCGTTTACAAATGATAATTAATCGGCTCCATTAATAAGGCCAAAAGTGTCACGTTTGCAGGGAATCTAAACCACGTGCAAACAATGGGCCCTTTGTGATGTTACACTCCGTTTAAAAATTGGACTTGTACACTCATTAAGATCCTTACTTTTGCTCAGATGGTAGACTCTCAGGAGTTTCAACACCCAGTCAAGGGTTCGAGTATCCACGTAGGTGGCGAAATGTTTGGAATTAGATTCTTCCTCAAGCAAAAACATTATATTACAATGAATCATATTAACAACTGATGTTGTTTACTTGCACACAACTGATGTTGGTCACTTGCACACGTATACAACTCAATTGTTATATGTAAAGGATGCATATTGATCCTATTTTCTCATAAAATACTTTTTGAGAAAAAGAGTTACAAAAGTAGTTTGGTTGGATCCTATTTTCTCTTTATATTAATGTGAGGCCCATAGATATAATGGATTCAAAATTCATTGGAAATCCGGCATGGATAGAACTTCATTAAGCAAACACTTAAAAATTGCACCCATAACTTATGAGTAATTCGAATGACAAGTTTAGATGTATATGAACTGAAGTATCATTCATATTTGATTGTCTAACTTTTGAATTTGTGAACATTTATGGGATGGTTAGAAAAGAAATATGTCTAACAAATATTATAGTTGTCGGCTTCATAGTAACAACTACAAAATTGGACTTTTTCTAGATGCAACATTTAGTGCTTTTAGTTTTCCCTTAGTGTTGATGGTCATATATTTTTCATTTTATGATTGACCACACTTGCTTTCTTGATTATTGGCAAAAATACATTTATTATTGGCGCATTTAGTTTTTCTTTGAAAAAAGAAGACAACATGTCGGGGGGTCATATGATGACTCTTGACCCACCTAAGTGAAATAAATGGACAGGTCGACTCCACGATGGTGAGAAGTTTTGAACGAAATTGATGCAGGACAACTAATCATCTACTCTAAAAGCTCGAACTAATAGACCATAGCGAATCAATCCTTTTATCTCATAGACTAGGCTCCACATCCCATGGATTAGGTCCTAATTCTCTTGTGGGCTCCATATCACATGAATTCTGCCTTACATGAGCCAATCACCTCATACAAGTGGAGCCTGCCTTACATGAGCCACCCATCCCAAGTGTGCCCCTACATCCCACAAGTCAATCCACTCGAACCCGGTGTAAAAATGCACATGTATTACATAAAAACAATACAAAATTACATTTAAATACACAAACTAATGTCGCAAACACCGTAATCCAAATAGCACATAAGACAGGCAGCCTAAGTTTCCAGAAGCAGTGTTTTCTTTTCCCCCTCATACCTTTCCAAATACCATCATGCATTGCCAAAGAAGAGCAATCATCCCCTTCTTAAATCAAAATGGAATGCATTATATTTATTTGTATGACCAATGGCAACCAGGGCCTAAAAATCCAAAGATCCCAATCATGTTAACCTCATAAAAATGACTATACCAGGATTCTGATCATACTACTCTCATAGAGATAGTGATGAATTGCCCTATAGTGAGAATATTACAACTGTAACGTGTAAGGGGGTTCTCACCTATTTATAGTCCCATGGGATTTATATGAATGGTTTGGATTGTGCCACATGACACTTGCCTGATGCCTGCACACCTTTCATACATCCCTAAAGGTTTTGATGGAAAATGATGTCAATCATACCACAGCTAGCTACCGTGCAGGGGTGGGTCATCTTAGACAATCATTTGAATCTAAATTATAGGCTGCAGGGTTCATCTGAAGAAACATTTGCTAAAGAGACTTGTGTATGGAGATGGATATGGAGCATTAAAAAGTAAAGTTTTAATGGCTAATATTCAAATCCAAGAAGCATGATCAAACATATTATCATCAATGAAGGTTGATTATAAAGTCGCATGTTATATAAGGTAGTAATGAGAACATAAACCATATAGATTATCATATAAGATGCAATCAAGGGTGAAAGCCAACCCAATATAATACCATGGCATGGTGCATCATATAATCTCGAAGCCCATCTAAATAATGATATTTATAATAGAATCTTCAAAGATTTCTACACTGCTTTGTGCCCTTTTGAGTCTTCCACATATTAGAAATCTTAAATAGTCTGCTAGACCTTTTATTTTATTGGTTAGTATCGTAGTACACACACCCCATTGTTAGTGTTAAAACCAAGACTTTTGTTTTGAAACGAGGTTATTGATACCAATACCTTAGTGTTGAAACGAGGTTATCTTCACTCAGCCTACCACTTGAGCTATGGATCGGTGAGTAAACTAGTCTTAAAAGTAGCAGTTGGTCCTAGGAGCTATATTCTTTCAAACTTCAAAAGTAGCAGCAGGTCCTGAAAGCTGAAATTTTATTTGCTTAAGGAAAATGTTGTTTGTTTTTTAACAATGTTAATTAAAATAATCATTATTTTTTCCATATCCACATTTTGCTAATTTCACACACCACGTTTAGATGGGTAGAATTTGTGGGGGATTTTTTGTTGTTGTTACTGTTGTTTGGATTGCAACCTAAAATGATTTCTTTTATTAGTTGTAATTGCTATTTTCAAGAATCTAACCATTAGACCTAGAAAGTAGCAGTTGGTCCTTAAATCTGTAATTTCAAATCCTTACATGATAAATAAAACCTTGTCTGTTTTTGAACAATGTGGACCAAAATAATCATTACTTTTTAAAGGTTTTAGAAAAAAAATGTATGTATTCATATCAGAAAGAGAAGTCCTCTTATAGAAGAATACAACCAAAGATTAGTAAATTCCTGATGTAGAGCGGGTCGCAGACAGTTTCATGGTGAAGATGGACCAAAAAAGGCTCGGTCGACGACAGAAGTGATCCAGACCGTCGGACCTTACATCAGGCGTATCTCACAATCTAGAATGAGTTATCAGGCGTAAAAAGTAATGATTTATTTTATTAGTTATAATTGCTATTTTCAAGAATCTAATTGGTCCTGAAATCTAATCTGTAATTTCCTTACATGACAAACAAAACCTTGTCTGTTTTTGAACTATGTGGACCAAAATAATCATTACTTTTTAAAGGTTTTAGAAAAAAATGTATGTATTTATATCAGAAAAGAGAAGTCCTCTTATAGAAAGATACAACCAAAGATTAATAAATTCTTAATCTAAAATTAGTTGTACAAAGTAATTTTAAAATCTAACTAAATCAATTTACATAATTACAATCAATTACTTTTTTCATATCTAAATTTTGAATTATGCCCATCCAAATAAAGACCACCACATAATTACAATCTGATAACTTTTTTAAATCTACATTTTGAATTATACCTGTCTTATCCATCAAAGCTCCTTCATTCACTGTAACATCTAAGCTGTCCATTGGGGAGACCAACCAACCGTCGTTGTTTCATGGAACAAATCAGTCTCCTCCGCTCATCCAGTGGACCAGTTTACCAAACAAATGGGCCATTAAGGAACTTTGAGATACATCATCTACTTTACCGTTGCTTCATAAGCTATTTCCAACTTAGTGATTGAACGGCCAGATTTACGCACGTGGCAATCAATCTAGTCTAGCCCAACTGATATTTAGCTTGGATGTTTAACCAACGTTTGCGTAAGAATATCCTAACCATCCACAAGAATAAAGAATCACTCAGGTTCCTCATCAGGATGGATGGACTCTTCAAAAATAAATAAATAATAAAATGATCTTAGAGTTTTTAGGCACTATTTATCTGGTGTGGTCCACTTGGATTTTGGATTGGCCTGATTTTTGGGATCAAAAGAGGACATGAGGGAAATCACATGATGTACCGTTTGGATGTCATACACACATCGTAGTGGGCCCCACGGACTACTTTGTGGAATAAACTTATTGCACAGTAGTAGAATATGCCTTGCTAGACTGAGATTTGTACGGTAGTCTTCCATTTTGAGTCTGGACCTCTGTATAAGTCGCTCCCATGGATCAGTTATCAATGCCGTTGATATGATGAACCCTGTTATGGGAAGATTCGAGCCCCTTATAATTTCAAGGGCCAACGTCATCGAATAGAAGACTACTCCATATAACGCCTACAACAGAAGGATTCACCAATAAGTTTACCAAGGTGCTTCGGCTTTGAGACTAATGACTAAGAGGAAACTCGACCCAATGAAGTAGGTCCGACACTTTGCCTCAGACCGCGTGAAGGAACGAAACACAACTGGCATGAGGTTGTCCATCAGCTCGGATAGGGCTGTAAACGCGGTCGCAGTTCGATGAAGACTTGTAATCATTCTGACGGGGGCTTCATCTGCTAACAGGGTCGAACCGAGTCCGGATCTCGAAATGAGCGTTCCACGAGCCAAGCTTAGAAACTACCATAAGTGAACATGGCCGGTTATTTCACTCGCATATAGCATGATGCGCATAATTTCCTACACGATTCTCGAATTGCGCACAGTTTCCCCACGATCTGAAAATCTCACTAATTGAGTAAATCATGCCGAGATTAACGGACCCAGATTATCCGACAGTCAAGTATAAATACACCAAGACCCCACCACTACAGGTACGCAAGATCTCACACCCTCTCTCTAGCATAAACTTAGATCCAAATTCCCTTGTCTTGACTTAGGCATTGGAGGGTTCTTCGGTTCAGCCAGAGTCTCATTTGCTCGCTCCCTGTACAGGTTCAGGGTTCATTGGAGGTTCGCCTTATCGAGTGGAAGGTGGTCCAGATTTTGACATCAACAAACCCCATTTGGGAATATTTCGTTCATGAGCCATCCATGGCAAGGCCTGTCATGTCAATGGTTTGGATCACTTAATGAAAGGCTCTCTTTGTACACTTTCCAGCGTTTTATAGACGTCCAAGATTGCCTTAGTAAAAAAAAAAAAAAAACGATCCCACACAAGTTACGGTTAATTAGCATATGCAGCCTTATCTGAGCTCCAATGCAGCACATCTCACCTGTGTAAAAGCTGGGCCCCACCATGAAGATTAGTGATTAGGTGGGCCCCACCTGTATTCCAAGTCAAGAGTCACCCTCAGCTTACATTTATTTTGATTTTATGTCCTACCTCACGAGTGGACCGGCTTGATTTTTGTTACAGGTGACCTTCAAGGCGTGGCCCACCGTTTTGTATGTCTCATATGGGTCCTACTTTTCAGGACTTGCGCTACGCAGGACAAATATTCATCAAATCCACCCCGTCCATCAGGTGAGCCGTAACATTTTTCCCATGGATGCTAAAATTCAGTCAAATCAAAGCATTAGGTGGGACATAACATAAGGAACAGTGTAAAATCATGAATAAAATTATAAATTGATGTGGTGTGGCCGACTTGAGTTTTTAAATGTTCTAACTTTAAGTAATCCATTCATCTTATTGTGAAACGTCAGATGAGTGGATTAGATGCTATATACACATGAAGATAGACCCCACAAGCAGTTTGAACGATTTAACGGCGACACTTCCCACCTCTAATTGTTTCCCATGGTGTAGCCCACCTGAGTTTTGGGCTGCCGTCTAAACAGAGGATGTGCACCTGATGGACGGGGTGGATCTCATACACCCGAAATCGTTCGGTCCACGTCAGCGAAAGTCACGCTCATATCCGTACGAAAGTCACCCAAGCATTTTCATTTTCAGAACTGAAAACCCGAGTACACTTCGGATCGAGTATCCAATAAATATAGTTCAATCTACGAAGGGTTTTAGAGTTTTTAGGGTTTTGGAGAGAGAGAGAGAGAGAGAGAGAGAGATCGGAAAATGGATTCTTCATCGCTGGATTCCGCCGAATTGCAGCGATTTCTTGAAGTAAGAAGATTAAAAAATACCTCCTATTTTCTTTCTTTATTATTATTATTATTTCTGCTTGTCCCCTTTCCTCATTTGGAATTTGCAAAATAACGCTGTTATTCTAATCTTAGATTACAGATTGCTTGTATGCTATTCTCCTCTTTTTTGTGATTTGGGTTTTCTTCATTGATGAATTTTGTGATGCTTTGAAGTTTTTCTATGCCGTGTAATTGCAACTTTCTTCAGTGTTCAACTCGATGTTGTATTTGGGATTGATGTATGGTAGTGAGAACTGAAAAATAAATAAATCGTATAATGGTACGGAAGAAGGTTTTTTAGGATGTGTGGAGTAATGGGTCTTTCTGTTTTGTTAAATATGTTTTTATTATTATTATTTTTTTTTTAATTATTTTATTTTATTTTATTTTGAACTTGTGGTATTTTTGGCCTGTTTGGATGTACCCCTAATCGGAATCGGAGTGGGTATTTTGGCTAAATGGCTATGGATATACATGTTGCGTATCTGCGGCAGCATGAAGACTGGAACGGCGTTGGGTGGGATTTGGTTTTTCCACCTTCCTCCACTCCATATTGACATTTGGATTGAAAAGCATATGGTTGCGCCTCTACCCAGTGGACATCCAAACACGCTCTTACATTTGAGGATTATGTCGAGAGTTTTCTGTTAGATTCGATTCAGAACTTGAAAGGCCGATCTCATTCTTCTGAGTTCGGAGTGGCTACGAAATTTCATGAAATGGTGTGAAATCTGCTTTTACGAATTTGCAGAGTAATGGGTATTTTCAATTCAAAGAATGCTACTATGATGCATCTGTTTCATTGATTGGTTACATGTGGTCAATGAAGTATGATCCAACATAAATGTGGCATCTTATGTGTGGTGATGGGGGACCACTAATCTGGTTGGCCACCAGTAGATGGGCCATACATAGAAAATTGGTGGGATTGAATGACTATAGCTGTTTATCCGCATGGCTTTAACTCAACTTTGGGCTGGCCATCCATCCATTTGCAGGTCAATGGTTGGATTACCGCACTCATGTGCCTTGTTCATGCCCGTATGGTGGAGATCTTTTGGTCGGTGTCTCATGGAGTTCCATGAAGCACGCATATCATATTAGCATTTGACTTCTTAGTTTTTGATTGATCATGCTTGTGATGTTGTTTATGAATTCTCCCTTAAAGAAAGTCCAGGTCTGATAAGGTTGTACATTTTCTCAATCTCTAACTTAGAAGCGATACTAAAGTTATGTCCAGTCATGGTTGAGTCAAAGTTACGCACTTGTTAGTTTAGTTGAAATGATTTTTGTGGAATTTTGAAGTTCAAAGGCTTTAGATTGACTGGTGAGATTAAACTTTTAACTGTATGTTGGTTTATGCAAAAAGTGGAATTACGCGATTCTTGGCTGATGGATATGCATATCCTTTTGCTCTGAGTTCTACAAGTCTGGCTGCATTTTGGTGATCCAAATCATTGGTCTGATGGGACCCAGTGTGGATGGACAATGCCCCAAAATTCTTCCATGTTGGAAGATTCCAGAAACCCAATTGTTAGCCTTCAATTTCATGTAAACTGTTACTTTTTTCTGGTCTGTATATTTTCAGCCACTGATTGAAGGGTTAGAATTATTCCATAAGGGTGATTTTTTAAGGATGGTCCATCCAGGGACCACTGTGGGAGCTGCATATCAATGATCTTGACCATCAAACCATTTGCCCAATTTATAGTAACTTATTGCCCAAGGATACATATAGGATCAAGGATCGTATAATTCTTCTTTGTCCAAATGCTTTGCATGTAGGTCAAAGGGAAAATTTAATTTTGTTCCTTTTAACTAAGGGCCCGTTTGGATACCACCAAGCAAGTTACTTTTCTACTTACAGCAGTGGATAAGTAACTTATTTGAGTTAAGTTTGGTTTATGATCAATTAAAAGTAACAGTTTTTACTTAAAAGTACTTAATCACTTCATATTAATAAGTAGAAACCAAGATAAGCTACTTGAGGCATAAGTTGCTTATCTTAAGTAACTTACAACCCAAACGCCCCCTAAGCGTGAATGGTTTGATTCTCCGGTGGAATGGGAATGCAGTATGACGCTACATCCATGTAGCCTTTGAGCCTGTAGCTTCTAGCTGAATGGTAGATAGGGCGTATTTCAACATTAAGGTCTCAGTTTTGAGCCGAAGTAACCTATCCCACCAAAAAATAAAAATTAAAAAAGAAGAAGAAGAAGAAAGAAAGAAAGAAAGAAAGAAAAAGAACAAAAGAGTAGCTTTTGCATGGTTAAATTCCCGTGACCATATCCGTGCCATTGGGGTTAGAGGCCTTATAGTCAATCCTTGGTGTGGGAATGTGGGTGTTTGAACTAGCAATATGAAATTCATAAACAACACGTGCCAATAAAAATTAAAAAAAAATAATTGTAAAACGAGAAGCAAACCTTTAATCCAGTTTGGATTTTGGACCTCATGAACATGTGTGTTTTGTAAAGGTGATTGCTTTGTTGCATATTAGTTTCACGTCATAACTCTTAAGTAATGACCGTTCAAAAAAAAATAAAAAACCATAGTCATGAATCTGATCTTGAATTACCTTCTGTCTTGTCATTTCGGACAGGCTCTATAACCTCTTTTTTGTCAATTGGGCCAAGTTTATAATCAACGTCTTTTTGGGTTGAGCTCCTTTCTGATTTGCTTGGCTGTTTTGTAGTGACTATCATTTCATGATTATCTGAAATTTAAGCATCTGTGCTATCAATATAATAATTAATAACAGCTTGTATGGACTAAAGAGCTGCTATTGATTCTTAAAATTAAATACTTCGAACTACAAGGCCCTGTTCGGTTGCCAGTTAAAATTGATTTCATTTCAATATATATTAGAGATCATGGTTTATATAAATTATGAGTTGTGAAGATTATTTTTAATCCTTACCAATGGCTCGAATGCATTATTACTGTTAGCTAAAATGAGATGAAACTCATTTTTAAGTGGCAACCAAACAGGGCCTAAGTGTTTTTATTTCCTGCGTGGAACTTCAATCTCTTCGCATGCAAGACTTTGTTTGTTTTCTTTTTCCCAATGGGTAATGTGTCTATTAAAAACATCAAGGAGATGGAATGCAACCATAGCTACAATAAAACTACATCAAAGAGAAACACACCCACCTTAGCTAAGGATATATATATGGCCTAGCATTTCTCACACATGTTGATGTCATCATCTTTATCAGTATCAGCTTCATGGTCGGCTTTACAAGTCCTGTGTAGCTGGTGCACTCCTCTGTGTAGGTAACCTGTCCAAGAAGTCAGGCGGGAACAAATCATCAAGTGGTCTGCATTCAGTGTGTTCGTTGCCCATGTGATTAGCTGACCAGCCTGGTTTCATAGCTAGGTCACTGGCGCTTGGTGGCCCACCTGATGCAGGTCTTTACATGGCACACAAGCACCTTGACGGTCATGTGTGGCCATGCGGAGAGGTGTCAGTGGGCTTAGCAAAATTCTGGCTATCAATAGTATTACTCAAAACCCAATTAGACGAAACTCCAGTTATCAATATCTATACGCGATGCGTGAGAGATGAACATCCTAGGATTTTTCATCTGAAGATTTTGTTTTCCTTCTAAAGCATATATACATGTATATGTTCTCGGACTGTTTGACCGGACACTTTCTTGGGTTTGTGCAGCAAGAGAAGGAACGGGCCATGGTAACCGAAATGGTGGGGAAGCTTACGAACGTATGCTGGGACAAGTGCATTACTGGGACACCTGGCAGCAAGTTCAGCTCTAGTGAAACATCCTGCCTGACCAATTGTGCTCAGCGGTATATGGATATGAGCCTCATCATCATGAAGCGATTTCAGTCTATGCATTGAACTCAAGTACTGAATTATGCCCGGCAAGTGGTTTTCCCTTTGCTTTCTTTCGTGGTTGATGATTCAAAGAGATAGCCTTCTATTTCTGAGCAACAACATTGAAAATTTTTATTAGTTTCGAATATTTGCCCATTGCAAGTACACTCTGTGCTTTGTATTTCCAAGCACTTTTAATGTTATAATATTGGATTTAGCTTTTAATATGTTTTCGTAATCTGCTCCACAACTCTCTCTCTCTCTCTCTCATAGATGGGACTTGTACAATCCTCTATCGGAGAATGTTGGCTATGTTATGTTCATGGTGGGGCCCACCTGATGAATGGTTTGGGTGTTGCTCATGTTTCTTGCTCTCATTTGTGATGTTCACATTACTATCCTCATCATTTTGTTCATTTGAGTGATGCTGAGCTTGCGCTTGCTTTACGTTCACACGCCCATAACCTACCTGTTGTCATCTCGCAACTGTCTACTATATATTGGCCATTCATTAAGTGGGCCACACCATGTGTTCTAGGACCTAAGCTTTAAGCAGACTTGCTGATTATGTGGGCCAAATGTTTCTGGAAAACTGGACCATGACCCCCCATCCACATTCAACAAACAGATCTGACCCACCTGATATTTGGGTCATGGCAAACATACCTTAGGCCCACCTGATGAGCAGCCCTTGATCTAGTAATTGGGTGAACTTTGCAATTGAGTATGTGTTCCAGCACATTCATCATATTTTCTTTTCAAGTGTTTGTTGTCTACCTTTGCCTGGTTTTTCTAGAATTAAAAGTACATATGATGGTTTCACATGATCAGACTGTTAATCTGGCTGGTGTGTACTAATAAGCTAAAAAAAAAAAAAAAAAGAAAAAAGAAAAAAGAAGAAAGCTGTTAATCTGGCTGGTGCTTCTTGGCGATGCTGTAGCTCAAGAAATACACTGACTAGACCTTGATTACTGTCGACAAAAGATCATGCAAGCTGATGATTAATAAGAATCAAGTGATTCACATTAATGATGATTGAGTTCCATCAAGGAATCTCCCAATCCTTGCAATTTTCAGTGTGGCCCCTTCTATGATCAGGTTCATTGGATGAACAGTCCCTACCTATGGAACAGACAAGGCTGCATTTTGGGTGTCTTGAAATAGCAGTTGGGAGGACTTGTTTTGCATGACAAACTGATATCCAGTTCATTTCATCTCTTCCACACGAAAAGCTGGGCCACCCCCATGCGTGATTTAAAAGGTTTGGTATTACATAATTATGTTAGCAAAGCCCTTTCTCCATTTATCTTAGTTGAGAATTCTCATTAATACAAGTTGCTTGGGAGAGGGTGTATTTGTATTTTTGTCATAATTCATATACAGCATATATGGTCCACCTAGGGTCACCACAGTGGCAACATGTAGGCCCACCTGATGGACGGCTTGAATCCAGCGGTGTGGCCACATTGGCACAGCCTGCCCAATACAAGCATGTGGGGATTAGCAACCTCTACTTTTAAAAATGAGTATACAATGTATATATTTACGGTATATATATAAGGCTTCCGCATTGCAAATGGAGGGGATCAGGACCGTACATCTAGTCACTTCAGGGATGCCACTTGGCAATGTGGACCGTTGGCACCGATGAGGCCCGCGGATTGTTTTGGTCGACTGGATGGATGGCCCCAACAACCACAAAGCCACATTGCCACATATTGGCTAGCAGCTCATACCAAAGTGCGTGGATGGATATACTAAGATATGCGCATGGCCCACATAATAGCTAATGAATGTTGGAGATTTAACTAATAAAAACAATATAATAGACGGGAAAAAAAAAATGAACCAAAGAAAAGCTTGTGTATAACTGCTTCTTTTAGAAGAGTTTCTCTCTTTTTGTTTTGAGATATTAGGGATGAGACGCAGAACAGAACCTACAGACGTCCGTTGAAATGATCTCCAGCCCACCATCATCATCCAGGTTAATGATCCGAACTGTCCAATCATTATAGGAGGTTTAGGAGGTCAAATCGACCGTACACATGATGTTCTTCTTGACCCATGCATGTGCACACGTGCAGATGTACTCTCAAACGCAGAACGGACGGTGGCGTAAAAGATCCCGTGGGTTGCGTTAACGCAAGTCCAACTCGACCATTCCTGACTGGTTTTTTGAGAAGAATCTGGTGGACAACGTGGATCTCTTGAACAAAAGACGAAGTGCGCCCCACCACACATCAGCGCAACCCCCTGTTTCCGTGTCCTGTCGCTGCCCGAATTCTGCGGTCGTTGTACGACCATGATGATGATCGTAGGAACGATCTGGACCGTTCATCGAGTAGACCATTCCAAAACGTCCCAGGGAACGTTGTTCTCTTGGAATAAGCAAGGGAAGAGGGGAGGCAGTGCCCATTTTCTCGGTGCGAAAGCCCTTTCACATGTTGTTACGCGGGCACCGCCTTCTGCTGCGTAAACTTACGTACGAAACCGACTCCAACTGATCTACGCACGCCAGCACGCCTCTCCACCGCCCGCATTACCTATAAGAAAGAGAGAACGTGAGAGATGCAAAGGGAGGATCCATTCCTTGGACGTGTGCAGCCGTCGAGGTCAGGTGGTGGAGCAGTAAGGGAGAGAAAGAGAGTGTAGTTTAAATTTTTTATTTTTATTTTTTTTTCCATTCTTTTTGGTTTTCTTCGTTTCTTGTTTTCTTTAAGATTTAGTTAATCATGCCTGTAGTTAGCTAACCTCTTAGCTAGGGCTAAGAGGTGAAGCTTGTAGCGTGATTAGGGTGTTAGCTTTGCTTTGATTTAAATTTATTGAACTCTCATGGATTCTAGTTTGTTTATAAGGAATGTTTTTAGTTTTAATGGTTTGTTGTGACTCAAATTACAATAGATCTGCGATAGCTTGAGATATTCTCTTTTCATGTATTGAGATTGTGAACTTGAGAACCCTGTTATTCACCATTGTCTCCTGGGCATGGTTGGGTGATGGAACCCTTCCTAACTTCCATAATTCTCTCATGATTGGCTGTGAGATTGGTAAATTGTTGTTGTTTACCATAGTCTCCTCGGCATGGTTAAGTGACGGAATCACTTCCAAATCTATACCAATCGTATCTGTTGATGATTAAATCCATGAGACGTTCAGAGATCTGACAAATCTCTTCTTACCCACTGGATAGGATAGGACTCTAATTTCAGTTGTGTCATTGAATCATTGCTAGGTAGCTTCCCAATTGCTACAAGTGGATCCTTGGCAACCTAGTTTTCCACCTTTAAATTTACAAGTTTTAGATTAATATTTCACCATTATTCCCTCATACTCACTTGATTTAGATTTCATCTTAGTCTAGTTTTAGTTCTACTTAATTTCAGATTACATATAGGTTTCAGTCTCTTGGGATTCGACTTTGGTCTCACCGAGTTTATTACTACATCACAACCCTATACTTGGGGCGTGAATATGATACCACTTTGTTGGGGGCCTTGCACAAAACCTTAGGATCTAGCCTCCTAAAACAAACCAGAATTATGGGATAATAAAGTAATGAAATAAATCAAAGCACAAACGACACGACACAAGAGATTTTTACGTGAAAAATCCTCTAAGAGGTAAAAACCACGAGACTTCATCCAGATCAACAATCCACTATGAAGTAGAACGTTACAACCTTCTTCACTCACGCAAGAGTGGATAAACAATAAGAGAATAAAGGAAAAATAGAGAGATCTCACCGATCACGAGGAAGTAGAAGCGCTGAGATGTTGATTGCACATTAGATCACCTCCACGAGCATAACCTCCCTTCTACAAGCTCTCTCTCTCTCTCTCTCTCTCTCACACACACACACACACACACACACATACACACACCTTTGATAGTCCTTTAGCAAACCCTTGCAAAGCTTTAGGAAACTCTCTTGCATTACCTCTTGCATACCCTAGAAAAGCCCAAGGGACCCCTATTTATAGTTTAAGCAACTCCCTTTCTCACCCCTTGCGAAACCACCTCAAATTTCTGCGGTCTGCACAAAATTCAGACTTAAATCTGCGTAAGCTTGACTAGTCGCGCAGAGTCCTCGACCAGTTGAGCAGCACCCTCGATCGATAGAGCACATCTCACGACTGGTCGAGCACCTCAAAAATCCAAAACCACAACTCGCTGGAGAATGAGTTGAGCCAGTCCACGATTGGTCGTGCACCAGCCCTCGACCGGTCGAGTGAAACTCACGACCGGTCGAGCCTGGGGAAAAAACCCCATCATATTTGACTTTATGAAACAGGTTGGATGGAAATTAATCATCATGGTGGGCCCTAAGAAGGTTTCAGCAGTTGGTTTCATTATCCTATGGTGTGGTCCACTTGAGCTTCGAGCCTTGAATCTACCTCATTTACGGGCTTACAACCAAAATGATGTGGCAAAATGTATCAATAATGTGGATGTATGGTGGCCCCTTAGAGGAAATGTATGTAACTAGCTAGTGACAGGTGGGGTAGGAAGCGGATTGTGTGGTAACTCAAAACGAATGGACCACGTGGATAAACTACATACATTCAAGGTGGGTGCAACTGAGTTTACTCAGTACGATAACGTGTAATGAGTTACTCAGTTCACAATCCGATTTTAGTGGGGGTAAGTACTTAGGTAAGTAATTATTACAGATTTACAATGTAGTTATATGATATTTGGATAAATCAAATAGGTCCTTAAGTAATGTCGTTAGGGGGTGTACATCGAGTCGAACCGAGTCGAGCTGGCCTTAGCTCGACTTGGCTCGGTCACTGGCTGACCTCAGCTCGAACTCGGCTCGGCTCGGTCCTCGAGCCTAACTGGCCAGCTCGGCTTGGTTTGGTCAGCAGCTCGGGCCATCTCGGGCCAAGTTCGAGCCGAGTTCTCCATTGAGACATTTCCACAAACACTTGGACTGCACCTTCAAAATCCATTTGTTTGTGAAACATAAACAATGGTTTTACAAGTATTTTATCAAACACCTCCCATGCAACATAAAAAACAAGAAAAAATAAGAAAAAAAGAGTATTTGTTAAACTTACATACCTTTCTTGCCACAGTTGTCCTTCCTCTGGGTTAGGGACCAGCTGGTGCATTGCCACCAAGAGGACATGCTCCATCTACATTTGGGCCCACGATTTGGACAGTCTTGATTAACACACATATATGTTACAGTGTACAACTCACCACCATTCCAAAAATGGTGGAAAAAACTACATGAGAGAGGAGGGAGAGAGTAGAGAGAGAGAGAGAGAGAGAGAGAGAGAGAGAGAGAGAGAGATGGGTTAGGGTTTAGGGAAATGACCGGTGACAGAGGATTTAGGGAAACGGCTGAACGGGCGAGGTGAGCGCCCGCTCGAGAAGGGAGAGAGAGAGAGAGAGAGAGAGAGAGAGAGAGAGAGAGAGAGAGAGAGAGAGAGAGGATTGAGGAAGATGGGTTATGACTTATGAGAGAGGAGGGAGAGAGTAAAGAGGGAAGAACTAGAAGATGAGTTAGGGATTAGGCATGCAAAGCGGCTAAGTTCAAGTGGAGGGTTTATAAGTAGGGTTTTTTTTTTTTTTTTTTTTTTTTTTTTTTGTTTAAGGTATACATATATAGTCGAGCCGAGTTTCGATCCGAGTCGAGTCAAGATGGGGCCTACTCGAGCTCGGCTCGAACTCATTTTGAGCTGTATAAAACGGCTCGACTCAGATCGAAATCAGTTTCGAGTCGAGTCGATTCAAGCTCTTTCGGGCCGAGTCGAGCGAGCTAACCGAGCTATCTCGGTTCGTGTACACCCCTAAATGTCGTGCTTAGTAGAGAGTAAACAGGTCAAGTTAGGGTCATACCAAGATCTATTCAAGCCCAGCCTGCATTGTTCAACATACACCTTAGTTCGACCTAGGCCCATTACAGGCCAAAATGTTTCGATACAAGCAATAGTGTTTCTCTTATTTGGATAACAAGTGAGAGAGAGAGAGAGAGAGAGAGAGAGAGAGAGAGAGAGAGTCATGTTTAAACTGAGAATGGCGTCAGATTCGGGTGGATCTGAACATGTCATGGTTTTAGCCGTAGGTGAACATCGAAGGAAGTTAGGAAGAGAAGATCTTGAATAATATAAAAGATAAAGATTAAGAAAGATTTTGTAGCTTGAAAGATGTGAGAAGTAGAGAGATAGAGACTAGGACTGGAACATAGAAAGATTGTGAGAAGGGATGAGGGAAAAAAAGAATGAGCAACAAGTGCTAATTAATGAATCGGAGGCTCGATGGCCCTAACCATAATGTTTAGGTGAAAATCCACCTTCGAATGGTGCATAGGGCAACATAAACCCTTCAAACTGTTTTTTGTTAACTCTGTCCAATTGAATTATATATATGAGCTTGAATTTTGTATCTCATGCCTAATTTTGAGTGTAGGGTCTAACGGTTGGATTAAATTTCATATAATTGTCACTATAAGCTCTGCAAAAATCAAGAGTAGATGTATTTTCTCAAATTTTTTTCATTTGGCGTGGGGGAGACAAATGAAAAGTATGTGTAATTTTTTGGCCGTTTTCAACAAGGGAATACACATATAATGCACCGGAGTAGATTTCACGTACACATCATTGATGGAATTGATGGTGTTTTTTTCCTAGGCTCAATCGGTCATGCGCTTCGCTTGACCGGTCGAGGGCTGGTGTGCGACCAATCAAGTGAGGCTCGACTCAAAGTCCAGCAACCATCCAATGTTTTTCTCTGAGGTGCTCGACCAGTAGAGGAAAGTGCTCGACTGGTCGAGTGGGCCGCTCAACGGTCAAGTACTCGGTTCGACCAGTCGAGCTTACGTAGATTTGAGTTCGGATCTTGTGCAGACTGCAAAAATCTGAGGCCTTTTGCAACAAGGTATGGAAGAGAGTTTTCTAAACTATAAATAGGGGTGCCTAGGGCTTTTCTAGGCAATGCAAGAGGGTTTCCTAAAGCTTTGCAAGGGTTTGTTAAAGGGTTTAAGGCTATCAAAGTGTGTGTGTGTGTGCGTGTGAGAAAGAGAGAGAGAGAGAGAGAGAGAGAGAGAGAGAGAGAGAGAGAGAGAGAGAGAGAAGAGAGGAAGTTTGTGGAAGGGAGGCTATGCTTGTAGAGGTGATCTACCATATCTCAGTGCTTCCACGTCCTCATAATCGGTGAGATCTCTCTGTTTTCTTTGTTTCTCTTATTGTTTATCCACTCCTGCGTGAGTGAAGAAGGTTGTAACGTTTTACTTTATAGTGAATTGTTGATCTGGACGAGGTCCCGTAGTTGTTTATGTCTTTGAGGGTTTTCCACGTAAAAATCTCTTGTGTGGTGTGGTTTGTGCTTTGATTTATTTCATTGCTTTATTATCTTATAATTCTGGTTTGTTTTGGGAGGCTAGATCCTAAGGTTTTGTGCAAGGCCCCCAACAAAGTGGTATCAGAGCTAAGTTCATTGAACGGGTAGGATTGGTTTTGAATTATGGAAGGTGGCTCATCCAGGATGATCAGCCTCAATGGTTCTAATTGGACCATATGGAAGGCTAAGATGGAGGACTTGCTTTATTGCAAGGACTTATATTCTCCAATTTTAGGCATATCAGCAAAATTCAAGGATATGAAGATCATGCAGTGTGTGTTTTTGGGGTACGGTGATGAAAAGTTTGGTTACAGATTGTGGGATTTGACCGAGAAGAAGCTCGTCAGGAGTAGAGATGTGGTTTTCTTTGAAGATCAGTGTATAGAAGACATTGGTAAGCCAAAGAAGAACCAGCCTAGTTCAGGTGAGCTAGAGGACATGGATCTGATTATTACTCCCATGGTGCCTGATAACGGGGGAGTACAGCAAGGTGCAGAGGACGAGGGAGTTCTTTTAAAAGACGGACAAGGGGAGCAGCCCCCACTTGATCCACCTGTTGAGCCACAGGTGAGCAGGTGAGGAGGTCATCTAGGGACAGACAACCGTCTAAGAGGTACTCGCCGCATGAGTACATTATGCTGAATGATGGAGGAGAGCCAGAAGATTATTCTGAGGCCCTAGTCGACGAGCATAAGGGGGAGTGGTTGAAAGCTATGCAAGAGGAGATAAAATCCTTGCATAAGAACCACACCTATGACATGGTGAAACTGCCTAAGGGCAAGAAAGCTTTGAGCAACAAGTGGGTGTCTAGAAAGAAAGTTGAGTAGAAGAATTCACAAACGAGGTTCAAGGCCAGACTTGTAGTGAAAGGGTTTGGTTAGAGGAAAGGCATAGACTTCGAGGAGATATTCTCACCAGTGGTGAAGATGACATCCATATGGGTGTTGCTTGAGTTGGCGGCTAGCATGGATCTGGAGATAGAGCAATTAGATGTTAAAAATGCCTTTCTCTATGGTGACCTGGAAGAAGAGATCTACATGCACCAACCAAAGGGGTTCGAAGTCAAGGGCAAAGAGCATATGGTGTGTAGGCTGAGGAAGAGCTTATATGGGCTGAAACAAGCTCCACGGCAATGGTACAAGAAGTTCGACTCGTTTATGTTGAAGCATGGGTATGACAGAATAGAGTCGGACCACTGTGTGTTCACGCGCAAGTTCTCAAATGGTGATTTCTTAGTTTTACTCTTATACGTTGATGACATGCTTATTATGGGAAGAGACATCAAGAAGATTGATAGGCTGAAACAGGAGTTGGGCAAGTCGTTCGCGATGAAAGACTTGAGTCCAACTAAGCACATCCTAGGAATGGAGATAACCCGTGATAGAAGTAGCAGAAAACTTTGGCTGTCACAAGAGCGGTATATTGAGAAAGTCCTAGAGCGGTTCAATATGAATGCAGCGAAGCCGGTTAGTACTTCACTGGATGGTCACTTCAGATTGAGCGACTGGCAGTATCCTAAGACGAATGCAGAGGTGGAAGAGATGCAGAAGATACCCTACGCGTCGGCTTTAGGAAGCTTGATGTATGCTATGGTGTGTACACACCTAGACATAGCATATGTGGTTGGTGTTGTCAACCGGTATTTTGTCAATCTTGGCAAAGAGCATTGGGCAGCGTTAAAATGGATACTGCGGTATTTAAGAAGCTCATCCAGATTGAGCCTATGCTGTGGTGACGGAAAACCTGTGTTAGAGGGCTACACAGATGCAGATGTGGAAGGCGACATAGACTCCAGGAAGTCTACATCGGGGTTGATGTTCATGTTTGCAGGAGGAGTGGTTTTTTGGCAGAGCAAGCTACAGAAGGTTGTAGCATTGCCGACCACAGAGGTCTAGTACATTGCAATCACAGAGGCATGTAAAGAGATGCTTTAGATGAAATTGTTCCTATAGGAACTTAGCCTGAAGCAGGAGGAACACATGGTCTATTGCGATAGTCAAAGTGCTATACACTTGAGCAAAAATCCAAGTCAACATTCCAAGTTGAAGCACATAGAGATTCGGTATCACTGTATCAGGGATACTTTGGAACAGAAGGTGTTACAGCTTGAGAAGGTCCACATGGACGATAATGGGTTAGACATGATGACCAAGGCTTTGCTCAAGGGCAAGTTTGAGGTTTGTAGAAACCTGATTGACTTGAAGAAGGTAAATCCCTTCTGGGTCAAAAATGAGGAGATTTGATGGGGTTTTTTTCCCAAGCTCGACCGGTCATGCGCTTCGCTTGACCGGTTGAGGGCTGGTGCACGACTAGTCGATTGGGGCTCGACTCAAAGTTCAGCGACCATCCAATATTTTTCTCCGAGGTGCTCGACCAGTTGAGGGAAGTGCTCGACCAGTCGAGTGGGTTGCTCGACCGGTTGAGGACTCGGTTGGACCAGTTGAGTTTACGCAAATTTGAGTCCGGATCTTGTGCGGATTATGGAAATCTGAGGCCTTTCGCAACAAGGTGCGGAAGGGAGTTTCCTAAACTATAAATAGGGGTGCCTAGGGCTTTTCTAGGTAATGCAAGAGGATTTCCTAAGGCTTTGTAAGGGTTTGCTAAAAGGTTTAGGGCTATCAAAGATGTGTGAGAGAGAGAAAGAGAGAAAGAGAGAGATGAAGCTTGTGGAAGGGAGGCTATGCTCGTAGATGTATATACCATATCTCAACGCTTCCACATCGTCGTAATCGGTGAGATCTCTCCGTTTTCTTTGTTTCTCTTATTGTTTATCTACTCTTGTGTGAGTGAAGAAGGTTGTAATGTTTTACTTCATAGTGGATTGTTGATCTGGACGAGGTCCCGTGGTTTTTTACGTCTTTGAGGGTTTTCCACGTAAAAATCTCTTGTGTGGTGTGGTTTGTGCTTTGGTTTATTTCATTGCTTTATTATCCCATAATTCTGGTTTTTTTGGGAGGCTAGATCCTAAGGTTTTGTGCAAGGCCCCCAACAGGAATTACTAGTTTTAATATAAAAGCAAAAACCTAAACATGCCTCTTTCTTTTTTTGTTAGTAGAGGAAAGCCCCTTGATTTATGAACTCACAATGATATGTATATGAATCCACTTTAATTATTACATGTGTAATCCCATTTTAGGAGCAAGGCTTAAAAATCAGGTTAACAAATAATTAACACGGCCACACCAAAGAAAATAATTGTTAGAGAGATATCCACTCTTAATTTTTATAAGGCCGACGGTGACAATTATATGAAATCCACGCCAACTATTAGACCTCGGCTTGAAATTTAGGATTCACCAAAATTGTTTTCTATAAATGTGTTTGGATTCACGTAATTATTGTTTTGTAACACAGTGTACATCTTCAACATCGTAAACTACCACACTGTTTGTTTTTTACTACATCTTCAACATCATAAACTACCACACTGTTTGTTTTTTACCCGAATTCAATTGTGAAATTCATTGTCGATGTTTGGAAACAGACTCCTCGTCGGGCCAAAAATGTATAATTATGGAGTACAATATATATATATATATATATCTGGCGTCTTTGTCAATATGAGGTCCACACTGTATCTGGGACCCACCATGATATGCATGCGGGGATTGCAACCTTGAACGATCTCACGTGGCATGGTCCACCTGCGATTTCTAACCCTTTCAGAAGTAATATACGGCTGATATCCAATCATCATCAATTTTATGGTGTGGTCCACCTCTGATTTATAACCTTCACAGGAGGTTTTCAATGGTGGATATCCAATCACCGATGAACTCAAGAAAGTGGTCCATATGTGATACGTATCCTTATCCAAGGGTTTTCAACGGTGGATATCCAATCGCTGATGAACTCAAGAAAGAGGTCCATATGTGATACGTAGCCCTATCCAAGGGTTTTTAACGGTGGATATCCAATCACCGATGAACTCAAGAAAGTGGTCCATATGTGATACGTAGCCCTATCTAAGGGTTTTTAACGGTGGATATCCAACCTTCCTCATGGTCCAACTGTGATTTATGGCCCTCTCAATATCGCAGCACTGTGCATATCGTGATCTGGACTAAGACCCGCAGTAATTGTACATTTAAAATAGGATGATCAGTGGGGGGGTCCACACACTAGAGGATTCATTTCTTCTGGAAAATAAAAACAGAAATAAATTAAAAATGTAAAAAGTGTTTCATGCAACTCAGTCTTACAAAATAACCAAAATAAAGTCTAAAACAAGGTAACAGTTCTAGAGCTGTCAAGCAGTGACAGACATCTCCTTCAATCACAGAAAATGCTTCCATCAGCAGGCCTATTACGTTTTAAACCCTCCCTATGAGATGAGGTTTGAAACAATCCATCCGATCACCACATATATTACCAGCCCCCCTATCAGAACTTTAAATATAGGGGAACCATCAGCCGAAGAATCGTTATCTCCTTTCACATTCGGAACAGTAGCGTCAGAGAAACGCGGCCCATCAAACCAATCTTCATCTATAGTCGGAGCATGAGTACATGAAGAATCATTCTCGCGTCTCCTGGAAGGTTCCTCATTACGGTAATTATGGCCTTGTGGCCTACAATAAACTTTAACAAAAAATTATGAGAAAAGAAAAAATAATCTCAGGCTGATCAAATGAGTGATTTCAGTTACAAAAACTTAACAGGACAAAGAAACTACTGATGATTCGCCTATCCAGAATTAACAAGCATATAGCATACCTGAAAGTTCAGCTAAGCTGTTGCGGCCTCCTCGAACGATTTGTATGACTGATGTCTACATCCTGAATATCGATCCACCTGCGCTTTTACATCCTCACATTTCTCATAAACACCCGGAACTCTTCCCACAAAAACCACATAATATTTCTTCATAATTTCCTGTCAAAAATAAGGGCGATTAATATCGTCAAAGCTTCGTGTCGTTAACTGAGGTAGTTTATATAAACAGATCAGTATCCTACAAGATGTTTGATAAAATTACTATCTGAGTGATGTTTCATAGTAGCGGTCATGGAAATTTTCTTAAAAGTTATACATTTGTAGTCTCACCTCAACAATTCACACTCATACAATAACTTAACATTTGAATTTCATGTCAATGTAGAATCTGATATTTTGCTGCTGTGGTAGGATTTATACGTACCCTGCTTACTGATATAAAATGTGTACAAGTTCAATAATTAAGAGAGGGCATTGTTATTGTCCACGATATCATAAGAGACAAACAACAGTCTAAATCTGGTTTGGCGATGCGCTGAAGTCTGACAGGAGATAACGCGTGGAAGCCGAAATCTGGTTCGGCAACGTACTCGGGTCTCTCGTCCATGACCGCTTTTAATTCGAATTCAAACATTGGATAACGTACGGCCCACATCTAAACATAGTGCCACTTGGGCCATGAATCCAAACACGCCTTTACTTTTTTGCCACAGGGTGGTGCAGTACAATGACACCACTGCATTTTACGATGCGCTAAAGTCTGACAGGAGATAACGCGTGGAAGCCGAAATCTGGTTCAGCGATGTACTCGGGTTTCTCGTCCACGACCGCTTTTAATTCGAATTCAAATGGTTCATGGAATCACACAGATCTAGATCTAGGATAAGAATCCAATGGCACCAAGCACACACAAGAAAAGAGAACTTTACAGATTTAACGTGGCTTGCGGGAAAAAAACCACGACAAAGCGACAGATCACCACTATGAAAGCATCAATTACAAGAGAGAAAAGACTTACCCGATTCGAACAACCTCGAATCTGCACCCTTTTAACCCTGAACCCTAATAGTTTAGGAAGTCTTGGAATAATAATCGTGGACCCCAAGCGAAATCTGGTTCAGCGATGTACTCGGGTTTCTCGTCCACGACCGCTTTTAATTCGAATTTAAACATTATATAACATATGGTCCACGTCTAAACACAGTACAACACCACCTTGGCCGTGAATCCAAACACACCCTAAGTGATTCATGTGGCTACATTTAGGGATACCGATGAGGTCTACAATTTTTTTGTTCAAAAGGCGGGTTCTCTCCGCAATATCATTGAAACTTGAACAGAGGATGTACAGCTTCTTCTTCTTATTTATTTATTTTTTATTTTAATACACACGCACACACACCTCCACACACTCACGCTAGTGGAATTTCACCACCTATGGTACTCAGAACCCTTGACCGAGTGTTGAAACTCCCGAGAGTCTACCACCCGAGCAAGAGTAAGGGCCCAGAGGATGTACAGCCTAAATTTCAGGAGGAAAGGAAAAAAACGAAAGAACTCCGATCTAGCTTCTCCGATGAACGAGGAGAACCGGATGAGGAAAACGCCTCGGGAATGATCAAGCACTGCAAAGAGCTACGGCGCGAAGAAACACTACGCCAAGAGCAACATCAACCAGCTCTAATAGCACCCAACATAGTTTTTTTCCTGGGAATTTTTAACCTGAAGGGGAAGGGACTGAAAACTGGATGGGTTGTTTTCTGTTTTCCAATCGTGTGGTCGGAGTGGATTTCATTTTTTCCTAGGAATTATCCGATCCCGCCAGCATTAGTCTCCCTACATAGTTTTTTTCCTAGGAATTTTTATTTATTTATTTATTTTTTAAATCATATTTCCGCCTGAGCATTAGGCTATTGACCTCCTTTCCTTTTTCACTCGTTAGTTGAAAAACCTCACAACTTACTCTCGGCTAGGTGTGCCCACCATATTATTTTTTGTGACAAATCCACTCCATTCACCCATTTCTCTAGATCATTTTAGGACGTGGGCCCAAAAATTAAGTAAATCCAAATCTCAAGTGGGTCACACTGAAGGAAACAGTTAGAGGGCAATGCTTATAGTTGCAACCTTCTTGGATCCACTGTGGTATTTAGATGACATCCAAACCATCCATAAGGCCATTCAAACTGTTCATAATGTCATTCACACTGAGATTAACTGAAAATGATAAAATGGAAGCTTGATCCAAAACTTTCGTGGCCCCACGCATATCAACAATGGGCGGTCAATATCCAATGTTTTCGCTATGTGGCCTACTTGAAATTTTGATCTGACTCATCTTTGGACTCATACTGATATCAACGACCAAACTGATGAACGGGGTGGATTTCTCAAAAACTTACGGTGGGCCTCATAACTGTTTGACTGGTGGTTTTCAATCTCCACTGTCCATATCTATTTTTTCTTCCTTTTGCGAACGCCCACGAATGATATGCAGAAACTGGGTTACTATTGATTTGTCACAAACATAAAACGTAAAGATGGGCTGCGATCTTGTGAATGGTAGGCCTTTAGGGCCTGTTTGGCCGGACCGATCCCACGGTATTAGGAGGGATGGGATGGCGATATCCCGGGATATGCACGATGAGCCAAACAGACCCGGTGAACTTGTCGTGGGATGTAAGCAATCCCATGGATCTTAAAACAATTCACTGACATCACCATCATTACCTTAAAATCGATCACATCCCTTGGTTGGACCGGATTGGAAGGTAAAATCCCGGATATGCCCAGCGTGCCAAACAGACCCAATGAACTTATCCCCGGATATAGCAATCCCATGGATCTTAAACCAATCCACTGACACCACCATCATTACCTTAAAATTCATCCCATCCCTCCTAATCCCATGGGATTTGCCCGGTCAAACAGGCCCTTAATGTGCACATGAGACTCACGTGGATTGCATACTGTCGTAGGGAGTAGATGTCATGAATCAATCCTTTTATATCATGAACCAGCCCCACATTCCAAGGTGAGCCCCACAGCCCCCACTCTATGGATGAGCTATATTAAAGCGCTAGAATGATTATAAAAGTAGAAATTCTGTTACAGCACTAGAATGTTATTTTCAATACAAATGCAATATGTAAATAACTGATGTATCAACAGACAAAAGCCAACACTACACTACTCATTGTCTACTCAAAATAAAAGAGAATGTTGTCTGATTCAACCAGTTCATTCGAGTGCATCTATTTTTTTCATGATACGGCCCACTTGCCATTACACGGATTTTATATTTATCCTGTGTTCTAGACTAGAACGCATACAAGAAATATAAGTCTTTTTCAATACTAATGCAATATGCACGTAACTGATGTATCAACAGACAAAAGCAAACACTATTCCACTACCCCTTGTCTAGTGCATCTATCTTTTTCCAGGTCTGACTTCACTCTTTTTGGGGGTGTTTTCACGAGCTGGGAAGAGAGACTTTTTTGAGTTCGTTCTGAAAAAAGAAAAAAAAAAAAAAAAAAGTTGTCCGATCATTTATAATGAGGTAAGGTAAAAAGATCAAAATACCCTCCATCTGCATATTATGCAGTGGATTATGCAGTGGAATAGCGTACGCATGTTGCAATGGGAAGCGGATTGCGCACAGAGTAAACTCTGTGGGTCCCACAATCATTATTCATCTTATCCATTCTGTCCATACATTTTAGCAGATAATTTTAGGTAGTTGGATAAAAAATGAAGCCTTACAATCCTCAAATGGACCACACCGCCGGAAACAGTGTTAATTGAACATCTATCATTAAAAATTTCATGGGGGCCACATAAATTTTAGATCATTCTGATATTTGTGTTTTCACTTCATCCATATCTTTTTGATATTATGAACTGGTTGGATGACAAATAAAAATCACTTTTGCCATAGAAAGGTTTCAACAGTGGAAATCAGTATTCCCACGGTTTCATATGGTACAGTCCACTTGAGCTTTAGATATAACTCAATTTTGGGCTCAACCACTAAAATTGTATGAAAAAAAACGGATGAACAGATAAGACAAATACATTCACAGTGGGCCCAACTAGGTTTACTCAGTACATAATAGTTTACTAGTTATTCAGTACGCAATCCGCGTTAGGAAATGAAGGTGATTGGCTGGTGTACCACACAGCAGCTATATAGCTGTGTTGTAGGTACGTGTCCTGCGAAGACGAACACCGACGCTCCTCAAGCTCTGAGTTGCACCAACAGCTCAAAGGAGATCAAAGTTTTATGGCCCCATAGTGATGTATTTATTATATCTACAGCTTATTTTTAGAGATCATTTTAGAGCATTATCAAAAAAACAAATCATATCCAAAGATCATCTGGACCATACCATAAATAGCAGTGGAGATAACGATTTTCACTGTTAAAAAATTGGTAGGGCCCACCATAACAGCGGGGATTGAACGCCCACCATCAGAACTTTGTGGAGGCAATGGATTGTTTTGTATCAAGATGATATTTGTACATACAGTTAATCTAAGTGAAAATAACACTATCAATATGATAGTTGTACCTTGTGAATGTTTTAACGGTGAAAATCATTGTCCTGCTTCTATATTTGGTGTGATGCACGTAAGCTTTGGATAGGAATCATTTTTGATATCATGTTCTAAAATGATCTCACAAAATGGATGATTTTGGCCCATCCCGAGACTCATTTTCGGCTCCTGATCTTTTTCAAATTTAGGATCATGCCATAAAATGAGCTGAAAAAACAGATGGGCCGGGTGAAGTGCGGTAAAGTGAAGGTAATTTTGTGTTGTTGAAATATGGGCAGGTTACTAGATAAGCAAGAGGTTTTTTGTCCATAGCCAAAAAGTTTGGCGGCCGTATTGAAAATTCCCTATTTTTTTTTTAAGTGTATATTAGGCATCATATGTAGTCTTAGTCCAACTGTATCAAATAACTAATCAACCATAAATTATATTTAGAAAATATTTACTGAACTTTTCCTATACCACCCATTCCAAATATTTACATTTCCAAATAATCCTGCAAAATAGAGAGATTATTAGCCCTTTAAAATGAGCATGATGTTAAAGGATTCCTTGCTGTGGATGTCATTGAGCAGACTGAAGCTGAAATCCAGAAGTTGAATACTCTGAAAGCTACTAAGATGAAGGAGCTGGTTTTCAAGAAGCAACGAGAGCATGAAGAAATCTACAGGGGGGTTCACATGGATGTCGATAGTGAGGCTGCAAGGCAGATTCTCCTCAGTCTTATAAATTCTGGGAATGTAGATATTTCTGAGCTACTTACTCGCATGGATGATCAGATTAGAAAAGTTAAAGAGCAAGCTCTTAGCAGAAAGGGCATTTTGGACAAGGTGGAGAAATGGACATTTGCTTCTGAGGAAGAGAACTGGCTGGATGACTATGAAAGGTATGTGCTTGTAGATGCCTTCGTAGAGGATTCTTGATCTTCTGTTGTAAATGCCTTCACAGAGTTTCCAATTAATATGTGCTTGGAAGAAGAACGAACAAGGACCAAAACTGCCATAGGGCTGGTAGAGGAGCACACAAAAACCTGAAACGTGCAGAGAAAGCACGGATACTGGTCAGAAAATACAATCTCTTGTAGAGAATCTGACTGCAAAAGTCAAAGCCTGGGAGGAAGAGAACGGCATGCCATTCTTATATCACAAGCTGCGTTTGCTAGAGACCTTGGAAGAATACAGCAAGGGGAACTCCCACAAGCCGACCGCATTGAGGCCTTTGACAATGAAGAAATCGTCAAGCAATAATGTGAATACAGCAGGGTGAACTCCCACAAGCTGGAGTGTCTCACAACACCGTTGTCCCAACATGGAATTTCTGGTGGCAAGGACCAGAAGGATGGCATCAAGGTTGGTGCAGTAATACCTGTGAACTACGTAGCTCTTGCTAAGGATGATCATGGCTCTTGCAACAGTTCAGCCATTGTATTTCCTTAAGGGGTATCTCTTTTCTGTTTCTTATTTCCTCTTTTCATAGTATTGATTTACAAAGATTAGGCAGTGATCACAGTGAGAGTTATGACTAACAAGGAAAGATCCTTATAATTTTAAAAAAAGAAAAAAAGAAAAAAGAATTAGTACAAGTTGGGCACATCGTCTTGGAACATTTAAAGATTGTTGGCCAAAAACTAGAAGCATTTCATACATTGATTTTGCAATGACTATTATGAAATGCACTGAAAATTCTTGTTTACTATTATTGGGCAGCTACCATAATGCATGCTGAGATTCTCGGTGCAATGCTATGTATGAATATTGTTTTCCTCTGTTTTAACCATGTATTCAACAGTAATTTCATGCCATCCTTTACTTTGAACCTAACAATCAACCAACTCGCCCACAAATCAATGTCATATATCATTTTACATGTAACTATTCCATCCAATCCGGCACATTTGTGTGACATCCATAGATTATGTGGCCACGCAACTGAAAACGGTCCAAACAGTCGGTCCACCATAGGATGTATAATTTTCTACTATCCAACTATCCATCAGGCCATATATGCTTGAATGGTGATGAGACCTCTAAGAAGTAAAAAAATTACCATCCGACGAATTAAAAAGTGGTAATTGGTCTAAATTGTGAGATGATGCCATGGAAGAGTTGTTCATCCTAAGTCAAAATAGAAGCAGTACGAACTTTTTTATACAGAGATATCATACATTGTGTAAGATTAAACCAACTCAGTTGGTAAAAAAAAAAAAGGAAATTAATAGGACTCGGTATGATATTTTTGGGTGAGGATGTTTTTGTAAAACCATATAGCAGATGAGGACCATCGTTCCCTAATTTAAACCATTGTCACCAGAGGCTTCTATTTGGATGGAGGATGCACCAAAAATATTATAAATGATAAAATCCCAACCATTCAATAGGTGACCTGACAAATAGGCAATTCAGAATGTAAAAAAGTGTAGCCGTTCATTCAACAAAAAGCCTGTCACCCCAGTGTTTTTCAATCTTCCCATTTGGGGAATTTTTAGTCCATTGCCATCTGGGGTGAGGCCCATCATATCAACAAGTCAGATCTTTGAACCATGTAATCAGTGGAGCTCTTTAATCTCCATGAGGATCACCTATCTTGAAAATTAGGCTGATCCGCTCATTACATGGGTCAAACGTGTATGCTGAGTCTGACGCTGGGCCATCCATTGATTTCAACAGCACAACCTACCAGTTGAGGATCTTCATGGTGGGGCCCACCATTTACATGCATTAGATGTCCAAGATAAATCTCTCTCAACAAAATGGTCATAGGCCCAACCACTGAGTTAGTGGAAAAAAAGGTTGACATGTTATATGGGTCGTGGTTTGTATTGGTCTATGTTATATGGGCCGTGGTTATCATGTTGCATAGTTCGTGGTTTGCAATGTGTTTACTTCCTTTTCTATCAAACCATTGGTACCATAACTTAAGACCTACAATGGGGTGATCCGATCCATCCACCTTGTCGGCTACCCATATAACATGATAACCACGATCAATATAACATTATAACCATGACCCATGACAACTACGGCCCATATAATAAGATAACTGCGACCTATATAACAGGACAACTGTGATCCATACAACTGCCAACTATATAACATGACAATTATGACCCATATAACATGACAACTGCGACCCATACAACTGAGACCCATATAACATGACAACTGAGATCCATACAATTGCAGCCCATTTGGGTTGTGGTTTGCATGAGTCGTAGTTGTCATGTTGTATAGGTCGTGGTTGTCATGTTGTATGGATCGTGGATGTCATGTGGACAACCAGATGAAAACAATAGTGATTGGATATCCACCATTAAAATCCTCCTAAGGCCCATTGTACTGTTTATTTGACATCAAATCTGTTGATTAGGTCATACAGACACAGATGAAGGGGGAAAAAAAAAAAGATCAACTTGATCCAAAACTTTTATGACCCCCAAAAAGTTTTTAATGGTCTACGCTCATTCAACATTGTTTCCTATAATGTGGTTAACTTGATATTAAGATATACCTCTTTTTTGGTCTCATACTATAAAATGATCTGGAAAAATATATGGACGACATGGATGAAACACATACATCATGATGGGGCCCACATAGCACCAAGCACTAGCCATTGGGCGGTGGCTGGGGGAGTAGTCAATCCGTCACTTTCTCGGGGTTGTAATAAAAAGGTAACTTCTTATTCACTCAAGGACCGTACGACTTCTGAACAAGGATAGGGGCATTTTCATCCGAAACAATATTCAAAAGTTGTCATTAGGCCACTTTTAGGATATATGGAATGTCGTAGCTTTTTAGATCATTTGCCCAAACTTCGAGGTGAGTACGGTCAATTTTCAATTTAAAAAAGAAAAAAGAAAACTAGAATTTCTCTACAAAATTGGGAGTAATTCCATTTCTGCCCTTCTCCCCCAAAACATCTACAATACCATACATTTCGTTACCTCGTACAAAGCTTCACCGAACCCAGTTCAGTAAAGAGGCGACTGGTGCATAATCCCTTTACGCCGGTTCAAGTGAACCACCATCTCCATAGCAGGCGAGCATATGGGCCGAAAACGCTGTCTTTAAGCCCAAAACGCTGCTTTTCTTCTTCACGAACTCGGCCGTGGTGGTGCATACCAACGTCCTGCAACCTACTCCGCCACCTGTGCCCGAGCCTTATGGCGTTCCAAATAAAATCGGCGACTCAAGGATTGAATCAGGCGTCATCTAACCGTCATCTAGCTCATAAAAGGAGCACACTGCTTTCACTCCTTCTGGCAATGTTAGGAATTCACAGTCGTGGAGGTATTTGGATAGCCCGCCTTCTTCTCTCACCAGATGCTACACCTTGTAGGAAAGAGAGCAGAAAAGATAAGGGTCTTACAGACTCCTCTAGCAGGTATAACAGATGTTGCCTAAGCCTCTAAACAGTCGAGATTGAGGCCGATGGTTTAAAAATACGACATTTGCGTTATTCGTCTTGTAAGATTGAACTAAATTGCAATCAATCAATTTCTCCAAATCGTCCAATCGAATGACATCGTGGTAAACATATTGTCGAATTTGGAGGAGACGATGAGAACGGTGGAGAGATAAGCAATGCGGGCCGATGCTGGTGTAGCAATCCAAACAAAAGATGTTCTTTTCGTTCTTCCTCGCCGTCTCATGCATCAGAGACGCGTTAAAGAACTTCTCTCTCAGCAAAGCTTCAAGCCAACGTGGAAAAGTAGAAAAACCCACTATTTCGCCTCATGTAAATGGGAAAAAATGAGAGAATATAAAGGTCAGGGTTTGTAAGTTGTTGTAACTCTCACTATCGTTGCCATGAGCGTATGTTGCAGAAAAGAAGAACCCAAGAGGGGTAAAAGGGGAAAGTTGAAAGCAGAAGGAAAGGGATTGAAGATAAAGGAAACAACACCTACGACTAGGGGTGCACACGGTTCGGTTTGGTCCGGTTTTGGGGTGAAATCGGAACCGAACCGTTGCCGACGATTCTAGGATTTTTGGAACCGGAACAGGACCGTTAGCACCCTAGAACCAAACCGGAACCAGACCGTGAAAACAGGTTCGGTTCCGGATCGGTTCCACGATTCTGGGCTTTTTAAAGCCCGGCCTAAATGGGCTGACCCATCAGAATGAAGGCCCACCTGATACACCCCAGATTTCTTACATTAACATTGACTAGCTACAAAACAACAAAAAATGATCATGAGAATAAAACAAGTGATGCGTCTCGAATCTCTAGGGAAAAAAGAAAGAAAAAAAAAAAAGACCACAACCACAACTTGAGAGGCATGAAAACATTTTATTTTTATTTTTTAATTTAAAGACCAACAAAACAGGAACTGCCATGGGCGTTTATGTGTACATTGTAGAGTTTACTTGAAGGTAGATGGCGTTGGAAGATTGTCCCTCAGAGAATATAGCCTTGCCCTCCTAACCGTCCTATGTTTAACAACTTTTATCTCTTTGATATTAGGGGAGTAACTGAAATAAATGCACTTTTTTAACAACGGTCCGTGGCACGGTTCGGATCTACGGTTCATGGCACGGTTCGGTTCAACGGTTCGGATCGGTTTTACAGAGCTCTAAACTGGAACTGAAACGTAATCAACGGTTTTGGAATTTTTGGAACCGGACAGTTAGCATCCTGGAACCAGACCAAACCAGACCGATCCAATGGTTTCGGTCTGGTTACACGGATCCAACGGTTCGATGTGCACCCCTACCTACGACTGCAGCCGTTGCTGCTACGAATATCTCAAATATTTACTTACCTTTTCCTACACCACCCATTCCAAATATTTACATTCTCAAATAATCTTGCATGAAAGATATAAAGATATTATTAACCCTTTAAAATGGGCATGATGTGAATGCATGAATCAGTAGGAGTTGGGCACGTTGTCTTGGAACATTTAAAGATTGTTGGCTAAAATCTAGAAGCGTTTCAGCCATTGATTTTGAAATGCCTATTCTGAGATGCACTTAAAATTCTTGTTTATTATTATTGGGCACTGACAGTAATGCATGCAGAGATTCTTAGTGCACTACTATGTATGAGTATTGTTTTCCTCATTTTTAACCATGTATTTAACCCAAATTTCTTGCCATCCTTTACTTTGAACCAATCCAACACATTTGTGTGACATCCATAGATTATGTGGCCTTCAAACAATCAAATTTAACAATAGTCAGCTTTACAATTTTCAATGTATCACACCTATGCATCAAGATGTAGAGTAAGACGTTTTATGTGATGGGCAGGACGTACACAGCCGAAAACGGTCCAAACAGTCGGTCCACCATAGGATGTATGATTTCCTACTATCCGACTATCCATCGGACCATTTATGCTTGGATGGTGAGACCTATAAGAAGTAATAAAAAAAATAAAAATAAAAATCATCCAACTCATTAAAAGGTTGTAATTGGTCTAGATTGTGAGATGATGCCATAAAAGGTTGTTCCTAAATCAAAATGGAAGCAGTATACAAACTTTTTTCTATAGAGATACCATACATTGTGTAAAATTAAACCAACTCAGTTGGTTTAAAAAAATAAAAAAGGGAAATTAATAGGACTCAGTATAATAATTTTGGGTTCGGTTGTTTTTGTAAAACCATATAGCAGGTAAGTACCATCATTTTCTAATTTAAACCATTGTCACCAGAGTCCTCTCTTTGGATGGAAGATGCACCAAAAATATTATAAATGGTAAAATCCCAACCATTTAATAGTTGACCTGACAAATAGACAATTCAGAATGTAAAAAGTGTAGCAGTCCATTCAACAAAAGGCCTGCCACTCCAGAGTTTCAATCTTTCCATTTGGGGAATTTTTATTGCATTGCCATTTTGGGTGAGGCCCATCACATCAACAGGTCAGATCTCTAAACCATGTAATCAGTGGGGCTCTTCAATCTCCATGAGGATCACCTATCTTGAAAATTAGGCTGATCCACTCATTACATGGGCCAAATGTGTATGCTGAGTCTGACCTGGGCCATCCATTGATTTCAACAGCACAGCCTACCAGTTGAGGATCTTCATGGAGGGGCCCACCATTTACGTGGATCTGATGTCCGGGATAAATCCTCCCAACAAAATGGTCATAGGCCCAACCACTGAGTTAGTGGAAAAAAGGTTGATACTTTATTTTTATAATTATTAATTGATCTAAATGGTGAAGATGGGTTATTGGGAGAGGGAGACCTTGGCCCACTATATTGAGAATAGTGAGAGTCGAGTCGGTTAGTGTCAAGGTACGCTGAATCGGTTACATATTAGTCGTTATGCGATGCAATCTGAAATATAGATGGTGTAACAACAACTCATTACAGTTCCATAACCGTCTCCAAGGGCTATTATGCACAGTAAATCTAGAAGTAAATGAAAAATAATAATAATTTATATGTACCTCTTTTTTTCTTCTTCTTTTGTTGCACCATGATGTGATTGTTGCTTTTCCTTTTCTTTGGCTATAGTGTCTTCTCAATTCTATCTTTTTTCCCTCTTTTTCTTTGTTACGCGGATTCTCTCTTCTTTCCACTCCAAACAATCTGCATGCATTTCCCTTTGTGAGAAAGTTGTAAAAAGAGTCATTTTTTAAAATACTTAGATCACATATGACACTGGATGCGCACTTAGACATTTGTGTTTTTCCTGACTGTTGGCCCACCTTAATGTTTATGTTCATGACATCCACCAGTTTTTTCAGTCCCTCTTATCAGTTTATTTTTAGGGCATGGCTAAAAAAAAAAAAAAAAGCATGTCCAATTTTCAAGCGGACCACATTGAATGTCCATCATTAAAAACTTTCTAGGCCACTGTAATTTTTATTTGCCATCTAACCTGTAAATAAGGACAAAGATTAGAGGTAGGCATTTAATTCTTATTATATAGTGTACTTAATATGAAATTTGCTTCGTTTTGGGACCACCCTCTAAAATGACCTGAAAAAACTATCAGATGGCATAGATATATAACATATACATCAAGGTGGGGTCATATTGAGAGTCTATCACCCGAAGAAGAGTAAGGATCTCTCTCTATCTCTCTCTCTCCTCTCCTAGTGATTTCTCTGTTTCCCCTCTCAACCTGTCCTACTGGACCAACTCACCCCGAGTCGAGTTGACTCAGACGGTTTGGCGCAGTGCGGCACCACAGTCAACGCTTCTGGCCCACCTGATGAATTGCTTGCATCTGACACTGGTGTAAAACATCAACACGTGTGGTCAGAGTAGCAATAGAGACCTGGTCATTGTTAAATGTTAATACAACGTACTATGCTGCACCCGAGATTGATCATCCACACTTTAGCACGGGCAAAAATGAAACAGCGTATGTAAAATCTGAGCTTTCCATAAGGTTGGAAATAATGCTTAGATCTTCTGTCTAAAACATCAGACAGTTTTACTCTACGGGTGGGCCACAACGTGCAGAGTACGGTGATGGTTTTTTTTAATTTTTTGGTAGACATTCATCTATTTTCCTGTATGCTGTGGCCCACCTGAAGAGGAAATGCCCGATTTTTACGCCGGAAGAACTAAAGAACGTAGATTTCCTGATGAAGAGCTCAATCTCACATACTTAAACGATATGATACAAGTGCCCCGTGTGGAAAGCTCAGATCTTACAAAAAAAAAACAAAAAACAAAAAAAAAAAGTGCCCCGTGTGGATGTGTACGGTTTCTACACAAGTGTGAAACTAGCGAATGTGGATGATCCGTGGGATTTCCGATCGCGGTTTGGCTAGTAACCATGCACTGGCCAGCTGGCGTCAAAATCATGGGCTGATGTATATGTTTTATCCACACCGTCCATCCATTTATTTGAGCTCATTTCAAGGCGTGAGCCAAAAATGAGAGATCTAAATCTCAGGTGGATCAGACCACAGGAAACAATAGTTTTGTATGATCTGATATTTGTGTTTTCTGTTCATTCAGGTAGTGTGACCTTATCAGCAGTTTGGATGGAAAATAAACATTAAAGTGGGGCCTATGAAACTTTTAATGGACGTTCAATCACTACTATTTTTGTGTGGTGTCGTCCATCTGTTATTTAGATCTATTTCATTTTTGCGCTCTTTTCCTAAAATAAGATGGAAAAATGGATAAAACACATACATCAAGTAAAATGGTCTTAAAGGATAAAATAATAAGATATAAAATACTAGAATAGGACTAGGCAAACTCAGATATCTGATATAGCAAAGTTCGGAATTCTGACAAGCCGCATAGCATACGTCTAGAGAATGTCTAGAGGATAAATGAGATTAAGAGTATATGTGATGATGCTAAAATGTTATATAAGAGGACTAGGCTAACATGAGTTTCTGATGTGATAGGATCCGGAGTTCCAGCAAGTCACAGAGCATACGTTCAATGGCAACCTTGAAGAGCAGGGGAGTTGAGAATGGAAATAACGATGCGACGATACCAATAATGAATGCGTGATCCTTAGCTTGCGCTTAAAAATGATATTTGGATGTTTAGGTGCACCATGATTAGAAGGTTTGGCTCAAGTGGAAGTATAAAGCTAAGATATGGCTAAACGAGGCTAATGGAGGCTAGAAAGGATGAGAACTTTAGAACTCAAGCACTCTTCCTCACTCTTACTCACTTTCCCTTTCTCTCCTATCAGTCGTTGGTGTGAAATGAGAAAGAGTGGAGGGTATTTATAACTTTTTGGATGGTCTTTAAGTAATTCTAGAAACTTTGAAGGGTAAATGATGATGTGGCTGCTAGGGATTGGTGGAGGAAAGAGGAATACCATGTGGCACTTCCTTATAGGTTCATAAGGTTTGGTAGTTATAGGTTGATAGGGTTTGGTAGAATGGTAATTTCTAAGTGTACAGTATGTAGCATGAAATCTTTTGGATTGAGCAAGTGGTCCCGTCATTTCAGTGATCCTCACCGTTGGTCTGTTTGGTGCCCTTTTGGATGGACCATGCTCCAGACCATCTGCTCAATAGGACAATGTAACCTTTTTAATCTTTAGCCTGGGAATCAACGCTGAAAACAGAAATAGATAAATGTCCAATTTCAACTGAAAAAAAAAAAAAAAAAAAAAGCCAAATGTAGGGGCTACATTATTCAAATCGGATACATTGGGAATGGTCAGCTGGTGATCAACCAATGGTCTGGACTACGGAAAATGGGCCCCACTTGTGTAAAGTCTAAACTAAAAATCAAAACCATCGGATGGTAGGCCGCATATGTATGCAATCAATGGGAGCGGATTAGGTGAGACCCCAGATCCACCAATGTGGGTGGGACCCCTGACTGTGGGGCTTACGGTGATGTATGTTCCTTAAATCTACACCGCCACTTTTAGTGTGATGACGATTCTAACCATACTATCCGTAACCAAAAAAATGGACGGTCAATATTTAGTTATGTTAGTAAAGGTCCAATCATCGATCTGGACCTACACTATGCAGACCACACATTGAATTTCCTATATAAACTTAAATTTGCTTGGCTGATCTGAACCGTGAGATCAAAGGATAAGAAAATGGAGGGATCACATCCATTCTAATCAAGATATTGTTTGGACTGTCCACCGGGCCTCGTAACATTGTAAAGTCTCAAGTATCATTGAGACCCGATTCACTACAACGTCTGTGGAATATGCTCATTCTACATCCCTGCTGGTGGGCCATCGTGGTTTGTTTAGGCAATCTAACCCGTCCAAGTGGGTTGCCTCATCATAAAAGTAGGGTGGCCCAAAAGTAAGGCCGATTCAGCGGACCACTACGATGAATTTGGAATTTGGGGTGATTTCTACTGTGTGGCCCACCTAGGGATTTCATCTACCTTATCTTTAGGGAATCCCACACAGTAGGGCTAACTTGATGCACAGTTTGGATGGTATACACAAAAAGGTGGACCCCACGGCATCCAAACAAGCCCTTATTTCTAATAGGATTAGGGCTGAAAGTGGGACGGGTTCAACCCGACCGACCAACCCTACATTGGGTTGGGCTCAGGAACGGTGCATCGGGTTCGGTATCGGGCTTGGGCTATATAAACACCAACCCAATAAAACTTAGGTTAGGCTCAAGTTAAGGTCTGAGGTTGCCCGGCCTTATAAACACCAATCGATGTATAAATTACTTATAAGTTATAATTAACTGCAGATCATCTGTGTTGAAGGCACAAGAAATTCCATTACTGTCAGGTTTCATTGGTCTACATCATTTTTTATGACTCAAGCTAATAAGATATGTCAGAGTTCTCTCTCCCAAATAGATGGGGTCTTACACAACATGACTTTTAAAATTGTCTTATATTTTAACTTATTGTTTAGAAAAAAATAAAGTTCTTTACAATAAATAACTATATATATAATTAATAAAATCATATGTATAAAAAATAAGATGTATATTGAAAATATAACAGGCTAATATGATAATGAAAATTTTATCATGTATCCACTTACCAACTAAGCCCGTTTGGGTTGAGTTGGGTTGGGTCAGAGTTGAGGTATAGGAACCTTGCGTTGGGCTAGGGTTGAGCACCAACCTGCCCGACTTTCAGTCCTAAATAGGATACAAGTACAACAGAAGGGAATGGGCCGGGATGGGCCAGCTATGGCCCACCAGTTGTCAGTCTAAACTAGGTTGGCAATGTACCAGTCCTTGGCCAGGCAAAAAACAAATATTTGGAATAGGCCCAGCTCAGATGGTTCAAAATCAGGCCTGAACTGACCCATTGCCAGCCCTTCAGTGTGCTTGATCAGGAAGGGGCATCTATTGTTGAATGAGCATCTACTATTAAAAACCTTTTGGGGGGCCATAAAAGTTTTGAATCAAGCTGATCTTCTTTTTTTTCTCCCCTTCATTTGGGCCTGTATGACCTAATCAACAGATTGGATGTCAATTAAACAGTACAGTGGGCCTTATGAGGATTTTAATGATGGATATCCAATCACTATTGTCTTCCTATGGTGTGATCGAACTGAGATTTATATTCCTCTCATTTTGCAGATAAATACCTAAAATGATCTTAAAAACTGGATGAACGGAATGGAAGAAACACATATATCATGGTGGGTCCCACAGAGCACTGACCATCAGCCACCGGGCTGGTGGCAGGGGAGTAGCCCATCCGTTTCCTAAAATGATACGCCAAAATAAATGTACGGCATAGATATAGAATACATATATCAAGCCGTGCTGTAGGGGCCCCACCATGATGTATTTGTTTCATTCATTCCGTTCATCCATTTTTAAAGATAATTTTAGGGCTTGATCCTAAAAATTAGAGGGATATAAATATCCGGTGGACCATGCCACATGAAAGCATTAGTGATTTGATATCCACCATTAAAATCCTCCTAAGGTCCACTGTACTGTTTATTTGACATTCAATCAGTTGATTAGGTCATACGGGCCCAAATGAAAGGAAAAAACAAAGATCAGCTTAATGTGGTCCACTTGAGATTGGGATATACCTCATTTTTGGTCTCATATCATAAATTAATGCAGAAAAATAGATTGACGGCATAGATGGAACACATACATCATGGTTGGGCTGAATTTCCTTTGCCATCCATTGGTTCGTAAAATGCAGCCCGGCTGATGAATAGACAGAGTCAACTATCTGTGAAGGACATCTGCATGGTGGGATGTATCTGATGGACGGACTGGATCTTGCACAAACGTGTGGGCTTATGAACAAGCTCGATTTACATCATGGTGGGCTGAGAAGTCTTCAACTGTCGCTATCAATGTACCCACTGTTTCTTGTATCATGATGAGCTTTTGATCTGCCTCACTTCTGGCAACAGCATGCTATAAAATCATCGGTCAAAGAGATGGATGGCCTGGTTGTACGCATCCTAATTTTCTATATTGTTGATTTTCGGATGTACGGTAAAACGCATAAGCTTGTGGGGCCCACCACTTATGTAACATCCATTCAGTCCATAAACTAATATTTTCAAAAAAAAAAAAAAAAACACAGGGAACAGTGAATATGAATTTATCATTGCCGTTAATCAAGTGCAACCCACCCGGATGGAGTGTATGCACAAGTTGTTGCATATGCAAAATCCACTCCATCCATCAGGTTCTATCCTCTATTATAATTAACAAGGCTAATAATTAGTCAGATCTATATCTCAGGAGGACCACACCGCACGTTAAAAAATATGATGGAATGCCAACAGTATGTTTGTGTGTGGACTTACCACGGTGTGTTTATTACAGCAAACCCGTTAATCACGTTGTAGAGATGAAGTGAAGACATATTTCTTCCATTGTTGGGACGCATCCTAATTTTCTATTTTGTTGATCTTGGGATGCACGATACAGAATGGATTTCGTCTGTGTACAGAAATTTTTACGTAACAACATGGTGGGCCCACTTGTTGTTTCGATAGAGGGTAGAGGGTAGATTGCTAATTATAAGTTTTGTTGAGACCGACTATAAAAAGGGTAGTTTAGTAATTAGAAGGGATAAAGATGCGTGTCAGGAGGGTGAGACAGGTTACAGGCTTCTTCAGGAGAAGAGGTGTTGGTCAATAGACACGCGGGTCGGGTACTGCCTCGAGCTACTAAAAAACTGAGGGTTTGACGGGCGTATGGTTTTATCCACACCGTTCATCCAATTTTTTCCATATAATTTTAACGTATAAGCCCAAAAACGATTAAAATCTAACGCTAAAGTGTACTGAATCGCGAGAAGTAACGATGATAATTACTCCCACCGTTGAAACCTATCTGTGACCCACTGTGATGTTCATTTTCCATGGATCCTGTTATCAGGAGACATAGGCCTGAATGTTTCATTTTCCGCCTTACATATACTCTGTACGCGTACGACGCTTGATATGCAGGCACTTAGAAACTGTACACCTGGCGTATTAATTGCGGAACCTACTGTTATTAAGTTGCGACCAAGAAATCAGAGCCATGTGCCACGTGGGGGTGCTAACTGAACATCGCCAGTCCCAAAAAGCCACGATGGTCCACTCATCCAGCCAGCCCGGCACGAGTGTTGAATATGAACCATTGATAATTGTATGAATATCTATTTTGATACGCAAGCATGCACATTTTTCTGGGGCTACTCAGGCCACGTTAAAAATGGGACACACGTATTAATTGGCCAGGGCCAGGGCATGTGCCAGGTTAGGATGGGTCCTTCATTCCCACCGTTGGATGGTGACAGCCATCTGATTGAACTTTCCCAATTCCTTCCTCATTTTTTGTGATCTGCCAAATCAACTCATTTTCCATTCAGGGTATGTTCGCAGTGACTACTACCTGATGAATGGTTTGGATATCTACAGACATGTGTCCCACCAAATGGTAGGGCGAGGATTTTATTAAAAACCTCAATGGGAAGACCTGCCCATACTGGCACTCTGTCAGTACGAAACAGGCGAAGCCCTTATCGTAGCAGTTCTCACAGAATCACGGCCACTTCTCAAATAAAATTACAGAAAAACTAAAATTTTCTATTTTCTATCAACAGATGGGCCACCTCTGCATGGGAGAATTGATGGTTTAAATTGAAATGCCAACGGTCCACATTCAACACAAATAATTCACTTGCCTGGCTGATTTACGACAACTTCACATGCACTCTAACACGAGGTAATGCTTTATCTTCTTTCAACTTTAGGTGTTGGATATGGCTCGTGTTTATGATCTAATCCGTTCATGTGATGGACCTCACCATGGAATGAAAGGCCCTGTGAACTGCTACAAAACAGTGGCAAAAAAAAAAAAGATGTCCCTATTTGAATTAAAAGAGTACAATGGGAGGGGAGATATTTGATACGCCGGCATTGTACGGTTTATAAGCTGGCAGAAGTGATATTTGATACTGTGAGCTTGTATGTCTATACGATCTTCGTACTTCAACCAATATCACTGTCCTCAGCGCCTGTAAGGCCGACCACTGTCTTTCACTGCAAATGTGAAAACTATCACCAATATGAGTCTATGTGTTACCCAGGAACCTTAGTGTAGGGCTCACCGTAGATGATTTTTTGTATACTTATGTTGTCCATTTATTTTTATTTTTCCAGATATACGTGGTTCGATTTGTTTTTTCAGCAGGTTTTTTATAGATAGATAATGCATATTGCTTCATTAAATGGCACGTGTTTTTAGAGATAAACCAAATTATATGGAAGCTATTTGGATGCTTAAATTTCAGGATCCACCGTTCAACAGGTCCACGACACTCTCACTGTGCAACTCAACACTTGATCACTCAATTTGAATTATTTATTTCCAATTCAACCACTAGATTACATCCAAACAGTCTTTAGGATGATTGATAATTAATTTCAAGTTAATTCAATCATTAGATATGTAACTTATCCTAAAATTGGACACATGGCAAACAAAATCAGACTTAACTGATGAATGGTTTAGATCAAAAGCAGAACCCATGGATCTTTAGATAATACATAAATAATATATATAAATAAAAAGAAATGAAATTTTAAAATAAAATAAATAATTTACTTTGATAATTTCTGACACAGGGATGAACGTGATGAAGATAATTACTCCGAATCCACGGAGCTTCTCTGGACTTCTCATAGAGACTTCTCGAATCTACAAGGAAAGAAAGCAGAAAAATAAGAATAAATTCTAAGAAAGTCAAAATTGATAACTAACAACGAGTTCACAATCCTTTAAATAGGGGTACCAAGTAATGGAAAAGAAATCAGAATCAAACTACAACTACAACTCCTAGAAATCGTGACTTACTATAAATAGTAAACTTACTAATAGACCCGTGAAGTGATGATCTTAGATGGTTTTCGGCCAAAAATAGTAAGTGTCCTATTTGGCTTCACCAAACCGTTCTCCTAATTATTCTAAGCTCTTTTTACATTAGCAACTAATAGTTATAATCAAACTAAAACTTACTATTTATAGTAATCGTTTCAAGAGTTTTTCATAATTCCAAGTGTCGCAATGAATAGCAAGGTTGGTTGGCTAAAGTAATACCTCAAAATCATATAACGCGGCCAAATCACTGGATTATACGCTTCGATTGATATCCGGATCGTCGACCGGGCCTTTTCTGATCCAATGGCTGCCATCGCAACCTGCTCTACATCAATTTCTATAAAACACCTTTTAATTTATGAATTATTAATTTTAATAGACAGCCATGAGTTTTAATTATAAAACACATGATAAATAAAAAATAAAATAAAATAAGTATACATATAATAATAATAATAATTTTTAAAATATTATTATTATTATAAATATTTTAATATTAATATTGAAATATATAAATATATAATAAAGTGGGCCTGAGCACTCTTCCGATTATCATAATGGGCAAATTTAAAAAATTATATATACACATACACTTTGTTGCTTTGTTGACGTATGAGTTTGACCATACACCCAAAGAAGAGCCGGGTTATTGTTTTCGTTACCCGTTCGAAAACGGAGAATTGATTTTAGTAGCCGACCCAAAGTTTGATCATTGTGATCAGTGGGGTCCATAGTGACTCGATCCAAACCGTTCATAAAAGTCCAGCTTATTGATATGAACTTGGGCCACACATTTCACATCAGATCGCATGCTTGTGAACACAGATACATCAGCGTGAATCATGTCAAATGTGGGCCACATCTCGTTTCTAAAACGGAATGATCAAATCCGATTTGAGAGGACTGACCCTCTCAATCTTAGCCATCCTTTCAAGTAATCCTATCAGTCTGTCAACATCTCACCTGTATAGCAAGAATTCTCTAAGTCGTTAAAGTTTGTTAGAAATTATTTTGATTCCAAACCTGTTTGAACCGTGTTCGTTTCTCGAAAGTTTCGAGATGCACAGCTAAGAGTCCTGTAACCGCTCCGTGGCAGGTGGTCGGTTCTATGTGAGACCCACCATGATGTATGTGTTTCAACCATTCTATTCATACATTTTTAAATATCATTTTATGGCTTAATCAAATAAAGGAGAGGGATATAAATCTCAGGTGGACCACACCAAATGAAAACAATAGTGATTGGATATCCACCATTAAAATCCTCTTAAGGTCCACTGTACTGTTTATTTGACATCCAATCTATTGATTAGGTCATACAGGCCCAGATGAAGAGAAAAAGCAAAGATCAACTTGATCCAAAACTTTTATGGCCCCTAAAATATTTTTAATGATTGACCCTCATTCAACACTGTTTCATTTAATGTGGTCCACTTGAGATTTAGATATTCCTCATTTTTGGACTTACATTGTAAAATGATCTGTAAAAATAGATGGACGGAATGGATGAAACACATAAATCATGGTAGGGTGCACATAGCACCGACCACGACGCCCCTAATTTTCTGTTGCCTGCGACTGAAATCCCATGCCGCTATATATGTATGAAGAAATCGTGATGGAAGTCAGTAACCTTCCATGAGGGTAAGAATAAGATCTTAATTTCCCTGCCCGTTCCGTGTCTCGCAAGGTCGAGCATTACCTTGATATACAGAGGTATGTCTAGCCCACACTTTCGTGAATCCAAACCATGCATCAGGTGGGCCCAAATGTGATGAGCCGGGATCATAATTGGGGTAGTTCACTCATCAAGCAGGCCATACGTGTATACAAATGTATACATTTGAAGTTCTTATATACTAACAGTTGTTTATGTTGATGTGGCCCACTTGATTGGTTGACCGGCATATATGATGTGTCCCACTTGATGCACTCGTAGATGGCCCAACTGCATAGGACATGTAGTGTGGCCCACGGACCATGGATATTTTCTTACTCCTAGTCATGTCCTGTATTTGGAGCGGTTGGTCGTGTTCTGGAAGCGGCAATTTATGAAATTGACTTTGTTGATGGAGAAAGGTTGTTACTACCATGTGCCAAACGTATCATGGTGGAGCCCAGTAAGTCTGTTACTACTACCGTCATGGTGGTAACATTTTCGCCACAATGAGCTTTTGGAAAGGTAGTGTGAAGGAAAATGCACAAAGTGGGCCATCCATGATGTCTTCCAGAGATCCACACTGTCCATTGAGCAGAGCAATAAAATCAGACCACATAAAGCAGTGGGCCACACCTGAGTGCAGATGCCTAACCAATAGAATCTTCTAGATAAACTATTGGGTCAGTATTATGTTTATATACAATCCAAACCATCCATCAGATGTGCCCAGCGTAGATGAAGGGTAACCAAAAGGGGGCGATTACAAGAATCAGGTGAGAGCCACACCGTAAGAAACAATGGAAGATTTTTTTAATTTTTTTTCCACTTTCTTTAGTTCGTTTTGCCTCTCTCGCGCCTTATGGTGCAGCGTTAATCGCCGGCCACTATGGGCCATGTGATGAGCTATCTTATGATTTGAACTGTTCATATAATCTGTACTACGATGGACCTTTTATTTTCCGGAACTCACGCTTCAACGACCATCTGAGCCTTTGGATTATGGGGTTAGACGCAAACCATTGAAAACTTTCTTTTCACTAGCAAGTGTAGCGTAGTGTCCAAACCGTGTATGGTTCATCGGGCCACTAAGCATGTGGACCCAACGTTCAGTCACCAAATCCTGCCAGTCGACAGAGCAAAAAACGAACGCAACTTTTTTGTCTGCCCTTTACACAATTGTAATGGATGGGTTAGATACCTCTTCACCAAGAGGAGAAATCTACTCCGTTCATCACTGATCAGAAACGACAGGTGTCCAAGGCACGTCAGGCTCTCTCACGACGTAAAAGTAGGTTAGAAAAGAAAATTAGCGAAAGAAGATTAAACAAAAGAAAAAGCGGGAAAAAGCCTGTTTTTGTCCGGGCGTCTGACATTCTGCAGCCGTGGGCTAGACGTGTTTTTTCCTTTTTGAAAAATTTCTAATCTCTTCCTATTTCGGGTCTCGTGCGTATGTGGAGACGTGTGGGAAGCAGCGGCAGAAGAGACGAACAAGATCGGAGAGGGGTGCTCCAAGGACGACATACAGGTGTACCAGGGGGCCACGACCCCACTCCCCAACGGTATTCCGACGTATACAGTTGAGATCCTCAACGTTTCCGTGAGCGGGTGCGCCATCTCAGGCATCCACCTCAGTTGTGGCTGGTTCAGATCTGCGTGCATGATCAAAATACACCTAGTAGTGTATTTTTACTCAAAGCGGCCTATCGAAAGCTTAAAAAGAATAAGGAGCTCCGTTTTGATACCCTTTTCCTTCCACTTTCGATTTTTGGAATTGATATTTGCACCCACCCCGACTGAGAGTTACACCCTTCTTCATCACTCCGTGTGAATGCAGAAACAAGAAAGCAAAACACATCCAATGGCCATCCCTTAGTAACATGAGACGATTGTCTGACGGGGCTATTAAATCATTATTATTAACAAGAAGATTGGCATTAAAGCATTCAACTACATCTTTAAAAGCAAAAAAGCTAGTAAAAAAGCAAACAATCTTATATGCTCGTAAATTCTCATGGACAGCTCTCAGGATGTATCAAAGATAGGGCGACCCGGAATTGGATGAATGCTCTGAGAAAATCCAGGGATGCGTGTAGCCAAGCTCCCTAAGTTCTTGGCATCCACCCTGACAGGGAAAGCTGGAAACGTACTATGAAATTTATAAGAGAGATGCGGAATGAAGCCATCAGATTCCCTTCGAGGGCGTTTCGGTATTTCCAGAGCAACTTCTTTTCCCTTACGTAATTTCATAGATATATCATCCGTATTCCTCTGCAGAAAAGAAGAAAACCCAATAGAGGTAAAAGGGGAAAGTTGAAAGCAGAAGGACAAGGGGTGAAGAAAAAGGAAACGAGGCCTATGATTGCTACCGCTGCTACTACGAATATTTACATTCTCAAATATTTACTTACCTTTTCCTATACCACCCATTCCAAATATTTACATTCTCAAACAATCCTGCGTTAAAGATATAAAGATATTATTAACCCTTTAAAATGGGCATGATGTGAATGCATGAATCAGTAGGAGTTGGGCACATTGTCTTGGAAAATTTAAAGATTGTTGGCCAAAATCTAGAAGCATTTCGGACATTGATTTTGAAATGCCTATTCTGAGATGCACTTAAAATTCTTGTTTATTATTATTGGGCACTGACAGTAATGCATGCAGAGATTCTTAGTGCACTGCTATGTATGAGTATTGTTTTCCTCATTTTTAACCATGTATTTAACCCTAATTTCTTGCCATCCTTTACTTTGAACCAATCCATCACATTTGTGTGACATCCATAGATTATGTGGCCTTCAAACAATCAAATTTAACAATAGTCAGCTTTACAATTTTCAATGTATCACACCTATGCATCAAGATGTAGAGTGAGACCTTTTATGTGATGGGCAGGACACAACCGAAAACGGTCCAAATAGTCGGTCCACCATAGGATGTATGATTTTCTACCATCCGACTATCCATCCGACCATTTATGCTTGGATGGTGAGACCTCTAAGAAGAAAAAAATAAATAAATTATCATCCGACTCATTAAAAGGTTGTAATTGGTCTAGATTGTGAGATGATGCGCGCCATGAAAGGTTATTCCTAAATCAAAATAGAAGCAGTACAAACTTTTTTCTATAGAGATACCATACATTGTGTAAAATTAAACCAACTCGGTTTTTTTTAAAAAAGGAAATTAATAGGACTCAGTATAATAATTTTGGGTTCGGATGTTTTTGTAAAACCATATAGCAAGTAAGTACCATCATTCCCTAATTTAAACCATTGTCACCAGAGTCCTCTCTTTGGATGGAGGATGCACCAAAAATATTATAAATGGTAAAATCCCAACCATTCAATAGGTCACCTGACAAATAGACAATTCAGAATGTAAAAAGTGTAGCAGTCCATTCAACAAAAGGCCTGCCACTCCAGAGTTTCAATCTTCCCATTTGGGGAATTTTTATTGCATTGCCATTTTGGGTGAGGCCCATCACATCAACAGGTCAGATCTCTGAACCATGTAATCAGTGGGGCTATTCAATCTCCATGAGGATCACAAATGTTGAAAATTAGGCTGATCCACTCATTACATGGGCCAAACGTGTATGCTGAGTCTGACCCTGGGCCATCCATTGATTTCAACAGCACAGCCTACCAGTTGAGGATCTTCATGGAGGGGCCCACCATTTACGTGGATCTGATGTCCGCGATAAATCTCTCCCAACAAAATGGTCTTAGGCCCAACCACTGAGTTAGTGGAAAAAAAGGTTGACACTTTATTTTTATAATGATTAATTGATCTAAATGGTGAAGATGGGTTATTGGGAGAGGGAGACCTTGACCCACTATATTGAGAATATTAAGAGTCGAGCCGGTTAGTGCCAATGTGTGCTGAATCGATTACATATTACTCGTTATCCGATACAGTCTGAAATATAAACCGTGTAAAAACGACCCATTATAGTTTCATAACTGTCTCCAAGGGCTATTATGCACAGTAACTCTATAAGTAAATGAAAAATAATAATAATTTGTATGTACCTCTTTTTTTCTTCTTCTTTTGTTGCACCATGATGTGATTGTTGCTTTTCCTTACTGTTGCTTTTCCTTTTCTTTGGCTACAGTGTGTTCTCAATTCTATCTTTTTTCCCTCCTTTCCTTTGTTAAGCAGATTCTCCCTTCTTTCCACTCCAAACAATCTGCATGCATTTTACTTTGTGAGAAAGTTGTAAAAAGAGTTATTTTTTTAAATACTTAGATCACATATGACACTAGATGCACTTAGACATTTGTGCTTTTCCTTACCGTTGACCCGCCTTAATGTTTTTGTTCATGACATCCAGCAGTTTTTTCAATCCCTTTTTCAGTTTATTTTTAGGGCATGGCTATAAAAAAAAAAAAAAAAAAAGCATATCCAAATTTCAAACGGACCACATTGAATGTCCATCATTAAAAACTTTCTAGGCCACTGTAATTTTTATTTGCCATCTAACCTGTAAATAAGGACAAAGATTAGAGGTGGGCATTTAATTCCTATATATATATATATATATATATATATATATATATATATATATATGTGTACTTAATATGAAATTTGCTTCGTTCGGGGGCACCCTCTAAAATGACCTGAAAAAACTGTCAGACGGCATAGATATATAATATATACATTAATGTGGGGCCACGGTGAGAGTCTACCACCCGAGCAAGAGTTAAGGATCTCTCTCTCTATCTCTCTCTCTCTCCTCTCCTACTGATTTCTCTGTTTCCCCCTTTCAACCTGTCTTACTGGACCACCCCAACTCACCTCGAGACGAGTTGACTCAGTTGGTTTGACGCAGTGCGGCACCACAGTCAACGCTTCTGGCCCACCTGATGAATTGCTTGCATCTGGCACTGGTGTAAAACATCAACACGTGTGGTCAGAGTAGCAATAGAGACCTGGTCATTGTTAAATGTTAATACAACGTACTATGCTGCACCTGAGATTGATCATCCACACTTTAGCACGTGCAAAAATGAAACACGTATGTAAGATCTGAGCTTTACATAAGGTTGGAAATAATGCTTAGATCTTTTCTCTAAAACATTATACAGTTTTACTCTTCGGGTGGGCCACAACGTGTAGAGTATGGTGATGGTTTTTTTATTTTTTTGTAGACATTCATCTATTTTCCTGTATGCTGTGGCCCACCTGAAGAGGAAATGCCTGATTTTTATGCCGGACGAACTAAAGAGCGTCGATTTCCTGATGAAGAGCTCAATCTCACATACTTAAACGATATGATACAAGTGCCCCATGTAGATGTGTACGGTTTCGACACGCGTGTGAAACTAGCGAATGTGGATAATCCGTGGGATTTTCGAACGCGGTTTGGCTAGCAACCACAGGTACACTGGCCAGCCAACTGATGTCAAAGCTGTGGGCTCCACCATGACATCATGTGTTTTATCCATACCGTCCATCCATTTATTTGAGCTCATTTCAAGGCGTGAACCAAAAATGAGAGATCTAAATCTCAGGTGGATCAGACCACAGAAACAAAAGTTTTGTATGAGGTGATATTTGTGTTTTCTGTTCATTCAGGTGGTGTGACCTTATCAACAAGTTGGATGGAAAATAAACATTAAAGTGGGGCCTATGAAACTTTTAATGGACATTCAATCAGTACTATTTTTGTGTGGTGTGGTCTACCAGTTATTTAGATCTATTTCATTTTTGAGCTTTTTTCCTAAAATAAGATGGAAAAATGGATAAAACACATACATCATGATAAGATGGTCTTAAAGGATAAAATGATAAGATATGAAAGACTGGAATGAGACTGGGTAAACTCAGATTTCTGATATAGCAAAGTTTGGAATTTCGGTAAACCATAGAGCATACGTCTAGCGAATATCCAGAGGATAAATGAGATTAAAAGTAGATGTGATGATGCTAAAATGTTATATAAGAGGACCAGGCTAACATGAATTTCTGATGTGACAGGATCCGGAGTTCTGGCAAGTCACAAAGCATACGTTCAATGGCAACCTAGAAGAGCAGGAGAGTTGAGAATGGAAATAATGATGCAATGTGAATACCAATAACAAATGCGTGATCTTTAGCTTGCGCTTAAAAATGACGTTTGGATGTTTAGGTGCACAATGATTAAAAGGTTTGACTCAAGTGGAAGTATAAGGCTAAGGTATGGCTAAATGAGGCTAGAAAGGATGAGAGCTTTAGAACTCAAGCACTCTTCCTCACTCTTACTCACTTTCCCTTTCTCTCTCCCTTTCTCTCCTTTTCTTTGTTGGATATTAGTTGTTGGTGTGAAATGAGGAAAAGTAGAGGGTATTTATAACTTTTTGAGATGGTCTTTAAGTAATTCTAGGAACTTTGAAGGGTAAATGATGATGATGTGGCTGCCAGGGATTGGTAGAGGAAAGGGGAATACCACGTGACACTTCCTTATAAGTTCATAAGGTTTGGCAGTTATAGGTTGATAGGGTTTGGTAGAATGGTAATCTCTAAGTGTACATTATGTAGCATGAAATCTTTTGGATCGGGCACGTAGTCCCGTCATTTCAGTGATCCTCACCGTTGGTCTGTTTGGTCCCCTTTTGGATGGACCATGCTCCAACCATCGGTTCAATAGGACAATGTAACCTTTTTAATCTTTAGCCTGGGAATCAACGCTGAAAACAGAAATAGATAAATGTCCAATTTCAACTGAAAAAAAAAAAAAAAAAAAAAAAAGCCAAATGTAGGGGCTACATTATTCAAATCGGATGCATTGGGAATGGTCAGCTGGTCATCAACCAATGGTCTGGACTACGGAAAATGGGCCGCACTTGTGTAAAGTCTAAACTAAAAATCAAAACCATCGGATGGTAGGCCACATATGTATGCAATCAATGGGAGCGGATTAGGTGAGACCCCGGATCCACCAATGTGGGTGGGACCCCTGACTGTGGGGCTCACGGTGATCTATGTTCCTTAAATCTACACCGCCACTTTTACTGTGATGACGATTCTAACCATCCTATCCGTAACAAAAAAAAATGGACGGTCAATATTTAGTTATGTTAGGAAAGGTCCAATCATCGATCTGGACCTACACTATGCAGACCACACATTGAATTTCCTATATAAACTAAAATTTGCTTGGCTGATCTCAACCGTGAGATCAAAGGATAAGAAAATGGAGGGATCACATCCATTCTAATCAAGATATTGTTTGGACTGTCCACTTGAGCCTTGGATCTGCCTCATTCTACATCCCTGCTGGTGGGCCATCGTGGTTTGTTTAGGCAATCTAACCCGTCCAAGTAGGTCGCCTCATCAAATAAGTAGGGTGGCCCAAAAGTAAGGCCGATTCAACCATCATGCGGACCATTACCTGAATTTGGAAGTTGGGGTGATTTCTATTGTGTGGCCCACCTAGTGATTTCATGTACCTTATCTTTAGGGAATCCCACACAGCAGGGCTAACTTGATGCACGGTTTGGATGGTATACACAAAAAGGTGGACCCCACAGCACGCAAACAAGCCCTTATTTCTAATAGGATTAGGGCTGAAAGTGGGATGGGTTCAACCCGACCGACCAACCCTACATTGGGTTGGGCTCAGGCACGATGCATCGGGTTCGGTCTCGGGCTTGGGCTATATAAACACCAACCCGATAAAATTTAAGCCGGGCTCAAGTTAAGGTCTGGGGTTGCCCGGCCTTATAAACACCAATCAATATATAAATTACTTATAAATATAATTAACTGCAGATCATCTGTGCTAAAGGCATAAGAAATTCCATTACGGTCGGGTTTCATTGGTTTACGTCATTTTTTATGACTCAAGCTAATAAGATATGCCAGATTTCTCTCCCAAATAGATTGGGTGTTACACAACAACATGACTTTTAAAGTTGTCTTATATTTGAACTTACTGTTCAGAAAAAAATGAAGTTCTTTACAATAAATAACTATATATAAATTAATAAAATCATATGTACAAAAAATAAGATTATATTGAAAATATAATAGACTAATATGATAATGAAAATTTTATCATGTATCCACATACCAACCCGACTAAGCCCGCTTGGGTTGGGCTTGAGTTGAGAATTCCCAACTCGAGGTTGAGTTGGGTTGGGTCAAAGTTGAGGTATAGGAACCTTGGGTTGGGCTAGGGTTGAGCACCAACCTGCCTGACTGCAGCCCTAAATAGGATACAAGTACAACAGAAGGGAATGGGTCCGGCTGGGCCATCTACGGCCCACCAGTTGTCAGGCTAAACTAGGCTGGCAATGTGCCAGTCCTTGGCCAGGCAAAACAAATATTTTGAATAGGCCCAGCTCAGATGGTTCAAAATCAGGCCTGAACCGACCCATTGCCAGCCCTTCAGTGTGCTTGATCAGGAAGGGGCATCTATTGCCGAATGAGGTGGATAGGTGAATCCTGGCCGTCTATCAAGTTGGTCCTTTCTTAGGATGGTGTTTTTGATATGGGCCTGGTTTTAATGTCACATAACTAATCAAGGTCTGTCTTGGCCCTATGAAAATGTTCAAGAACTGTTCCTATTGAGGTCTGGACACCAGGCAGGAGTGGGCAGGAGTTTTGAGTGGCCACCATGATGTATTGATCTTATCCACACCGTCCATCCATTTTTCAGTATCATTTGGAGAAAAAGCCCAAAATTGAGGCAGATCCAAGGCTCAAGTGGACCACACCATAGGAAGCACCGTTGATAATAATTTTCACGGTTGAAACATTTTTAGGGCCCAACGGATGTTTATTTTCCATCCAACTTATTCATAAAGTTACATAGACCTGTATGGATGAAAAGAAAACACAAATATCAGCTCTATCCAAAACTTTTGTAGCGCTCAGGATGTTTTCAACAGTAAGAGTTTAATCCCCATCTTGTAGTCTACATAGATTATTGGGGCATCAAACATCCACATCGGGGCCCATCAGAACGACGGTACGATCACTTAACCATGCCTAAAAATGTACCTGATCTTTCTAGCACATAACAAGAAGCCAAAATATTACCTTTAACTACTGCTACTCTGACCAGACGTGTTGACTCAGTTGAAGTCCCACACTCGGCTAAATTTCTGTCCCCTTAATCCTCTCCTGATTTTTCTCTCCTGCCTCATTCCCTATTCCAGAGACCCTTAGCTGCAATCCCGAGAGAAATAGGGTCTTTATATAGGCCTAGGGCTGGCTTTCGATAATCCCTTATCCGTCACCACGGACGGCTAGGATAGGGTGGTCATCATTCTGTTTTTCTTCGTCTGCATGGGGACGATCCTTTACGTGGGATGGATTCCTATCGATATGGCACACCAGACAAGGGTCTGAGATTGAGAAATGTGGCCCATACCATCATGGTGGGTTCCTAGCTGGACAGAGAAGATGAAGTCGTTGTCCATGGCGAATCTTCATCAACGGCTTAAACTGATGATCCAAGCCACCTAGGTGGACTGGATGGGTCTACTGACTGCGGTGGGGCCCACTAATCTCATCTGAGATCGCCCCTGCGCAGCCTCTCACGAGAAATTCAGCCGCGAGCTCTTTTCGTGCGGAAGGAGAACTTCTCGCAGTACTGCTAACCCTAATGGCTAGGGTCGAGCCAGCACATACTTCCAAAGAGGGAAAGCATCCCACCAACTTTCACTCCCCAGCAGGTGTCCGGGCTTTCTAGTCTTTGGGTCAATGGCAGGGATTGACGGTGGAGGGACGGTTGGGATCGAGGAGGGAATGGAGCACGCGTATCTCCAGCGTGGCAACCACATAGCTCCTATTTTCGGAAAGGAATTCACCGCACACCCTGTCTGTCCTTTCTTGTGCACAAAAACGTCCGCATAGGCTCTAACGGACGACGTGGATCAGGTCGTCCGGGGTTTCTCTATCCGATGGACGGTTCGGATTAGTGGCCTGATTCCTGTAGGTGGGCCACTGATCGTTCAACAGACCGTTCGTTCGAACCTCCTTGCGGGCGGGAAACCGAAAGAGGAGAAGAATCCCTCCTTTTTCCGGACTTCTTGGGTAAGGCATGTTTGAACCGGGACTTTGGTCCCATGCACTGCAGGTCCACAACTTTGGTGGTACACACCCAATCCATTCTATGGTCCACAGCGGTGTATTGTCCGAATCTACCACTTTCACTCTTCTTGGAGGTCACCACCAGGGCTTCTGATCAGAAATCAGGCAGATTTAAAGCTTAGGTGGGCCGCACATTTTGATTGGGGGGCTAATTATGGATATCTATCAATCTAAGGGTCAATTTAGATTTAACCTAATAATCAATGGTTATAAGGGCCCTAGGGTCTACCTAGATGAACTCCAATGGTTAAATTAGTAGTTTGATGGCCTGCTTGCGATGATTTTGAGTTAATTGTTCTCGAAATGATATAAGCTTATCTAAAGTCAATGTCTCTGTGCTACTATATGTTATTTTGAAAACCAATAGGATGAACGGCTTGATGAATGGGTGAATGCACCCTTTTGGCTTGATTTAGGCCAAAATTATTTGCTAAAGTTAGATTGTGTTTACATTGACCTAGGTTTCCATGATAACACTCAAGTATCGAAAGTATGGAGTGTTATACTAGATGACTGGATGCAATATTTGGATTCCATAATACACACCATGGGTGGGCCCCACACAACTCCGTGATCATTGTCAATCACTATTATCATACGAAAAAACGTTATTTAAAGTGGACCGACACAGACCTAGGTTAGGCCCACTGTAATGTTTCCAAGAAGTCAATCCCATCCAACAATTTTTCCAACTCAGCTTAGGACACGAGTCCAAAAATGATGTTTATCCAAAATTCAAATGGACTACATGATAGAAAATAGTGGGGATTGAATGTCCACGGTTGAAACATTCGTCGGCCACAAAAGTTTTACATCTGGATGACACTTTTTTATTTTTTAAGTTCATCCAAGTGGGAATGATCAATGAACGGTTAATCCCACTGTTTCCTATAGCATGGTTGATTTTATTTTTTTCTTCTCTCGTGCCTTAAAATGATAAGCCAAAATAGATGTACGGCATACATATGGAATACAAATATCAAGCGGTGCTCTATGAGCCCCACCATGATGTATTTGTTTCATTCATTCCGGTCATCCATTTTTAAAGATAATTTTAGGGCTTGATCCTAAAAGTTAGATGGATATAAATATCAGTTGAATGAGGCCACAGGAAAACAGCAGTGATTGGATATCCACCACTAAAATCCTCCAAGGCCCTAAAGTAATGTTTATTTGACATTCAATCTATTGATTAGGTCATACATACCCAAATGAAGGGAAAAAACAAAGATCAGCTTGATCCAAAACTTTTATGTCTCCAAAAAGTTTTTAATGATCTATGCTCATTCAACACTATTTCCTGTAATGTGGTCTACTTGAGATTGGGATATACCTCATTTTTGGTCTCATATCATAAATTAATCCAGAAAAATAGATAGACAGCATAGATGGAACACATCTAGCATGGTTGGGCTGAATTTCCTTTGCCATCCATTGGTTCCGTAAAATGCAGCCCGGCTGATGAATAGACAGAATCAACTATCTGTGAAGGACATCTACACGGTGGGATGTATCTATGGACGGACCGGATCTTGCACAAACGTGTGGGCTTATGAACAAGCTCGATTGCAAATAAACATCATGGTGGGCCGAGAAGTTTTCAACGGTCCCTATCAATGTCCCCACTGTTTCTTGTATCATGATGAGCTTTTGATCTGCCTCACTTCTGGCAGCATGCTATAAAATCATCAGTCAAAGAGATGGATGGCCTGGTTGTACGCATCCTAATTTTCTATATGGTTGATTTTCGGATGTACGGTAAAACGGATCAGCTTGTGGGGCCCACCACTTATGTAACATCCATTCAATCCATAAACTAATATTTTCAAAAAAAAAAAAAAAAAAAAAACACGGAACAATGAATATGTATTTATCGTAGCCGTTAATCAAGTGCAACACACCCGAATGGAGTGTATGCACGAGTTAAATAAGGACCCACGTTGCATATGCAAAATCCACTCCATCCATCAGGTTCTATCCTCTATTATAATTAACAAGGCTAATAATCAGTCAGATCCATATTTCAGGTGGACCACACCGCAGGTTAAAAAATATGATGGAATGCCAACAGTATGTTTGTGTGTGGACTTACCACGGTGTGTTTATTACATCAAACCCGTTAATCAGGTGCATCTAGCAGGGATGAAGTGAAGACAAATTTCTTCCATTGTTGGGACGCATCCTAATTTTCTATTTTGTTTATCTTGGGATGTACAGTGCAGAATAGTTTTCACGTGTGTACAGAAATTTTTACATACCAACATGGTGGGCCCACTGGTTGTTTTGATAGAGGGTAGAGGGTATACCGGTAATTTTAAGTTTTGTTGAAACCGACTAAGAAAAGGGTGGTTTAGTAATTGGAAGGGATAACTGTGCGTTGGTGAGATAGGTGATAGGCTTTTTTTAGCTTTTTCAGGAGAAGGGGTTGTCGGTCAGTAGACACGCGGATCGGGTACGGCCCCAAGCTACCAAAAAAGTGAGGCTTTGAGGGGCCACCATGATGTATGGTCCTTCATTCCCACCATTGGATGATGACAGGCAAGTGATTGAACTTTGCCAATTCCTCCCTTATTTTCTGTGATCTGCCTAGTCAGCTCATTTTCCATTCAGGGCATGTTCATGTTAATCACTACCTGATGAATGGTTTGGATATCTGACATGTGTCCCACCAAATGGTTGGGCCAGGATTTTATCAAAAACCTCAATGGGAAGCCCTGCCCATACTGGTCATCACGACAACCTCACTTGCGCTCCAGCAGGAGGTAATGCTTTATCTTCTTCAAACTTTAGGTGTTGGATATGGCTCGTGTTTATGATCCAATCCATTCATATGATGGACCCCACCGTGGAATGAAAGGCTCCATGAACTGCTACAAAACAGTGGCAAAAGAAGAAGTCCATATTCGAATAAAAAGAGTACAATGGGAGGGGAGATATTTGATACTCTCGCATTGTACGGTTTATACGATGGCAGACAGATATTTGATACTCTGGCACCATACGTCTATACGAATCTTCATACTTGCAGCCAATATCACTGTCCTCGCAGCGCCTGTAAGGCCGGCCACTGTCTTCCACTGCAAATGTGAAAATTATCATATGAGTCGATTAAGTGTTACCCAGGACTGTTTATTTGTATATTTATGTTGTCCATTTATTTTTATTTTTTCAGATATACGTGATTAGATTTGTTTTTTCAGGTCTTTTATAGATAGACCATGTATGTTGTTTCATTAAATGGGCACGTGTTTTTAGAGATAAACTAAATTATACAAAAGCTATTTGGATGCTTAAATTTCAGGATCCACCGTTCAACAGGTCCACGACACTCTCACTGTGCAACTCAACACTTGATCACTCAATTTAAATTATCTATTTCTAATTCAACCACTAGATTACATCCAAACAGTCAGACTATTGATAATTAATTTCAAGTTAATTCAATCATTAGAGATGTAACTTATCCTAAAATTAGACACATTGCAAACAAAATCAGACTTAACTGATGAATGGTTTAGATCAAAAGCAGGACCCATGGATCTTTAGATAATACATAAATAATATATATAAATAAAAAGAAATGAAATTTTAAAATAAAATAAATAATTTACTTTGATAATTTCTATAAAACACCTTTTAATTTATGAATTATTAATTTTAATAGACAGCCATGAGTTTTAATTATAAAACACATGATAAATAAAAAATAAAATAAAATAAATATACATATAATAATAATAATAATAATAATTTTTAAAAAACATTATTATTATAAATGTTTTAATATTAATATTGAAATATATAAACATATAATAGAGTAGGCTTGATCGCTCTTCTGATTATCAAAATGGACCTTACAGAAAATTTATATATATATATATATATATATATATATATATATATATATATATATATATAATCTAGTTTGATCGGAGACCCAAAGAAGAGCCGGAGTCTTGTTTTCCTGACCCATTCGAAAACGGGGAATTGTTTTTAGTAACTGACCAAATGTTTTATCACTGTGATCAGTGGGGTCCACAGTGACTCGATCCAAACCGTTCATAAAAGTCCAGCTTATTGATTCGTTCTTGGGCCACACCTTTTACACCAGAATGCATATGCTTGTGCATGTAGATACATCAACGTGAATCATGTCAAATGAGTGCCACATCTCATTTCAAAAAACGGAAGGATGAAATCCGGTTTGAGAGAACTGACCCTCTCAATCTCAGCCATCCTTTTACGTAATCCCATCTGTCTGTCAACATCTCACTTGTGTAGCAAGAATTCTCTAGAAGAATAAGCCGTTGTTAGGAATTGAGTCGGTAAAGTTTATTAGAAATTATTTTACTTTCAAACCTGTCTGAACCGTTGGTTTCTCAAAGTTTCGAGATGCACTGCTATGACCTAATCAACAGATTGGATGTCAAATAAACAGTACAGTGGGCCTTAGGAAGATTTTAATGGTGGATATCCAATCAATATTGTTTTCTTGTGGTGTGGTCCATATGAGATTTATATCCTTCTAATTTTGTCATCAAGCCCTAAATTGATAAGTAAAAATGGATGAATGGAATGGATGACCACCAACCATCGGGCTGGTGGCAGGGGAGTAGCCAATCCGTTTCCCTCCATCCGTCCATCTTCACATATCATTTATTATTATTATTATTACGGTACCAGAAAAGAGTTAGATCCAAGTTTTGATTGGACTACACCACAGGAAACGGGATTGAACGGTTACAGTCCAAAACCTCTTGGAGCCACAGGTTAGATAGCAAATAAACATCACCTTCAGCCCTAGGAAGGTTTCAAACGGTGGGGTGTCATTGTTACTATTGCTTCCAACGGTCTGGTTCACTCAAGCCTTCGATATGATATGTCATGTTACACGGATAGTGTCGATAAAATACATATATCATAATAGACCCACAGAGTCCTTTTTGGGCCAGCCATCTCTAGCTACATCCTCCTGGGAGTAGAGCAGTAGTGCCCAATCCGCGCCTGATTTATATATCCGTGTGGTGGACCCATCAATAATTAATAGTGCCCAATCGGCCCTCGAGACCCTACGACGGTAATCAAGACATTGTGAAAGGATCAGACCGTCAAATCTTCGAAGATCGTCAGATACTCTCAATTAGATATCTGAATCCCATGTTATGCCCACCTAAACTTTGGATCTACCTTATCTTTGGTTCCAGGCCAGATTGGAACCTGAAATGTGAATGGATGGAGTGGATTTCACTGTACATTACTATGGGCACTGTACAAGTGTTGTGTATGCACCAGGGATGGTCCCTGGTGCACCAGCAGTGCACTGAACCAACCTCACAGTCAAACCGGGTCTTGCCCGCGTTTTCTCTGTCTTTTTCTTCCGCTGTTCCCACCCAACTGCGGTTTAAAACGAAAGATCGCCGCTGTGATGGGTGTGACCCACCATCATGGTCCATTGTGATTATCTGATCCGTCAATCATACTCCGGACGAGCTGCCGACAAAACCCAGAAAGTTTCTGAAAAAAGAAGCCATTCCGCCTCCTGCGCAAACAGCTGGCAATTCATTTAGACTTCCCTCTCTCTATCTCGACCCTCCAGCGCAACGAATCTCAGCCGTATATTCAAATCTCAGCGAGTGATAGGGCTTGACAGCAAAACAGAGAAATGCGGAGAGAATATTACCATTTTTCGGTGCTGGCAGGATTCCGGAAATCCTACGGAATTCTTTCCGTTTTTGTGACTCCTGCAAGTCGGTGAAGTCGGTGACGGTGAGATATGGTGAGATATCGCAGCGGTATAAGCGACTCCTCTCTCACCATGGGCCCGGCCCTAGGTTTTATTTAGTGGGCCAACCTTGGAGAAAACTATGCCCACTCCAAGCCTTTCATATCCACGCTGTCCATCCGTTTTTGAAGTTCATTATAGCATGTTATCTCAAAAATTAAATACATCTAAGTCTCTGGTTGACCACACCAATGGAAAACGTGTTGAATGACCATTTAAAACTTTTTTAGGCCTTATATTTGTATTTTTCCTTCATCCAGGTCTGTTTGACCTTTATCAACGGGTTAGATGGAAAATAAATATTAAGGATCTGATACAGATATAGTTCCGTATCCGACAAGAGTCTCATCCCTTTACAGCCGTACATTCAAGTGTTGGGCTCTGCTTGGAAATCGTGGGCTAGGCAAGGACTTGCTTAAGCCCAGCCGAGCTAGATTAAGGGCTCGCCTCTTCTGGCCCACGACGATGTAGTCCTCATGCACACCAGAAACTCTCGTTGTGGATGGCCCGCCGGGCAAAAATATCAATAGATGGAGATCCTCACCGTGATTACAAAGATGATTTAAAAACAACGGTCCTAATTTTTCCAGACCATAATAGCATTGGAGTTTCCAAAATTAAGCAGATCCAAAACCAATGTGGGCCATACCACATGAAATAGTGGAGATTGAACGCCCACCATCGGGACTTTGTGGAGGTGTCAGATGTTTTGTATCAAGATGATATTTATACCTACAGTTTATCTGAGTGGAAATAACACTATCAACGGTTTGGATGGCATATAAACATCATGGTCAGCTCCAGGAGAGTTTCAACATTGGACGTTTCCGTTCCCACGTTCTCATTTTGTGTGGCCCACATGAGTTTTATATCTGTCTGATTTTTATACATCATTCCTGTCCTATTGTGGTCTTGCAAAATTGATGGACGGGGTACTGGATCTGTCACGGCATCTCTTTGGGCTACATACAGCTTCCGACTTGAGGGGGCACAGGCAATCCACTTCAGCCTCTTTCGGCCAGGGTTAGGTTATAATGCTGGTCTGAGCAAAGAACCGGTCCTAGACTTTAAGCCCATTAATAATTGGCCTGGCTAACCAGGCCAGCCTAGCTAGGTCTTTTTTTTAAAAGCCGTCAAATCAGTCCAGCCCAGTCCTTTTAGGATTCGAAGGGCATTTTGGCCGCATGTCATGGCTCAGGCGCTAGCTTGCATGATAATCAACATGGGGTGGGCCTAGGTTTTACTTCGCGGATTTCGTATTGAGTAAACTCAGTGGGACTCACCATAATGTTTTGTATCAACATGGCTTGCATAATAATCAACATGAGTAAGCTATTTTAGATTTTTCAAAAAAAAAAAAAAAAATCTTGAAAATTTTTAATATAATTAACTTGTGTTGTCACTTACTGACTATTAACACTTGATGTTAGTCTATATATGGATGGTACTAATAAAGAACCGCATAAATTCGATTAATCAACCGTATAAAGTCAACAAATTTGCCCGATCACTTAAGCATTGAATTTAGCCTCGTGATTAGTTCACATATGGCCCAAATCTTGTCGACCTATCACTGAGTAATCAAGACGACCATAACTAAATTAAAGATTTACCCAAACCCGAGATAACTAGAGGTCAGATCTTAATTAATAAACCAAATTGACTCAATTATCCATTTAGCCTATGAACTAACAATTTAGAGTGATTATGACCGAATCGTCATTTTTCGTTAATTGCGAATAAGCCACACTATGAATAAGTTAATTCAAATCCTAATAATTGCACACAAGAAACCTTAATACCTAATTCAGTCCAGAAATGCTCTAGATCGCTCGTTAATGGGCCACTAGTTTTGAAACTATAAAATAGTATCCATCTCACTAGGCTTGACGCCTATCGTGGGGGGTTGCGAACCAATGAAGTACCTAAAAAGGCTCAACCTGGGGCAAAAACCAAGTGCTTGCAACGCGTGAATCCCTTATATTGCAATATAAAACTAAAGGGCCTGTTTGATTTCCTGGCTCAAATGCAATTATCTTGTAAATGAGTAATCATTATTTACCAAGGTAATTCCCACATCTTTCCCAATACTGACGTGACTAATTACTTTTTAAACACTTAAATGGAGGAATTTGTAAAATAAATATGGGGCCCACCATAATGTGTGTGGCTTATCCACACCACCCATTCATTATACCAAATGAATTTAAGGCATGAGCCCAAAAATTAGGCAAATCCAAAGCTCAAGTGGACCACACCACACAAAATTGTGAGAATCAAATGCCTACCATTAAAAACTTGTTGAGGCCCTTAGAAGTTTCGGATCAGGCTTATATTTATATTTTTCACTTATCCATATATGTCTATGTGACCTTATGAACGAGTTAGATGGTGAATAAACATCAATGCGGGCCAGGTAAAAGAATCAACTTTCAACGGTGGACAAATTAAGTCCATTATTTCCTTTCATTTTGGCCAATTGAGCATTAGATCTTCCTCATTTTTTTGGATCATGCCTTAAAATATTCTAATAAAATAGATGGATGACACAGATATATTATATACATTATGGTGGGGCCCACAAATTTAAGTCAACATTTTTGGAATGATTTTCTAGGTGGAATTACTCACTCAGTTTTAAACAAGTGAAAAAGTAATAGTTACTTCTTTCCTAGGGATTTACCGGGATCATGGAAAATCAAACAGGCCCTAAGTGAAATAGACCTTCCACTCTTTCGCGAAGTTGCGGCTTTCCGACCGATAAATCGCAACCAAACTCGAGGCATGAGTTAAGGATATTTCTCTGCTCATATCCGTATAGTCGTGTCCTCGATCAATCACCGACGACCGTCTATCGTAAGTGGGGTCTCTATGGTTTATCGAAGCATTCGACCTCCAACCGATTTTGACCAATCATGAATCTTATGATGGGGCACTTGCCCCTTGTCGCAGATGAGCTAGCGGGCCCCCAAAGCGGCCTTGTGGGCCAAAACCATCCCACTACGGGCAAGTATAATGGAAAATAGGTCCCTAGAGCTATTCGGACACAAAATGTGAGACTATAAAGACCAGAAATTTCTCTCTCTCACTCCCATATGAATTTTCACTTGCAAAATGAGGGGATCGAGTGAGAGAGGAAGAGGAGGGGAGAAGGTGTAAGAGGGGGTAAATTGGAGCACTCGCCCCATCCCCGCTAGCCCGTGGCGTAGCTGCGACCATGTCTCACCTTTGGAATTGCCAAGGCGACAATTAAAGGTAACTAACAAGCTTTTTTTTTTTTTTTTTTAAGATTTATGCCTTGAGGGCCGATTACATGTACACTTAAGAGCTAACCACGCTGGTGCAGGGCACTGACAAGTTGATTTACAAACTCAAATCCTAGGAGCGACGCTAAGAATTTGACGAACTATTTTTAGGTGCGGACCATTACCCCTAGGTTTCTGTTTATCGAACCCCATGTCACAATTAGTGTAATACCCCATACCTCTGGTACACGGGTGTTACCTCTTAAACATACATCAATGGAAACCAGGGTTAATTAACTAGATACCTTAAACCAATGTATGCAGGATGAGGCTCCCAGTCACGTTAAAGCCCTCCATCTGAGACTCTAAGAGTTGAGACGAACTCCATGTCAGTCAAGAAGGAAAGATCAACTAAAAACTCCAACTTATAATAGCTTATATGTCACTAAATCAAGTCATATGGGGGCAATGCACCCACTAGCAACTCTTGAAGATAAATTAATGATCAACCAAGCACTCAAAGCCTCTCAAATCCCCATTTAGCCGTCAAAACGAAATCTCAAGTCAATCTGACCTATGGATCGAGATTTATGGGCCAGATAAGCTATGAGGAGTGTGATATGGCCCACTTGGGCCTCAGCCCCACCCCAAACTGGGCCAGAACCCCCTCGTAGGGTCCCCAAGATGATCGGACTGCGTAGATTGGTCGCAAACATCATAGTGGACCCCAACCGGAGTGCGCGTGCACCATAGTCCTAGTGCACGAACTGCACTAGACGCACTAAATTGGTCAAAAGAACTTTGACCGAACCAAATCACAAAAAGTTTTGAAATTTTCTCCCCGCCAACGTCATTTGAATCTGATGAATTTTGGCCTCTAAAGTGGCCCACCCTGAGTACTTTCCGAACGATCCAAACCGTTCATTCGACTCGTGGGACCCATATTCTGATAACTGTTTAGGATTTTAAGCCCATGCAAGGAGACGAGGATTTTCAAATAGAACCTTCCAAGGACTTACACATGGCGGAGATCTGAGATGTGGGACTAGTCTGTGGCTACATAGGTGGCCCGCGATTGGCCTGATCGTGCCATCCCAGCCACCCATCTCCCAGGAAGAGCCACGCTCTCCCATTTCCAGAAATAGCCAGCAAGAACCTGTATAAGAAAAGCAAAAAGGAGACTTTCCTTTTTGGGAAGAAGGTGTTGGTGCGTTTCTAGCCGCTCTTTGGGCCACGTGGATCATCTTAACCCTCCCTTGAGAGGTAATACGATATAAGAGAGAGAAGCATCTCATCTCATGAGAAAATGAAGAAAACTGGATCTTCTCATGAGATAACCTGAAACTGACATTTAGGGTCCAAAAAGTGGGTCCCACGTCGATTAAAGGTCCCATCCGGTCCACTCAAACAGACCAGATCATGCCAACATACATGGGAGAGTGATCTGTCATTAATGGCCAGATCATCTTCCCCAATAACCCAACTAGATCTGATCAAGAGATGGCCCCCACCAAACTTAAAATTTTACTTTTCTGGTGGGCCAAGGCACTAGCTATCCAGCCTAGCGTATGGATAGGCCCCATGCAAGATCGCTTTTCAATCACAATCGTTGCATTAAGAGCTCTTTTCTAGCCGTTGTTGGTTCTCTCCCACTGCTATAAAAAGAGCCCTGTAGCCATCGGGATTCTCACCCGAGAGAGAGAGAGAGAGAGAGAGAGAGAGAGAGAGAGAGAGAGAGAGAGAGAGAGAGCTGGGAGCTAGCCAGGTAACGAGCTAGCCCTTCTCATTTTTTTCTTCCAATCGTTGATACACCAACATGAGAGTTGAAGCTGGCCTCCATCAGGCCATGGAGTTAGGTTGTGTCAAGCTCTAACGGGCCATGGGGTCAAGCCGAAACTAAGCCAAACAATGGCTGTGTTTAGGGCTGAATCCAGGCCAAGCAATGGCTGCATTTTGAACCAAAACCAGCCTTCACCATGGCTGTGTTTTGGGCCAAAATTGGGCCAACATTGGCTGTGTCTTGTGACGAAACCGGCCTTCATCATGGCTGTGATTTGGACCAAAACCAACCTTCACCATGGCTGTGCCTTGGGCCGAAAATCTAACCATAATCCATGGGGGAAAAGGGCTTCAGGATGGGCCATGAAAACAAATTTCAACTGGTGCCTAACCAGCCCACGTATTAAGATGAACTCTGTCTTTCAATAGGCCAAGGTCCGACCATGCTACGAACAGAATATCGGCTATAAATAGGCCATGTTGGGAGTTGAAAACAACTCTCAAGCAAAGGTTAGATGTGGGCTGAGATCAGGTCCTGGCTAGGCCCTGATTGGAGTGGCGAAACGAGCCTTGGTTGGGTCACCTTGGTTAGGTTCTTTCGTGCCTTCTCTTTATTTGCTCTCCTTAGAGAGAGAGAGAGAGAGAGAGAGAGAGAGAGTAGTGTATTCTTCTCTTGGGCTTGTTTTTTTCTTTCCTGCTTCTCTTTATTTGCTCTCCTTTTTTCCTTTCTATGCTTACAGCAAAGAACCTCTTTCATTACAAGACTACGGCTCTGATGAGCGGAAAGAACACAGTGAAAAGAGAAGGTTAACAACAAAGGAAACAAAAAGCGAGCTTTTCCAAAGGTACCCATTTGATTTATGTGTGGCCCACCTGATGGTTGGAGTGGCCTGATTTTTTGAGTCAGGATATTTACAGTGGAAATTAAAAAACCTTCTTTCATGGTATCAGATGACCCCATTCCTTATTTCCTTGTTGTTTACAAGTTGAGTTCGGCCTGTTCGGATGTACCGCTAAATTGCATTTTTGCCTCAAATATGCATTGCATCCAAACGCATATTAGTTCCATGTAGATTTGTATTTTCATGCTCTTTCATTATTCAATTCATGGTTGGAAGGAGAATGCTGTTTATCCGAACCGAGTCAACTCACTGAGTCGGGGCTGACCCGAATCCTCAACTATTTTTGGACCGTACTCAGGCAGACCAACAACGTTGGGGCTTCCAGTCCCGATCCTAGTGCTAGACATCGGCGTCAGGTAACCTCTCCAACCGAGTTCAAATCGACCGAGTCCATTCTCTTCTTATTGAGCTATTTGTAGGCATTCTTAATACCACTTATAGATAGCTTAAGAAGTGTAACTTGTTCATGTCAGGTTCGGACCATCACACCTCCTTATAAGGAGATACAAAGAGGAAGAGTGAAAAAGTTGGGAAGAACACAATGGCCGACATCTCCACAGGTATAATTAATTTTTACTTTTTTTTCTTTCTTCCATGGCCGCATTTTCATAGAACGGGAGCGGATTGGGAAGAACACAATGGCCGTCGAAGTGGTGCCGGCATAATATAGACCGCTGGGATTGTCTGTGAATATGTTCCACCATCTTCATATTGTGTATTTACCAGCTCAAACCAATCGGGTTCATCCACACCAGAGGAAATAATTCAGATAGGAAGTTTGAAAAAGAGCCTTGTAGATTGTGAATGAATAGACTGTGTGTGGCTTACATTTCCCCTGTCCGGACCTTATTTTATTATGATAGTTTGTCCAGCTCAAAGTTAGCAAAATGGGAAAGTGGTGGTTGGACTGGTTATCCATGGTAAGGCCCACTGAATCAATGATTTTGATCAGTAAACCAAGATCCCATATGGTAGAATTTAAAATCTCAAACGGATTAAAACTTAATAATGGAAAACACAGAGAACCTAAAACAATAGTACTATATCTTATCCTGTTGAAAAAAAAAAATTATTTCATTTTTAAAAAATAATCTACTTTTTTATATATGCAGTCATCCGTATGATTGTCACTCTGGTTATGTGTCTGGTTTCCGTGGTGGGAAGCAGTATAATCATCATTCGAGCGTTAGGCATGGCTGTAGGCATTTCAGTTATAGTCATCCTATTGGTGATAGCTCTGATATGGACCATAATGGAGCAGAGACAGGAGGCCTAGGCCCATTACGATTTCAGTTTATGCATTGAACTCAAGTACCGAACTATGCCCGACAAGTGGTTTTCCCTTTGCTTTCTTTCTTGGTTAATGATTCAATGAGATAGCCTTCTATTTCTGGGCAACAACATTGAAAATTTTTATTAGTTTCGAATATTTGCCCATTGAAAGTACACTCCACGCTTTGTATTTCCAAGCAGTTTTAATGTTATAATATTCGATTTAGCTTTTAATATGTTTTTTTAATCTGCTACACAACCACTAAACAGGTAAATCTTATCATGTTGGCATCCGTTTTAATGCTTATCTCAATCCATTCCCTTGTCATTATCTGACATGCATCATCTCTCTCTCTCTCTCTCTCTCTCTCTCTCTCTCTCTCTCTCTCTCTCTCTCTCTCTCTCTATATCTCTATATATATATATATATATATATAGATGGGACTTGTACAATCCTCCATCTGAGAATGTTGGAGTATGTTTTAGCCATATTTTATGTTCATGGTGGGGCCCACCTGATGAATGGTTTGGGTGTTGCTCGTGTTCCATGCTCTCATTTGTGATGTTCACATTACTATCCTCATCATTTTGCTCATACGAGCGATGCTGAGCTTGTGCTTGCTTTACGTTCACACGCCCATAGCCTACCTGTGGTCATCCCGCAACTGTCTACTATATATTGGCCATTCATTAAGTGGGCCACACCATGTGTTCTAGGACCTAAGCTTTAAGCAGACTTGCTGATCATGTGGGCCTAATGTTTCTGGAAAACTGGACCAAGACCCCCCATCCACATTAATGATGATTGAGTTCTAGGGAATCTCCCAATCCTTGCAATTTTCAGTGTGGCCCCATCTATGATCAGGTTCATTGGATGAATAGTCCCAATATCATGCATCCAACTTTAGATGTTGGATGAGGGTATTTCCAGTGATCCAAACTGTTTACTTGATGGGTCTTGCCATGGATGGATGATTCCCTTTAAAAAAAAGGCACTTAGATTTAAATATTCCAGCCTCACATCATTCAAAGTTTGAGACCGTTCATAAGAAAAAGAGTGAAATGATCATAGAAATAAAACATTCCTTCAAAGAGAGTTTGAAATCCAAGATAGATGCTAGGATTTCATCTAAAATCCTCCCATGAGTCACATGTGTAGCATATGTGTCACTTGGTTACTAATCCATTAGCCATTAATGATATCCCAAAACAATCAGATTATCATCTGCATTGCTAAAATTACTTTTATAGGATAATCTGCACAGTTCTAACATTGTCCATGTCAATCAACAGTTAAAAATTGTTGTTAGTCACTTGGATGTGATCCAATGCTTGTGGCTCACCCGAGGCCTGGAATTTCACCATTTTCGGAAGTATATATTTCAACAGGCTTATTACAATCATTGTGTCAAAAATTGCATACATACACTAATTAGAGATATTAAAGTTGATTTAGTATTTAAATTCAAATTCTTATAAATGTACTCTACATAGCTATTTTTGGATTACAAGGGATTCTAAGTTTAGGGGTGCCAAACACAATAGGAGGATTCCAAATTCTGGGTATTTCTAATCATGGTTAATCCATGGTGTGGTAACGAGGCCAAACAGTACATAAAAACTTCCCGGGTGAGCAATGTAATTGCATGAATCACATCAAACCGATAAGCTTGTGTCCTTTTATTCATGGCATGAATCAAACAATGTAAAGAAAAATGAACACAAGCTTATAATTGAAGTAGCTTTAACCTCAATTTTTATTTTTATTTTTTTGCATGTCTTCCTCAATCAAAATCAAGGGACAAACCACTAAAGTTCTTGGAACTAGTACAGCCCACATAACACATACCTCTTCCGTACTTACAATGGTTTCCCTCCAATTCCAATAATTCAACCAATTTACCGAGTGTTTCTGAGATTGTGGTCATATCAGGTCTTGCATTTGCATCATCAAGTAGGCATTTGGTGGCCAGAAGGATGACCAGGGATGCTGCACTACTTGAATATTGACTGTTCAGCCTTGGGTCTATAATATCCATCTGCCTGTCTTGGGTGGCTAAGTAAGGTTTGATCCATGTGACTTGCTCTCGCTCCAGCGATGCCCTTGTAAGATCAAGAGCAGGGAGACCAGTTATAATTTCAAGTAACAGTACCCCAAAGCCGTAACGTCGGACGTCACTCTTAAATGGCCTTACCAAGAAAGAAAAAAGAAATGAATGAATTATCAAAACATGCTACACGGTACATAAAGAAATGCATGAATCATTAGAATATTCTAAAAATATTGAGAATGTAAGACACCAGCCATTGAAATTTTGGCTTTCAAAATATTGAATGATGTTATCTCCATTCTCAGCTCTTCTTACTTGATGGTCACCAATTGATTTTTGGTTTATTAGACCATCATGGTATGGACCATCAGTATGAACTGTAGGCCCCACTTGTGGAAAATGGAAATCCAAGGTTGGTTTTGAACATATAAACCAAAGGTCCAAAAAAAAACTTTGATACAGGATACTGCATTTTGATGATCAATTGAATTGAATTGCAATAGTTCAATTTCAATTGTGAAAGAAATGAATATGGCCTCCCTACTGTTGTGATTTCCTCTATAAAAAAATTGAATGAATTACAACCAAGTTCAATTGAGTGCCTAAATGAATATTTGATTGCTCATCTCAACTCCTTACAATTATTCGATCCTCAAGTGAGGTCGACGATCGGGCAATCATCAAGACCGTTCTTCTGATGTTTGAAAAGCAACACAGAAATAGTCCACATTCAACTGGAAAAAGAATGCCAGAGATTGGACGGGTACCATCTTCCAATCAGAGGTATTTTGGGTAATAATCCAGTACTGCGAGGCATGTCGGATCAAAAGTCTGGATAATGGCAGGATAGGAAACCTTACCTGTTTGCACATATTCAGGAGCAGCATAACCGTAAGTCCCGAGCACTCTAGTTGTTACGTGCGAGCAAGTCCCAGTCGGCCCGTCCTTTGCCAAGCCAAAATCAGAATTTTTTGCATTGAAATGCTGCAAGAGGACATACATGAGAGTTTAAAACTCAGAATTCTGAACTCCACACTACGATTTCAATATTAGTACATAGTACAGTCTCTCTTTCTCTCTGTGCAATTAGGCTGTGTTTGGATGTTCAAATCAAATCAGTTTGCAACACTTCAATTTGATAAAGTGCCAATAACCAAACTATGGTATCCCCACCCATTCATAACAAGAAGTAACAATGTTTCAAATCCAACTAGAAATGCATGGAACCATGATTAGAGATTTAGTTGTTATTACCAAAGTAGAATAGTACCACCCTCACTTTGGCCATTTCCTCTATTTAAGTTAATTTCATTTCAGTTCAATTCAGTTCAGTTGAGCAACTACAGTGCCGTTTGGAGGCACCATAAAGTTGCACTGAAAAAAAATCTTTAATCAATTAAAAGAAAGGAATATAGCTCCAATTTGAGGCATACTTATCTATTCTAATATTGTTACTTCTGGCCAGTTACTCTTCGTTAAACTGAATGTTTTGCAATTCAATTCACTTGTGCATCCAACACTGCAAAAAATACAAATAGCTTACGACAAGCATAACAACCAAACATACAGAATCAAGGAGGATATTAGCTGCATTGAGATCCCTATATATTACTGGAGGGGCCTGTTAGTGCAGAAAGTCCATCGCCTTTGAAACTCCAAAAGCTATTTTATTCTCGTATCCCATAAAAGTGGAATAACCCGTCCTGTAAAAACAGAACCTCCTTTAAACAATAACAATAGCCCGCGTGACAAAATAAAACCTTCTTGTGTATGGTAAACATTTTACATAAGTCGTAATCAGGTATAAACTAATGCAGGGGGTATATTCACACTGGGCTCAAGTGGAGTTGTCTGTGGGATGCAAGGGGGGTGAACGGCCCGTGTGAGGTGGGCTCCATCCGTGTGAAGCGGGTGACTCATGTGAAGTGAGGCCTACGAGAGGGATTCGACCAAGGTCCTAACCCATGCGATGTGGGGCTGGACTTTGAGATAAATGGATTATTCGCCATGCTCCATCATTTCGAGCTTTTAAAGCAAGTGGTTAATTGTCCCATGTGTTGAATCAAACCCGGTCCGCCTCAACTCGAGTCGCGAGTTGGATCAAATCCCGTCCGACTCAACTCAATGCCCACCTCCACCTCAGTGTTGAATCACCTTATGGACGGGGTGGATTTCCCTGCACGTGACCCCTGTAAGTACTAGAAGTAAAACACCCAGGTCCATAGCTCGTTTCAACACTCGAGGTCTTGGTATCGACGGGGGTGGCTAACATAGCTAACCCCCCACCCCCGCCCCAAAAAAAAAAAACAACAACAGCAACATATAAGAAGTAATTATTCATTCTTGCATGTGTGGGGCCCACCTTGTTAGGTGTATTATGCCATCTAACCCGCACATTAAGTGGGCCTCACCGTGATGATGAGGTTCTAAAAAATAAGGCTTATTCATTTATTAGGTGGGCCACACCATAGAAAGTCTTAAAGTTTAAATGGTGGCCACATGATGGCCAGATCGGCCTGATTTTCGGGGTGTCCATTTTCCATGATGCGGCGGACCCCTGGTGGATAGGTTGGATCACCTGTCCCCACACAACCTGTTGTATAATAAGCTTATTCTACAGGGATTTGTAGAAGATCCGGCCTCAGCAATCATCCAATCATTGGCCTGAAATGAACAGTTAAAGAACCCACGAAAAAAATATATCAATGGCCCACATTAAATAGGTGGAAATCGCATCAATCTGGACCGGAGTTCCCTACAACACCTGTTTCACGCAGCGTGTAAAACAGACAGCAATTAGGGCTGACCATGCTATCCATTTGAAATCCACTCCGTCCATCAATTGCGCTTCTCAATTCTAAGCCATGGGGTCATAAATTATCAAGATCTACAACTCAGATGGGCCACCCAACGGAGAACGATGGGATGGGAGGCCAAAAAATCTAGTGGTGAGTGGGCCCAGGCCCAAAAATCTAGCCGGTCTACTTATCATGTGGAGCACACATCCATCCCTTTTAACTATCCATTTATGCATATCCATACCCCCATCTGACAGATAGACCAGCCTCACTTCTGGGCTAGTGCATTTCATCATGGGTCCCTCCTGATGAACGGCTCTAGGCCCAAATTTCACATGTGTGTCATTTTGGCAAGATGTGAGCACTGCTGTTTAGTGCTTGAAAATCCATGGTTGAGGCAAATAGAAGATTGAACAAAAAAATGATAATAACTACTTGGAAATGTGAATCCCAGATTTGAAAGAAAGGAATTTCCGTTAAGTAATCACTGATCAGATGGTTAGGATTGTTTGTTCGTCCATGCACCAAGCCACATCCACTGTAACCTATCTATTGTGGGCCTCATGATTTGGACGGTCTGATTTGAGTTTCATACAAACCACGTGCACTTTATCACACGAGAGTAGATTAGATCTGGCCATCATTATGATCGAGAGTGCTATCCAACCCATCCATCAAATACCTTTTCAGTCCTAAATCCTAAAATCTAAAGAGATCCATAACTCAAGTAGTCAACAAAAATTGAACTGTTTAAAATATCACTTATCTTATTATGTGATTAATAGATTGATGGACATTTATTAGATAGTTAAAAGTGAAAATATTCAATAGCGTCCATGAACGAGAGGTTAGGATTTAATGATTAAACCATTTTAGCATTGTGACTACTTCCACAATTGAGTTGTTCCAATCTGAATTACTATTTGACATTTGTATAATCTTTAAGTGCATGTGTAGCAAGCATCATACTCTGCCGGAGTATCAAATGACTAAGTTTCACTTACCCTTACTTGTCTCCACCTCCTTCACTTGTCTACACCTTCCCTCTTTCTAGCTATATAAACCCCTCACTCTCCCCTCATTCTCTCACCACTTCAGCTCTCTCCCACAGTCCCATGTCTCTTCTTGCCTCTCTCTCCAAAACCATACGGGATTCATCCACTGGTAAAGATTCTGACAGCAAGGTGAGCTGGTGTAGTTACAGTAGCTGCACCTAGGGACTGAGTCACAACATCAGTCTGGTGGGGGTGACTCGAATCCCAAGTTGCTAATTAAGTTAGGCTAAATATTTAATTTCAATAAGAAAGTGTCCGTAAATTAATGGTTAATATATCATCATATCATTTTTATATTTATTTTTTCATTTTTGACTTAGCAAAAGTAGGCCCCACATTTTAGTGGGCAGATTCAGTTTAATTTAATATACATATCAAGTGAACAAATTTCATATATATCAAGCTTTATATTACACTAGACTCATGGGTGTTGCTCTCGTCTGTCAGTCAGTTTTATATTACACTACATATCAAGCTTTATATTACACTACATATCAATTTTGCGTACCGTCTGTCAGTTTTTTCAGGTCATTTTAGAGGGTGGTCCCAAAACGAAGCAAATTCAATATTAAGTGCAATAAATAGTAGGAATTAAATGCCCACCTCCAATCTCCATCCTTATTTATAGGTTGGATGGCAAATAAAAATTACAATGGCCCTAGAAAGTTTTTAATGGTGGACATTTAATGATCACTTTTTCCTATGATGTGGTCTGCATGAAATTTGGATCCTGCATATTTTTTTTTTGCCATGCCCTAAAATGAACTGAAAAAACTGGTGGATGGCATGAACACATTAAGATGGGCCCACCATAAGGAAAAAAACACAAACGTCTCAACTGCATCCAGTGTTATATACGCTCGATCCGAGTACTAAAAAAAGAACTCTTTTTACAACTTTCTCACAAACACCAAAGCATGCAGATTGTTTGGAGTAGAAAGAAGAGAGAAGGGAAAAGAGAGGACCTTAAAGCAGCACAACAAAGAAGAAGAGGGAAAACAGAGAGAACCAAGAAGCCACTATAAACAAAGAAAAAGAAAAGCAACAGACACAGACACAGCATGACGCAACGGAAGAAGAAGAAAAAAAGAGGTACAGACATTTTGGACAACAATCTTTAAATGTTCCAAGACAATGTCCCCAATTCCGTAATGATTCATGCATTCACATCATGCTCATTTTAAAGGGTTAATAATATCTCTATTTCTTTAATGCAGGACTATTTGGCAATTTGTAAATATTTGGAATGGGTGGTATAGGAAAAGGTAATTAAATATTTTATACATATTTTCTAAATATAATTTATGGTTGATTAGTTATTTGATATCGTTTGACTATGACTACATCTGATGCCTGATATACACACTTGAAAAATAGGGATTTTTGGACATGTCTCCATAACTTTTTGGCTATGACTAAAAACCTCATACTTTTCTCAAAACATTACACTTGGCCATAGGAGGTTTTTAATAGTAGACATTCAATCACTATTGTTTTCCCATAGTGTTGTCCACCTGAGATTTTGATCTACCTCATTTATGCGATATATTATTAAAATGATGTGTAAAAATGAATGGAGGGTATGAATAGAACACATAGATCATGGTGAGGCCCACAGAGCACATACCACTAGCAAAACCACGTACGTTGTATTCTAGGTGCTGCTTGGATGTTTTAATATAGATAGTTCGATTTGAAAAAAGAAAGAAATAAAAAAATATATATTATTTATTTCTTTCTTTAAATATAATTTTTTTTTCTATTTCAAATACAGGGATTAAGGAACTGGTCATGGATTGGATCAGATCATGAACTATGATGTTCCTTTTTCATATTTTGACAGCATGGTGACTCTCATATTTTCTCAGCCAAAATCATGGGGGGATCACATTGCTATGTGGCTTAGCCATAATAGCATTGATCTGGAGCTATTGTGATTCTCCTGCACCGAGTATATGTCCAGCCCCAACCACGGGTCCAGGCCCCAGCACACGTCTAGCCCCAGCCACGGATCCAGGCCCAGCACAAGTCGAGCCCCAGCCGCAGGTCCAAGCCCCAACACACGTCTAGCCCCAGCCACGGGTCTAGGCCCCAGCACACGTCCAACCCCACCACGGGTCCAGGCCCCAGCAATGGCAAATCATGTGCAGTCTAAGGCTTACAATTGATGAAGGGCCAATATTGATGAATACATACCTGGCGATTAGTTAGGAGTTAGGACTCTTTGTAAGTTATAACAACGAGTGTTGCTATTTTTACATGACATTTATCACATGCATATGGTAAAATCATTTTCTGATTGTCCACTTGAGGTTTACGGATTTTTACAAGAGGAATCATAAGGTCCATGCCCAACGATGCAAGTTTGATGGATCTAACTGTGACAGGCTCCCAAACTCACATAGATTTTGAAGTTGCTACCCTCAAACTTCAATTGAACATGGACAATTACATATTTTCATGCCACTAATTAGAGCATTAAGATTAACATATTGAGATATTTTTTTTTACACCATTTTCGGAATGGGACTAAACAGACCAGTCCGGATCATGGAAGATTGGGCCCACTTGGCAAGCTCAAAAGCATTTCCTCGAATCCAGTATAATGTAATGTGCAAGCCCAAGGTTACTGGCTTCAGCCTAAATTGTCCCATTCGTGGCCCACAACCAGATGGTAAATGGGATAAAACCAAATTAATTTCACATACAACCGGAAATAAATTAAAATATTATTTCAAGCCATTGATTTTATTGTAGTGTGCTGATCTTTTAAGCAAAAAAAATATATGTTAGAATCGCAGTAGATTCCACGATCTACTACAAGCATCAAATCTAGGGCATTTAACAGTTTTGAAGACGTACATTGATCGGTCATAACGCCGACATCTGTATGGATTGTTGGATGATGTGGTGTCTTTAGGTCTTCCGCCTCTACCACACCTATGCCTTCTTAGGTTCTCTAATAGGAAGATGAATGGGTGCATAATGGTGTAGATTAAGGGACCCAACACTTCTTTATATGAAGACAGGCCATAAATCCCACCCATCAGAGGATTCTCCCAATCCCATGACTCCTAAATCATTGGGAGAAAAGCCTTCTCCCAACACAACTCTATCAAGAGTTGTCTATTGTACTTCACGCCCATGATAACTGTGTGCACTCAACAATAGTGTGGGTCTCACTCTGATGGTCATGCGAACGATCTAATCTAATCATTGCATTGCCTGATGGACATATGCTGTGTGTAGCCCATAATTTAGTCCATAATTCCAACAATATAAACATAAATGAAAAAGGTGAACTTGAACATAAATTGAACTCAAGAACTGAACTATGCCCGACAAGTGGTTTTCCCTTTGCTTTCTTTCTTGGTTGATGATTCAAAGAGATAGCCTTCTATTTCTGGGCAACAACATTGAAAATTTTTATTAGTTTTGAATATTTGCCCATTGAAAGTACACTCCACGCTTTGTATTTCTAAGCAGTTTTAGTGTTATAATATTCAATTTAGCTTTTAATATGTTTTTTTAATCTGCTACACAACCACTAAACAGGTAAATCTTATCATGTTGGCATCCGTTTTAATGCTTATCTCAATCCATTCCCTTGTCATTAGCTGACATGCATCATCTCAAGTGGGCCCGCCACTGGTATCAATGCACGATCATGCCTAAAACACACATTCACGTGGTGTGGGGCACCCGAGTATTAGAATGGCCTGCATTTCGGGGCTTACCTTAATCCTGATGGGCCACACTTGATGAACGGGTTAGATGGAATATATACAAATGATGTTCCCCACATTCCATCTGAAAGTGTCTATCACAGTGTCATCCTCCCCAACGTCCCCCATTGTTCCCTTTCATGTGGTTCGTCTGAAATATGGATCAGACTACAATTTAGGATCTAAGGCACTCACACACTAATCCCTAGCTCAAGTGGTAGACTGAGTGAAAGATACCTCGTTTCAACACTGAGATCTTGGTATCAATTCCCTAGTAAGGGTGGCTAACAGTGAAGTGTAGTGGGGTGTACTAACAAGCTTAACAAAAATGAAGGAATTAGTCAAGGTGCAGGATTTACCTATCCAATATCCAGCCGGAGAATTTATGAAAGATTGAGAACTTCCAGATGCGCAGATCCATAGCTCAAGTGGTAGACAGTGAAAGATACTTCGTTTCAACATTGAGGTCTTGGTACCGATTCCCTAGTGGGGGTGGCTAACACTTAAGTGTGATCTGACTGTGTTTGTACTAACAAGCTAAAAAAACCAAAAAAATAAAATAAAAAATGCGTGGATATACGTAGTAACCTCAGATCCTGGCTCTGTATTGGTGCGACCCAGGATGGATGTAGGGTGCATCTCGATGCATGGCTTTAAGACTTGGCGAGTCCAATGCTACTCGTCGGAGTCCAATCGGCGATCGGACCAGATCCGACCTGATCCGGTTAGACCGGAACGAGTCACCTTGAACTCAGCCGAGTCATGACTAGATTCAAGACCGGACGAGTCAGCCTAAGTTGCTGAGTCTAACTTGATCAGAAGGACATCTTATCTTCTTAATATGGCCGTTAATAGGTCAGGTGGGCCCAGATATCAACAGACCCAACCTACTTCTGAGGTGGGTTCGGGCAGAGCTAAATGGGTAGTGGATCAGGCTCGGGTTAGAAGCCCATCCATTTAGGTTATCAATGGGCTGGGCCGTTGGATCATTCCAGGCCCGATCCGGTTAGGTCCCATTTACAATTAGAAGGGTTGGGTCAGCTTTAGCTTGGGTTTTAGAATTTAAGTAGATCGGGTCGGACCACAAGGTTATGGGTCGAATCATGGCTAGAATTCTTGGGGCCTCGCCTTTTTTTACTTGTTCATCTCAAGAATCATCTGACCAACAACCAAAGAATGTTTGATCATGGATCCGGACCATCCATCATTTGGTCCCCACCCACCCCTAGTTTTCCATTTCTCTCAACAATCACTTTGATCTGATGATCTCAGCAACTTAATCAATGACTACAAAATGGACGGTCCAAACAATTGATAAAGAAAAGTCAGCTTGATTATGACCCTACATTGCTTATAATGTGGGGCCCACCTTTGATTCCCCATTCTGAAGAATCACTGTTGTCTGGATCCCAGCCAGCCCCATCGACAACGAACAAAATCAACAGCCCAGCCTAGATCATTTATGACAAAGCCAGATTATACATCTTGTGGGCCCCACCTCTAATTCTCCCTTACTCTCAAGAACCACGTTGATAGGACAACCCTAGTCCCTGCGCCTCTCAACAATCATTTTGATCTAATGATCATGATCAATGCTTTCAAAATGGTAGTCCAGATCTTTTGTGACAAACAATATAATCATAGATCTGGACCATTCATCTAATGGGTCCCACCTTCAATTCCATGTCCCTCTCAAGAATCACATTGATAACACGACTAGAGGCGGATTGCGCACTGAGTAAACTCTGTGGGCCCACTTGATCTACGTGTCTTATCCAAGCCATCCATTTGTTTATCCAGCTCGTTTTGGGGCATGAACCCAAAATTGAAGCATATCCAAAGCTCAAGTGGACCACACCACAGGAAACAGTTTCTTGGGGTCCACAAGTTTTGGATCAAGCTGATATTTGTGTTTTCCATTCATCCATGTCTATGCAACTTTATAAACAGGTTTGATGACAAATAAACATCAGTGTGGGTCCTATGAAGGTTTCAACAGTGGACGTCGTTATCCCCACTGTTTCCTGTAGTGTGATCCACTTGAACTTTGGATATGTGTCAATTTTGTCCTAATGCCCTAAAATGAGCTGGTAAAATGGATGGACGACGTGGATAAGACACATACATCATGGTGGGCCCCATAGAGTTTACTCAATATGCAATCTGCATCCAAGATGACCCTAGTCAATTGATGCAGCCAACAAAATGGATGTTCTAGAACATTTAAGACAGACTTAAGCATGAATTTGAACCATCAATCAAGTGGGCCCCACTCCTTGCCTCTAAAGACTTTGAATTGACAAGGAAAAAAAATGAATCACAGATATGGACCATCCATCTTATTCACCATGCTAGTGAAGTAGGATTGAGGAGACAGATCACTTGGCCAGAATCATGGATGGCGTTATCCTCAAGACAGTAAGGGAGCGTTTGGATAGTAAGTTACTTAAGATAAGCTACTTATGCCACAAGTAGCTTATCTTAGTTTCTAGTTATTAAAGAAGATAAGTAAGTTTGGTAAACAACATACTTATCAGCTTCTCCTCTCTTTCATCTCCTATGCCTCTCTTCAGCAACTTATGAGAAGTAGAAAAGCTATAAAAAAAAATTAACTGAAGCGATTAAGTAATCTTTAAGTAAAAAAGTTACCTAAAACTAATCATAAACCAAACTTATTTGAAATAAGTCACTTATGTACTTTGTAAGTAGAAAAAATAACTTATTTGGTGGTATCCAAAAGAGCCCTAAATGCCCTCGACACCGATGAAACCGAATACTGCAAATGGTTTCAGCAAGTCTCCTTCAGGACAATTTAGGCTGTTGTCAAACAGCATTGCAGCACTGATGAAAATCCCCAAAACACCTTACAAAAACAACCCAGAAATAGAGAGGATCATATAAGAGTGTTTAGCAGAACCCTACTTTTGCAATGACCAAGATATCAACCTATGACTAGTTACCTAAGCAAACACAATTTTTAAAATAGGAATTAGCAACTCAAACTAGATTTCCTATTTTGAGACTACCACCAAAATTCACAATGTTTTTTGATAGCCACATGGGGCCAACATCTAGAGATGGTCCTATGATTGGAGCAGCCCGTTTTCTAGTCAAACATTCTTTAGTGCATTTTATTTCCTACATGGTCATATGAACAATGAACCAGATATGTGTTTCTTGAATTTGGATGCAACCAACCAATGAACGGAGCGGATCCTCTAACTGGTTCTCTTAGAAGAACAGCGCAACTGCCTCTTTCCGCATATCAAATAAAATTCATTCTGTTAGGAATTGTGATGCCAGCCCTCTTCAAAAGTTCGCCTGAAGCTCGCATTGCCTGGGAAATAACTTCACCCTGCTCAATACAAGTAGGAACTTGGTTAGCCTGCATTGAATAACATATGCAATTCAAACATATGAACTGCATGATGCTCAACTGAGGGTATTTATTGTATCGCCTTCAGTTTGTAAAATTAGGGCCCTGGGTTCACTAATCAGATGGGCCCCATGGTGGGAAGGACTGTGACCCTCAAATCTACCTGATAAGACGGTCCTAGACATTTGATAGTTAGCATGAAAATAGATGGTTAAGGAAATAATAATAAAAAACTAATGATTCAAATTCAACAGAAAAAGTGCACTAAGCAAAAGGCCACCATCATACCAGAAAGGACATGCTCGAGCGGTTGGATACACTTTTGTAAGGAGCCACCAGAAGATATTTTCCAGACACCACTCATATGCTAAACATTTGATTGTATGGAAAAAAGGGCATTCAATCAATGGCAGTTGTAGGTCGAATAGAAGTTGAGATGGGGACTCTCACTGACCTTTTTGCTTACATGAGGACCCTTCTTGTCTTTCAAGGATAATGCCTTGCCACTACTTCAGTTGGAAGAGGTCCTCCAATTACTAACCCATTCATGCAACTTCTCTTCAATCGATTGTTTGTCATGTTTTAGCATGTGAGTGGTGTTTGGCATACGCGTTTTGGCGGGCCCCTTAAAATTTTGTGCAGCCACCACTTGAGCATATCATTTCCCTTTTCCAGTCCTGTGGCCTGTTTCAAGATTACCTTGATTGTGAGACGTTCCCGTATGTGGTAGGGGAATGGCTACGCAATACGCTACTTCATTGCACAGTATGCTAGAAGTAGGATCTTGTGGATTGTTCCAGTGTGTACATACATGATAGAGTTATATATTCAAAATTGGGATTGTAATTTACCTATGTAATGATCCATGTCAATATTGAAAACCCCCCATGCTTGTATTGTATTGTATTGTATATGCTTGTTATTACATAAATCAAAGATCAAGTCTGTACATTCCAAATATAAGCTTAGATCACAATTTAATCAACAATAAGAGTGTGAACCGTAATTTTGGTCAGTAAAAATAGTGATACAGATCATAAGGGACCCATAATCCGGATTGCACAATTCGGAACAGAAAACGTGGGGGATTTAGGTAACCTTGATCTGTGTGTGCCATCATGCTTAGCAGCCTTGCCTGACACCACATGCTCTAGACCCTGACTATTTGCAAATTACCTTCCGAAAGTAGGCATGTAACAGTCGGGTTAACAATTAATATGCAGCATGGGGCATCCCCCACATAGGCATGTAAGTGGTATTAGTAGAAACGGGGAATAAGATTCTAGGAAGAAAGATAGAAGAAGGGAAGAAAGGTAGAAGAAGAGAAAGGAAAGAAGAATAGAGAAGAAATTCCTAGGGCTCTATTCAACCCCCTTTCTCATACTTAAAAGCAACTTATTGAAAATTACAAATAGGCTCTTATTAGACCACATATTACATAAAAACCCTTCTAACTATATACTCAACACTCCCCCTCAAGCTGTGCATAGATGTCTATCATGCCCAGCTTAATAAAAATGTATTCTAATCTTGTCTTGACTGCTCCCTAGTGAGAATGCCAGCTAGCTAATTCTCAGTTACTATAAACGGTAAACAAAAGAGGTACTTGCTCATGACTGAAATGCCTGTAAACTTCAATGTGCTTGGTGCGTTAATGATGAACATCTGCCTTGATTCCCAAATCACAAAATATAATTTTCAGCCACAATAACTCTGCTACACCATGTGCCACAGCCATGTACTCTACTTCAGCACTAGACTTTGCAACCATAATTTGTTTCTTGCTTCTCCATGTGACCAAAATTCCTCCCACAAAAGTACAGTATCCTCTAGTAGACTTTCTATCATCTACACGACTAGCCAAATCTACATCAGTGTAAGCCTTTACGCATTGATGACATGATCTTCAAACAAAAGGCCCTTCCCAGGAGATGCCTTTAAATATCTCAAGTTGCTTTCAACCATCTCCAAGTGAGGAACCTGTGAAGCTTGCATAAACTAAATAATCACCCTTACTGCATGCTATATCAAGTCTGGTGAGGGAAATATAGAGAAGTCGGCCAACCAACCTCTGATACATTTCTTTGTTCAATAACAACTCCCTTTCATGTTCACTCAGCTTATGATTATGATCAATAAGAGTGTCTACTACTCGAGAACCTAGCTTACCGGTCTCCTTCAGTAAGTCTAAGGTGTACTTTCTCTGAGATATAAACCTACATTCTTTAATCAAGCAACTTCTATACCTAGAAAATATTTCAGATTTCCTAGATCCTGATCTCAAATTCTTTTGCCAAAAATTCCTTCAAATTTTGAAGCTCATAAGAATCATATTTTATCACCACAATAGCATTCATATAAACAATCAAAGCCTACTTCGCTTGCTTGTTCTTTGGGGTGTGCGTGTAATAGTTGGACTGGGAGGTGGGACCATGTTGGCATGTGAGTGTTCCCAATGTGCCTCTGCAATAGCCGGTGTCCAAGAGCCCGGGTAGAAGAATATTGATGCTTGGTGGGCAGCAAATCATAAAATTTTTGCCAATTCACATTTTAAAAGCTGACCCTGGATTGCTGGGGGAAGGCTATGATGATGATGATCAAACATTCTCACAATTCCATCAAGTTTATAATTCACATTTATTTAGATTACAGATCATTTACTAGCTCTAAGTTATAATGACCAATCTTGTGGACCACACTCGCTCATGATAAAAGATTCTATTTTAAAAAAAAAGAAGCATCTACATTTGGAATGCCTCAAGAGTTGGACACCCAATGAGTGGACCAGCCTGATATATGTGTATGGTTATGGTTGGGGACACCTAATGCACCAATCAGATGTCTGATGCACTTACCAGGTTGGCGCATGTACTGAGTGTGGAGAGGGTGCAGGTGGCGCTAGCAGATGTCTATTACTAGTTGAACATTAAAATATGCACTAATCACATGAAGAAAATCAGACCAGAGATACCACATTTTCCAACACTTCAGATCACAGTTTCAATCCTTCCATTGACAACTTGAAATAAGTAGCCTCATTACAGTGTTGTTTTTTCCAACAACAATTCTTATTTGGGATTGCTATATAGCTTTTCAAAATCAGGGGAAAAACCGGTAAAGCCATAGCATAGCTTATATTTTAGAGGAACCCATCCTCAATAATCATATGTATTCTTCTTCATTTTTTTATTTTTTTTTGGAACTTGACACCAACATTCACCCTGACAGTTAGTGCATCCATCCTTTCTACCATTTTGTAGTATTATATTACAAAAAGTAGAGAGGATCAGAGTATTTATCAATCAGTAATGACCACCTACAACCAGTTGTAGGTAGCTTAACTTTCAGCCCATCTACTGGCCAACTGCCAATGGGTTGTGCGGAGGATACCCAACCAAGCAGAAGGTAGGCCCGGCCATGAAGATCACCTGACACAAGAATTAGGCCACTCCACTCATCAGGCAGGATGCATGAGTATATTGTATCAGAACATCAGCATGTCTGCTTTAGATCATCAATTGCTTTGTAGTACAGAGTACGGACCCATCTTATGATTGGTCTGCTTGATCTTTGCAACAGGTGACCTTCATAGTGCACCCACCTTCTGGACTGCTTGGATATCCTACATGGGACCTGTTGGCACTTGAAAAGATGAGTTGACAGTTGAGCAAACCTACAGCAGCTTGCAGGTGATTGTTCCTCTTTATCAGTCAGGGTGGGCTTAAATGGTGATTGTGCTTATATCTTCCCAAAAGAAAATACAATACAATCCATGATTACTTACCTCATTCACAGTCAAGATCTTTTGATTCTTCATAATCCATCTGCCATTACACATGACGGAATCAATGTTCTCTGTTCGCATACAATAAACGAGGCTGGAAATGCTGCACATTGCCAAAAAAAAAAAAAAAAAAACAAGTAATATCTCATGAATTTAGTCGCTCACAACTCCATAAGTACCATTTATGCACAGGTAACAGACGAGACTTGCAAACACCAAACGCGCCCTCTCTAGTCTGTGCACACATATTCATAAACAGCAGACATGCTAACCTGGCATGTGTGTGAGGCATCTGAACAGGGCTTAAGGTGGGCCCCTCCAAAAAGATGACCCAGAACAAAAATTCGGAAGTCCACTCTTCACTCTTCAGGTGGGCCACCTCTAAGCAAGTGGATGGTTTAAAACTACAGGTGGCCCATTCCCCACCTGCGCAAACTGAAACCTAAACAGTATTGTCAAGGTATTCTGTAACAGTAACGATGGCCATAACGGCCATCACCGTTACCATTACAATACAATATCAGCCCCATATCGGACAATTAAGGGGCCATTATGGGCCATTACTGCCATTACGACCCAATAGCGCGTAATGGTAGCCACCGTTACTGTTATGGCACACCATGAGTATTGTCCAACCTTTTGGCCCAAGCATTGTATAATACCTCACTTCTCAACCATATTTAAAATCTGGTGGACTGTTATAACTTATTTTCCAGCAAATTCTGAGGATGATGGTAGGCAGCTACCATCATGATTGGTTGTTCTTAGCCGGGATATGATTTTGTAATGTATATATGAGCCTTTGCACTCCCATAATAAAATGCCATTACCTTTCAAAGCAAAATGATGGTAGGCAGCTACTTCAACACAAGGCAAAATGAACATTTACCCAATTGAGAAACCATAAACTCTAATCATATTGACACAAAATGCATAAATTACTGCCACTATATTCAGCTCTGATGTTATTTCATGGGCAGACACTTACCAGTCATGTAAGGGAACCATAGACCATGAAAAGGGATTGACAATGATCATGTCAGCCTGCAAAAAGAATCAAAACATCCATCAGTTCGATTTGTTCTGATTTACAGCAGGTAAGATTTTCTTATTGTGGAAGTGATAGAAGAGAACATGATTTAAATAAATGCCAATAAGCCTTCGAAACATAAAGGATCGGACTTGAGAATAGCTGATTGAAGTGGTAACTTGGGTGCCCAGATAGTTTTAATGATATTGCTGTGGATCACATAGAATAGATGTAGATACAAAAAAAAAAAAAAAAAAAAAAAAAAAAAGGTGTAATCAAATGACCTGCAAGGAATTACATTATCCTCAACCTGAGGATATGCATAATGTCCTCAGCTTTTTATGCAATGGGACATACACGGTGGGCTCCACCTCATGAAGTCCCAGATCTTGCACACACGTGCAACATTGAGGTGTGAGCAGGAAGTAGGACTCTCCCTAGTAGCCATCTTATTTCTCTAAATGCAATTTAAATTTACTCCAAAACAAATTTCTCTGCTCATGAGGAGAACATTCTTTGCAATTTCAGTCACACTGTCACTCAACTCATTTTGAAAATACTAATAACAAAGAAAGAGAAGAAGATATTATTTTTTGTAGCCCTATAGGCACATGAATATCAAACGGGGCTGATTCACTTATCCAACCTTTTTCCCAATCTCAAGAGATCCAATTTCATTGTCCCATAGTACTGATTTTGCGCCATTTACCGTCACCATTTGTAGAACGGTTTCAGCAGGAACAGCAGTGGGATCGGTCGTTCCCTTTGTATGAGCTTCCCGTCCTTTGTTAACTAGTGAAGCTAGAAACATTTCATCAACTGCACACCGAACATTTAATATCATAACTATCAATTAAAGAAGATGCATAGTGAAGCCTTTAGGTTTGACAAATGCAGGTGAAGAAAAGAGAAGTAAAAAAAGAAAGCAATATCAAAGCATAAACAGCCTTCTTAACGTTGATCACTAGAATTTGGTTCTAGGTATATTTTTATAATTCAATGCTTATAGTAACCATATCACTTCATCTGTTACATTTACTATGTTAATGTATGAAATTTTAAGTAGGGTTGCCCTTGCTTTGGTCTGACTTTTTAGGCCTGTGTGCTGGGGGCCTCAGCCTAATTTTTAGGCCTCACACATAAATGGGTTGAGACTGGGCCCATATCGACAACATTTTCTAGTGAAAAGCAACTGCATTCTGATTCCAAACCCGGTTATGGTTGTCATTGGCTGGGTCCAGGCCTAAATTCAGGCCAAAGCAAGAAACAGACTAAACCTGAGACAAGATGTCAAAAAAGCTTATGGGAATCAGAGATAGTATTTTCTCTTTGGACCCTAGAAGGGTTTTCCGTTGCGCTTGCAAGATGGAGAGAGGAAACAGTTTCTTCTCATGTGTCGGCAAGGCGGAGAGGAGATGGGATGACTTCCCAAAAGGTTCTCACATGATAAGAGGAGGTGAGAGATGTTTATTTGTTTACCATATGAGCAATCTTCTCTTGCGTCTTTTATTCTCCTTATTTCGTTAGTTGAATAATTTACTAGTGCTTCCTCGTGGGTGTTGTCACAATGTAATGAATCATGTATATTATGTGTCACCTTTATTTATTTCCTTGTATAACCAAAATTTATGGTAGTGGTTATTTCAAAGTATCTTCGCATGATCAACTAAACAATAGGACGTGGATGGAGGTAGTAAGACAAGACATGATGACCAATGGTCTAATTGAAGGTGTGGCCCTTGATTGAGTGGAATGGTGAACAGGATTTATGTAGCCGAACCCAATTAACTGGTATAAGGCTTAGATGATGATGATGATCTTTGCATGATCAATGACACACATGATCAAAGCACTTCTGCATGTAGGAGCTTTTTGTTTCCTAGTTTTATGGACATTGAGATCCTAGCATCCTCCACAACCTGAACAAGCCTTCAAATCCCTTCTCATCATCTTGATCCAAGTCCTTTTATATCTGCCTCTTAATTTTTGTTTCAAACCCTTCAATTTTAATCGCCGTTCCCTTTCTTACCTGAGCCAGCTCTGGTCTTTGTTGTGGATGACTGAACAATCTCACTCCACTCTCCATCATTTTATCGCTTATTGGGAGTTGCTTCAGTAACCTCACTCTTAATTCCATCCTTCCAAGTCCTCCCACACATACATCTCAACATCCTCATCTTTTCATCACTCAATATCTTATCATGTTGCCTTGTAACTACTCCACAAGGGTTATAGCAAAACCAGTTGAGTACTAGTTTATGAACATTTTCCCTCATCAGACAATACTCCAAAGCACATCTCCACCTCATCCAGCCAACTCTAATTCTATTGAAAACATCGTCATCAATCTCCTCATCTTTGTGAATAATAGAGTTAAGGCAATCAATCGCTTTGAGGAATTTCTTGATCGTCATATTTTTAAATAAAGTCTAACCTCTGCAATTGTTCCTAATAAAGATGCATTTCAAAGACTGACATGGTTACACTTATTTTAAGCCTCTGGATTCTAGACCCTTCCTCTGAAGGTCAATTTTAGCCATTACCTGAAACATGGTCCCTTGTCTTGAATGTTTTTTGAAAGATGAACTGAAAATGCATTAAAACTAAGATAGCAGAAACAAAGAAGAAAGAAAAAACAAAAAAAGCAGCAAAACAGGAAAACAAACGCAAGGCAAAGGAAACTGAGAAAGAAGATCCGCTGAGATAGCAGATCAAACAAACTCAGATCAGGATCCTAAAAACCGCAGATCTATGTCCTTCAGCACTTCAACCTGCGTAACCCACTCAATCAGGGCCTTAGCAGATCAAACAAACTCAGATCAGGATCCTAAAAACCGCAGATCTATGTCCTTCAGCACTTCAACCTGCGTAACCCACTCAATCAGGGCCTTCTTAGACTTGGAGGCCACGAACTGCGCGGAATGGGCTTCATCCCTGAAACATCTATTATTGCACTCCTCCCAGACGAACCACCAAATAGCAAGCACCGCCATCCTCCATATCTTGGTTTCAACTTTGCCGATATAAACCCCGTGCCACGCCTGCAGAAGAGAATCCACCTTCTCGGGGAAGCAGAAGCTGATGTTGAAGCACCATAAAAAGTCGGCCCAAATCTAGGAAATAAAATAACAATGATCCAACAAGTGATCCATTGATTCCTCCTAGCGCATGCAGCACAAGCAAATATTAGGGATAGGCATCCCTCTTTTTTTAAGATTATCAATGGTCAGGATCTTCCTATGCCCCACCAACTAGCCAAAAACCACAACTCTGTCTTGAATGTTTATGAATTTTTTGTTACCTCTAGCAGCCATAATTGAAATTTACAAGCAGATTTTTATAAAAAAATGATACCTGTGTTACAATTCCCCACTGTTACATAGCCAGGTTGATGGGGACATCAGAGGACCTACTCGGGTGTACCAGAGATGGAGGCGACCACCCACATCAGCGCATCTTTCTTAGTGGATGGGAGACAAGTTCCAAATGGGGCCCGCCGGACCATTTTGAAGACCCCACATGCATTGGACGTGCATCGGGAAGACCCCACTTTGGTATGATGCATGTGGGCTGCTTAGGAGACTATTTTAGTCATAGGATTTCTATTTCATATTGATCCAACCGTTGGATCTTGTCGATCAAGCCATCAGGCCACCAGATCTTCCTGATCTGGGCCCCTTGGACTCTGATCTTGCTTTCTATATGTTTCTTGTTATTTTTAAGATTTATTTGATGGTTGAGATTGATAATAAATGTTTTAGTTTTCTTATTTTGGACTATAGGCCACTTTACTTAAGTGAGTGGCATAATTGTAATTATGCTGAATTTTAATTCCGATTTTTTTTAATTATAAAACTACAAGGGGAGTGGAGTTCTAGTGGAGATTTGAGAAGGGGAAAAAAAAAAAAAAAAAGCCCTCTTGTGTGAAGAAATTTTCCTCATTGTTTTTTAAGGTTTTTTTAGGAAAAAAAAAAAAAAAAACCTCCCTTCCAATTGAATTGTGGAAGGGTACAAACTTGTTTAGTGGTGGATTCCCCAAGGTACATCCTTCCTCTTCCTCATCTTCAAAAGATATTCTTCTTCTTACATCATTCATCTCTCTTCTTTGAAAGGTATTCTTCTTCTTCTTCTCTTATCTTCCCATTACAACCTTCTAAACCCTATATATTCAATTTTCCATTTTTTCCAATTTCTAAAAACCCTAATTCCAAAATTCTCAATTCCTATGAACCATATTTTTCTTAATTTCATATTTTTCTCTTTCCTAACCCTAATCATAAAACCTACAAATTTGTCCATTGAGCGTAGAACGTATATATGCTAAATTGGAAGTTATATCCTTCCATCGATCCTAGTTTTAATTGATTTATGTGATTTCTTAGCATACGGGCATGTGATTTAGGTTATATCAGATTTTATTTCTTATTGTTTACTCTTAATTAATTGGTAAGTTAGCATCTTTTGTCAATTGAATTACTTTATGGACTCTACGTTGCATGCTAGCATTAAATCATGTGTCCTGCATCACAGGTATTGGCAAAAAATTATAAGAAAATAAAGTTTTCATAGTTTTTCATTTTCTACAAGAACAATTCTACAACTTCAGTGATGATCGAAACCATAGTTAAAAGAGAATCAACGAGTAGCATAGAACGAATGGCACAAACAAACGACCATTGTCACCATCCCAGGAGTTTCTTACCTCCTAAAGATGTAAAACTGTCACATTTATCCTACTACTGAACTCAAATATCAATATGAATTTCTAGTTTCTCTCAATTTAACACCATCAAGCATGATTCTATCCATTGGCATGGATCACATATTCCACACGAAACCTGATGCTTATTCATTTGTTCAAACAAAACAACAGGTTCAATTGAAACTCCTTGGTGATCCTCTTAATTCATCTAACCAAAGATTCAGCATGTTAAAATGCTGAAGCTGACAACTAATGACGGTACCATCTAATTCCATACAAAACTAAGAGCCCCTGCTAGTAGAGACATTTGAGTGAAGAGGATCAGACGTCCTCTGTACAACAGGCAAGAATGTGGCACACATGCAAGATCCAATCCATTCATCTGTTGGTGCCCAGTGTGTGAACGAATCAGACCCAAAAATCAGGTATTTCACATGTTTAGAATAAAATGAACAATAATTCAAATTCAACATAATGTGTGACCCACCTAATCAGCATTTGGGCTTTTTTGGGGCCAGTTCATGTTCAGAGCAGGGCCCACCTGATGAATGACCTGGATCATCAAGATGTGAGCCACATTTGCATGTGTATGGAAAGAGGATTCTCTATCAACATCTTATGAATATCCTTGGCAAGGAAGATGTTTATAGTAATGGTGCAAATGATGTAAATTCAATGAAATTATACTGTGTACACCTGTTTAGGAAGTTTAGGCAAAAGCCATTCTACAAGACAGTCATCTATTAATTCTAGAATGCATTTTTTTTTCACTTTGATGTTTCTACAGAAAGATGAAACTCTCTGAGAAAAGATTTGGTAGTCCATGTAGCACCAAACCAAATGGATTTTCTAATGTTGAAAAGGCAAGACCATGAAATCGAGATCTAAGAACAAACCAATGCTCATCCTATTATTTGATGGAGCTCCATCTGTACCCAAGGAGATGCAAATTCCAGACTCAAGCATCTCCTTTATGGGAGCGAAGCCTAGCATGCGCATTGCAGCAGCAGGACAATGGGAAACTTTCACACCAGCTCTTGAAAGAAAACCAATCTGTTAACAAAGCCGGCAGTTAATATAATGGCATACAATAAAGAAACAAGATGTCTAAGTAACATGATATATGAGAGATTTCACCAGGTTTCCTAAGACCACAAACTATATAGATATGTGAAAACAATGAAATGACAGTGCCAGCAAAGAGAAAATAAGAAATGGAAGACCAGTGTTTGTATTCTATACATTTTGAATATTCAGGGCATATTTGGAAGATCAGTTGAACTGAATCACAATTCATTCGGTAAGTAGTACAGAAAATAACCAAAGTGCGGTAGCACCATACGATTCATAATGTCGACCAACTTGAGTTGAGATTCATCCATTTCAAGTTGCACATGCAATGATCGTAATGGCTATTTGGAGCCCAGTCCCTCACCATGAAAGGGGTGTGGCTCGCTCCACTTTGGCCATCTAGCCTTTACGGAATTTAGTTATTGCAATTCAGCACAGGTAAACATCTAAATGCAACTTTAGAGCAGATTGGGGTCTTGGCCTAGATGTATCATGTGTATACTGTATACATTCATTGTATAAGAGATGATTGTAAGTGCATCATTTTCATTGAATAGAAGCCAATATGGAATATGGGAGAAGGATTTAACTCAATTAACATACATCAGAGTTCAGATTTGTTGAAGAGGCATGCTACTTTAAAAAAATAAAAATAAAAAAACATAACAAAATAAAAAATATAAAAACATTGAGGCATGCCTGTTAATTAAAATTAAAAGAGTAAAAAAGAAACTAAGCACAAAGAAATTAGTGCCTAGGAACAATATAGCTTTCTCTTTAGCCATTCTAATAAGAAATTCTGAAGCAGCAATTCACACAAGGACACAAGGAGAGATTGAAGAGGCGATTTGCAGCAAGCACCAACATGACACATGCGTAGCATAGGGAAAATGCATTGAATTGGTGCCACCGTGAACACGCCTGATCCAAAAAACAGGATGATCCATTGATCGGGTCATGTACAACAAACTAACCATCCATTTTTTGTCATACACGCGGACCAGCCTGATTTTGTCAGGGCAAGTTCACAGTGGCCCGCACCTGATGAGTGGTCTGCATCTCATACAATTGTCGCACCAGTCACCTGTTCAATTTGTGCTAACACAAATGGCCCCAGCACTTCTCATCATAAACTAAAGGTAGCTCAAGCCTAACAAGAACAGTCAGTCTCTAAGATCACCTCAGCATCATTGACCCAAACGGAATGAACTGCTAACAAATTACTCTGTAGAAGCCCTATTTTCTCCAAGTATGTCACTGTTCCATGATTAACTTCTCTAGTCCTCATCACGTGTTGATTCTCGTAAGCTATCTCTGCAACATGCTAGACAATACTGAAAGATTAATCCATGAAAATCAGCGGTTCAATTTTTTTATATCGGAATTGTACAAATACATTAGGTCTAGAAAGTATTCAAAGAATGAAGAAAAAGTACAACTAAATCCAGCATTCTTGAAAACATAGCATTCCACAGACACTTCAAAAATAAAATCAATGTCCCACACATCTAATTTAAAATCTGCAAATAGTGAAATGTTGCATGTGAAGATGAGTGTAGTGATGCAAAATGTTTAGCAAAGATGAATACTTCCTAATTCCTAAAGATTTTCCAATTCTTAACTTGTATCTCTAAATGCATTCATTCTTTCCAACAATCAAGCATGAATTATCCGATAGGAGAAGAAACATAAACCTTTAAGCAACTGAGGAAAAGATTGCCTTTCAACCATGTAAGATGCTGAGTTGACATACTGGGATTACTGAAGCAGCAGTAAGAAACGTGCTTAGATCCACTAGGAATGAAACTTGCTGACTTAAGAGTTGACACTGATGATTTTGAAGGACTGACAGAAAGTCAATTGCGCTAATTCTCAGAAATCTTTTGACATGACTCCAATTTAGTGGTCCACAACTCGGGACTTCAGGGCTTCATTTGGAAGATATTAGGCACCCTTTTTGCATGTGAATGGTTGCTATTCGTGTCTAAAAACCAAAAAAAAAAAAAAAAAATCAGTAAATTGACCACAATATCTCATCAAGGTCAATCAGAATCCTGGCAGTGTTTTAAGATGCCAAGGAGGTTTTTGAACTAGAAAACGAAAAGGTAAAAATAAATGAAAAGGGGAGCCTGATACAGGTAAATCTTTCTTCATACAGGCTGTAGTGTCTTAGAATGTCTGTCAGGTCTGTTCGTCTGTAACTCTGCATGGTTCCCAATTCAACATGTAGAAGAGAAATAACCAGAAATTTGCAGCAAATAGGAAAAATAATAAGAGCAATTTTTCTTACTTCAAATAAGATGAATACCGCACTAAGGGCCTGTTTGGTTTTCCTAGATACAAGTAATCGGCCTGCATTGAAGTAATGATTGTTGTTTTACATGTATTTGTAATGATTGGTGATATTTCGGTTGACTATAGTCGGTCATTTGTTTTCTACAATCTTTTAAGTGTAGTGTTGACCAAATCAACAGCCTTGTGTTTGGTGTGAAGGTGTATTACAAGCATCACACCGGCTGGGTTGTTATGGTGTCCACCACCTCAGCCTGGTTCACACAGCCTTGTGTTCGTTGCCCCTCCTTCTGTGCATGTATCATCCATGCGGTCATGGTCAATCGTTGTTTTTGGAAACGGATTGGCTGATCAACAGCAGGATATGGCGTTACCTCTGTAGTCTATTTCCTTCCGAATACGCAGCGATGAAGTTGGTAGGTGATAGCCTTTCAGCAAGATATCTTCTTCACAGCCTGAAAACCAGAGAGGGAACGATGGTTAGCCGTGAAGACGGTAGTTGATAGCGAGAGGGACGAGCGTTTCTGGTAGGGAGAGGGACGCCGGTCCGTCAAATAGGTGTGGATTTACCTTCTTCAAGTGGGTTTGTCACTCGGTGGGGTCTCGCTGGATATGGAGAGGGATGAGTGTTTTTGTACAATGAAATATATACAATAGGGAGAGGTGTAATATGAGCGGCTATGGTGGACGGTGTCCCGTGGACCACAATAGCATTTTCAGATTGACTTGAGGGCGTCAGAGATTTACCCTCAGTACCTGCACTCGATCAGGATACGCCGTCTGCTTCTACCACCTTTTCAGTCCACCTGCAGCGCCCTTTTTAAATTCGTTTAAATACCATTAAAAACAAACAGTGGTGAAATGTCATTATTACCCTTTGCAGGCCGATTACTTGTATCTGGGAAAACCAAACAGGCCCTAATTGTAGTGAGAATCACACATTCACACCAAATGGTTTTGAGAAATCAGTTAGAATTACTACCAAGAAAATCAGAATGTTTCAACTTCATAACATAAAGAATGTCCAACATATTCTCTTAAAACCACAACAACGCTCGTCCCTCTCGCTATCAACTACCATCTTCACGGCTAACCATCGTTCCCTCTCTGGCTTTCAGGCTGTGAAGAAAATATCTTGCTGAAAGGCTATCAAATACTGTTTTCACGGCTGCGTATTCAGAAGGAAATAGACTACAGAGGTATCGCCATATCCCGTTGTTGATCAGCCAATCCGTTTCCAAAAACAACGATTGACCATGACCGCATGGATGATACATGCACAGAAGGCGGGACACCAAACACAAGGCTGTGTGAACCAGGCTGAGGTGGTGGACACCATAACAACCCAGCCGGTGTGATGCTTATAATACACCTTCACACCAAACACAAGGCCGGTGATTTGGTCAACAGTACACTCAAAAGATTGTAAAAAACAAACGACCGACTGTAGTCAACCGAAATATCACCAATCATTACAAATACATGTAAAACAGCAATCATTACTTCAATGCAGGACGATCAGCTCTGACATAAAATAAACCCCAACCGTTAATGACACTTAATTTCGGCCATTGATTTTTCCTAACTAAATCATCATCATCATCAGCTAATCTTTATTCTAACTAGTTAGAGTTGGCTACATGAATCCTGTTCCCACTATTTCACTCTATCAAGGACCAAATCCTCAATTAAACCATAGGTCATCAAACCTATTTAGCCTAATTAAATACAATGCTTTCAAACTTTCTTAAAGAAACTCCCAATATTACCCTATAGCTGACAAAATCCATTTCTTGAACTTCCATAACTAAACCAGGAAAGTATTGTTAGAAAGCATCCTTTCATTGATCGACTAATCTGTTGAGTAATGATAGATTCGACTAGTCCAGCTTCTAAAAGAGGAATCAACTGTTCCTTTCTTTTCTAATTACTGAGGCCCAGACATATTCTACCATCTCTCTTCTAAAATCGATAAAATAAGAGGGGGGAAAAGCTCCCACTATTCTAGATATGCTCCTTGACTCTTCCTTGTATTCTTGTATTTTTGACAATGCGAACAGCTAAATGGTAGCATGAGCTCCAATATATGCATTGGCTTGACCTAAGTAATGCAAATGTGTTTTGGTGTTGATGTATTATGTCAACATTGGTTTTATGTTGTCTCAAGCATATAAGTTAGGAAACTTTTGAATGGATGGAGCACAACCTTACCAGAAAGGACATTTCATCAAATCATAGAAGTGATTTTTTATATTTATCTTTTCTTGCTGAGGAAATCCTATATGTGTATATATATATATATATATATATATATATATACATGTTTTATGAAATATCTGAAAGATCCAAAGAAGTACAGATGGTTTATTTATCACCAAGTAGAGATGAATACTATATGGTAGCGGCAGGAAATTCTTTGGCGTTGAATTGGGGTGTTCAGGAAGAACAGGTTGTTCCAGCTCGATACCGCCAAGAATTCCTGACTATTGCATGGGAACAGATTCATCTTCGAAGCATTTTTCCCTTCCAATATTTTTCTATTGGAGCTTCCCTCATTCCTGCTATCGAGCATAAGGATGGAAATCATGCTTTGATGAGTTATACATATATAGGCATTCAGATTTGAAAATCTCAGTCAAGTTCTATAAAACTTTGGGAGAGAGTGATGGAGCAAAGACTAAGGCATGAGATGAATGTATCAGATAACCAGTCTGGTTTTATGCTTTGGAGGTCTACCACTGAAGCTATTTTCCTACTTAGACAATTGATGGAGAAATACGAGAAGAGAAAATATCTCCACATGGTCTTTTATTGACTTAGAGAAAGCATACGATAGCGTCCCTAGAGAGTTAATGTAGTGGGTGTTGGTAAAGAAAGCAGTTTCAAGATGATATATTGATGTGATTAGGGATGTGTATGAGGGAAAGATAACAAATGTGAGGATCGCCAATGGAGAGAAAAGTTGAGCTCCCACTATAGGCTTGCACTAGGGGTCAGCATTGAGCTCATACCTTTGCCCATTGGTTATAGATGACTTAACAAGGAATTTTCAGGAAGAGATCCCTAGAGAGTTAATGTAGTGGGTGTTGGTAAAGAAAGGAGTTTCAAGATGATATATTGATGTGATTAGGGATGTGTAAGAGGGAAAGGTAACAAATGTGAGGATCACCAGTGAAGAGAAAAGTTGAGTTCCCAATCACTATAGGCTTGCACTAGGGGTCAGCATTGAGCTCGTACCTTTTCCCATTGGTTATAGATGACTTAACAAGGAATTTTCAGGAAGAGATCCCATCGTATATGTTGTTTGCAAATGACATAGTTCCAATGAACAAAAGGGACGGAGAAAACACAAAGCTAGATGTACGGAGGGATTCTTTAGAATCTAAAGGACTTAAAATTAGTTGGACTAAAATAGAGTATATGGACTGTGATTTTAGTAACAATAGGAGTGCAAACGAGGAATTAGTTAAGATTGTTGACCAAGAAGTTTCCCCAAATGACCCATTTAGATGCCTTGGGTTAATAATTCATTAGAGTGGAGAGATTGACAAGGATGTTGCCCATAGAATTCAAGCTAGGTGGAAGAAATGGAGATGTTCCTCTAAAGTTGTGTGTGATCATCGTGTACCACTCAAATTGAAAGGGAAATTTTATAGGCTAGCTATAAGACCAACATCTCTTTATGAGATAGAATGTTGAACAAACAAGGAACAACATGTTCAGAGGATGAGTATAGTTGAAAGGAGGATGTTGAGATAGATGAGTGGCAAGACAAGGAAGGATAGAATTAGAAATGAATGTATTCAAGGGAACTTAAGAGTAGCACCAATGGGTAATAAGATGAGGGAAAGTAGACTTAGATGGTTTGATCATGTAAAATGGAGAACAAGAACCACGCTAGTTAGGAGTGACTTGGTACAAGTCGAAGGCTCTAAAAGCACAAGGGGAAGACCCAAAAGGACGTGGATGGAGGTAGAAAGATAAGACTTGATGGGTTATGATCTAACTGATGGTTTGGCCCTTAATAGAGTGGAATGGCTGAACTCATGTAGCCGACCCCAATTCATTAGGATAAGGCTTAAAAGATAGTGGTGGTGATTTAGGATATTGTTCCCCTGCGATCTGTAGCACAGGGGCCAAGGGAGCTAAATGTGAACTAAAATCCTAATTGTCCAGTGAACCCAATGGCTTAGAAACAGCCCTCATGCTTTTTGGTTTCGCACGAATTTGGAGCAAGCCTCCCTCTCTCTCAAGTGGGGCCCACTGTTCAGTGATCCTTACCGCTGCTCCATTGGGCCCCGCAGTGGATGTCCCTGATATGAGGACCCTAGCCATGTAATCATTGGCTTCTTTGCCCAGTGAATGGATCTTGGCACATTTAACAGTTGTGATTGGTGTTTCAAAGGACACCTCTTAAAGGTAACCAGAGATTTTTACGGATCTCTAGCCAAAGTTTGGCATTAACCACACTAAAGATCAAAATGAAATTAAAAGCTTTACTGCCATTGAAATGTTTGTTTTTTTTCCTAGGCCTGTTTAAGAATAACAATGAAGTGAAATTATTTCAGAAAATTAATAAGCATATAAGGAACAACCAAAGCACTGTAATTGAGAAAAACCACATGCCGGAAAGTCAGATTTATACCATGTGAATGCCTGTATTGAGTTCCTTGGCCACGTCTCTAGTCTCAAGTAATAAACGATCAGTTGCATTCATAATTTGTCTTAATCCGAACCATACTCTAATGCGTCCATCTGCCGTATCATGATGCTTCTTGTAGAGATCCTTCTGGGACTGCACACTTGAGTCAATGCACTAATCAATGTTCAAAATATCGGTATCACGTTACGTATCACATCCTTGGGATACAGATACGTATTGGTTATCGCACGGGATATATAATTTGTATCGAGTAATTTATCGCACTTTTTGCAAAACATGGAGAAACATTGGTGAAATGGTTGAATTTTATAATGAAATTTCAGGGATTATTGAAAAGACCTTAACACACACTTTTAAATCATAACATCTCAAAAAAGAAGTGCATATAATAGGTTTCCTTTGTATAAGGTCCTAAGCTATGCATTGTCTGACTAAATTAATGCGATTGTATTCAAATTGAATGCATAACATTTAAAGTATATGCGATGATCATTTCATCAAACACTCCTAAATACTTCGAAATTAATCTCAATTGACAACTGGTTGAAGGGAAATTTCGAAATATATATATATATATATATATATATATATATATATATATATATATATATATATATTAATAATTTTTTATTAAAAACTGAATTTTATTTTCCAAAAACTGACAAGGACTTGACAAATCAGTATATCAACCCTCATACATGTTTGATTTCATGTTTGGAGTGCAACATTGCACACAATCTGGGATAAATTGGAGAAATTTCAAATTTTCCCCAAATCAAACCACCTACACTCAAATTTCGAAATTATAGTGTCTGTGATGATCGTTTCATCAAATACTCCTAAATACTTCAAAATTAGTCTCAATTGACAGCTGGTTGAAGGAAATTTTCAAGAGAAAAAAAAAAAGCATGGAGAACATGAAAAACCAATGGATATCGAAATCAAAGCTCCAACTCCACGATTTTTCATACAAGACATGAAAAACCAGTGGATTTGTAACCATTTGACACTGATTTAACATAATTTTTTTAAAAAAAAAAGGAGATCAGAAATTGAAAATGCTAACCGGATCGAACATGTGGGATATATTGGCACTACCTGTGTGTTTTGTATCACACAGGTGAGATACAAGATATATTGTGGGATATATCGGCCAATATCATCGATATTTAAAACATTGGCACTGATATCAGTCATAAAATTGATGAATGACTGTTTCAGAGAAACAAAGATCTGATACAAGAAGAAATTCTTGCAATGCCAATGAGATATAACTGTCATTGGGAGCAGAAGTGATCCCCATAGTCCTTTGAAAAATCATCCAGATAACTACCAAAACCATGTGCATCAGAACTTGTTTGAACATGTTAGTGGTGGCAACTAGCCCATGTGGCACATCTGAGCCATCTTTCAAGTGGGCCCATCATGTAGATGACCCAATCAAGGTTCCAGTCAACTCATCAAATGGACCACACATGTATAAAAAAAAAAAAGTAACATGTTGCAGTTGCACCCATGGTGATTGGACCAACATGATTCTTGGGCCAGATGATCAAAATAGTGAGGGTCCAACTGATGCACAGTTCAAATGTCTCAGAAACATGCTAATCACTCCATCTGTACAATGTACACAAGGTCAATCTAGAAACACCGTTCACGAGAAGATAGGACACTAAATCACCCTCATGAAAAAACATGTGTAAAATTGACTATCAACTATATTGATCTTATAACATGAAAAAAGACAAGGTTCTAGCTTTTGACCTGAATACAATAATCAGTGGTGTGAATACTCCAATTTGCAGGAAGACCCTCACCAGAATCCATGGTCGATTGTGTTAAACATGCCCGTATGCCCAATAATTCCACTGCCCGTGCCATTTCAGAAACATGCTGCCCACCTGCTTCAGCAAAGCATGTCACCTGATTCAAGAGATCACAAGGATAATAAATTGCATAATCAGAGACAGAGAGAGTTTGGCCCAAATTGCCAGTGTTTTCATTTGAATCAAGCATTCATGATGGTGTGGATTATCTTTGCATCTTTCAGCACCGAGATTAGTCTTTGGGCGATCCTTCCATGGATGGGCAACAGACAAAGGAACTACCCTGCCAAACAATTGCAAGCCATCTGGCCAGTGAACTTATATGGACAGTCAGCTATACTTTCTACTTTGACGTCCATTTGCATGTGAATTGTTGGATGGGTATGCATGTCCCATGCGGCTTTCATGACCCCCGCTAGATGAACAGTATGAATTAGCAAAGGGTGGACCAACATGTACAGTGTTAACCAGAGAAGAAAAACTAGTAATTTCAGGCCATATTTCCTCACCGAGAAAAATATGGATGTAGGGTATAATAATACTCAGAATTATTTTGAACCATTTATGACCATTTGGAATGAATTATAACAACAAATCTACATTGCAGATGGAATAATGGAGTTGTAGATCTAAGGGATTGTTGATTGAACCCAGGATCAACAGCAAGAAGCTTCAAGCAAAAGAAATAGAAGCGTACACAATGTTTTTGAATAGGAAAAAGAATTTGCCCATTTAATGAGAAATTATTGCATCTCTCTCTCTCTCTCGACAATATTTGGAATACTAGCTACAAGTAATGAGAGTATGGGAGAACACTTATTTAACTTTGTTAGTTAAAAGGCAAGATGAATATGAATTAACAGTTCAATGTTTCTCATAGTTTCAATTAGCATTACGAAATTGTGATGAATTAGTCTCAAACTATTCTCAAAAAAAGAGGAATGTTTCAAAATCTACTCCATGAAATAAACAACAACAAGACAGACAGATGGGCATGTTGTTATGAATATGATTGCGATTCCAAAACCAATAGCATAGTTAACACTTACACCAGAGTGTATGAGCTCGATTCCACACAGTAACGTCGAGATATATGAATCCTCCTCTGTCATGCTTGATTCATATGGCCAGATACGGCCGTGTAACCAAGTCATCAAATCAACATCATCAGCTATCCCTCTTGCCAGCTGTTGAGAGGTGTGAACATGAGTATTGATAAAACCTGTTAACATGTAATGAATCAATCAATTCCACTTCTTTGGGGGGAATGCAAATAATCCAACAAGTTCTAGCCTACATATAATATATTTCAAAAGCAAGACAATAATAATCGCAGTGCATTCAAATAAAAAAGAATCCAAACTGGCTATTTTGCTCTAAGCTCACTGGATCAGCTCGAATCAGCAGATATGTCAGTCTCCCTCCACTCTGTGCTTATTACACAAGGAGAAATGCTCAAGTACATTAAAGTGTTCTAAGCTTTAAAGCACCCTAGTGCTTTTAGATACACGAACAATCTCCAATCACTAAGAATCAAGGTTACTGGGATTGTGGCTCACTCCAATATGTGGTATGGGAAAGGGTACAGTACACTACTTCCTCCAATATGTGGTACACTAGGGAGTAGGATCATGTGGGTCATTTTAGTACATGCACTAAGCATATCTAGTATAGTTTTATATATGAATTTGATATTGTAATTTGAGCTTTTCTAAATGCACATGCGTGTGTAATAAAGCTCATATACACACCACACATACCAGCACGGCACATAGGTGCAAGATCCAATCCATCCATCAGGTTGGCCCGACCTCGTACAGCATATGCGCCTCAATATTGGAAACAGTTGAATGGGTTAGAATTTAGAAAACTTCAGCCAAGTCTTTTTAGAGCCATACATTTGTTTTGAAAACTGTGGTCCACGTGAACAATGGGTCAACCGGATTCTTGAGCTAGGGCATCACTGTAGCGGTGCCATTCTGATAGATGGATTGGATCTTGGAACTATAGTGTCATGCTGGTAGATGAGTGGTGTGTTGATGTAGCACACATGGTGGGGCACAGCTTTGCCACAAGTGGACTGTGGTGGGGTAATGTGTGTGACTTGGCAATAAGAAGTGGTTACAAATAAAAGGTCCCAAGGAGAGAAATAAGTGTCATTGCATTTCCTAGGAATGCATGGGAAAAGATTCATGAGGAAAAGAGTGTTTCCTGAGGAACTTTATTAGTAGGAGACTTTGAGGGAACTCTAGGTTGATTTGTATGATTTTGGTGCCATCTCATGTGGTTCCAAGATAGCTATTAAATGGGCATGCTTCTTTGGGACTAAAACGACATAAATGAATCTTTTTAAGAAATTTTATACAAGGGGCAAGTGGAAAAATGAATTTGATCAATCCAATTCTATTTTTGAACAGGTGTTTGTTTTGGAAAAGCTTTGCTCTCTTGTAATGGTCTTTGTGATGACTGGTTACCTTTTTACCTTTTCCTCTTTTTTTATTCTTTTCTTTAGAGAGAGAACTGAAAATTTTATTAGAATCACGCTTTTTCAGCGTGAAAAGAATACAATCTGACTCTTCAACTCGAAAAATTAAAAAGATGGGTACTCCAATAATGGTCCGGGCCGGGCCGGGCCAGGCCAGATCTGGGTCAGGGCAATGTCATATTGACATTACCAGGCTCGATCTGGCCTAGTTTCATCAAGTGCAGTAGACCAAAAGATCACTCATCATCATCCAAGCCTTATCTCAATTAATTGGGGTGGCTACACGAATCCTGTTCCACTAAATAATCCTAGCCATCCAATCTGTGCACTTATTCCAATCACTGGCTAGGATTATCTGTTAGCGCGGTCCACCGGAAGAAGGATCACCAAAAGGTGGTTCCCACCAGTATGAAATTGCCAACAAGAATTAGGGTGGCAACTAGAGTCCGATGACCCAACCTGGAACAAGTACCCCCCGGTTTGGGCCTGGAATGGGCTGAACTCAAGGCCCGTGGATTGGATCTGGGCCAGATTTTCAGGCCCAATAAATACTTGGGCTAGATATTAGTGTAAATACCCAAATTAGCTCGTGGTCTGGGCTGTGTTTGGACAACCATCTCCCCGCCCCAGATGCAATAAGACCAGGTCTGGTTCATCGGCTGCCGATCGCATCCACGATCAGCCCACGTAGATGGATGGGTTGATGATCAGAGCCCTCCAACCGTGTGGGCCAACTGTAGATGGACAGTTGTACCATTTTCTCAGCTATCGAATAATCCTATCCGTTGGTTTTCGAACTTCAACCGGACGGTCTAAAACAAAAACCTTCAGCAGTCCATGTTTGAAACCTAGCTGGCTAGGACTGTCCTAACGGTGTGATATTCGCACAATCATCCATCCACAGGAGGGCCCGTCAGATGAGGGCCAGGATCATCAGATTAAGCAAGCCAGAGGGCCCACCGTGGATGGATCGAAGCGACGAATCTCAATCGCAACGGAGAGAAGAGAGAAGACCTGGAAGCAAGATGCGGCCTTGGAGGTCAACGATTTCGTCAGCGGAAGCGGAGAAATCGCGGAGAATTTGAGGAGATTGGCCGATGGCTGTGATCTTATCTCCATCAACAACGAGGCCGCCGTTCCGGAAGACTCTGTTTTGAGAATCGACGGTCACGATCATCGCGTTGTGGAGTAGAATGACGAATTGACGGCATGTCTTCTCGGCGTCCATGTTTCTCGCTCGCTGCAGAAGAAGAAGAAGCGAAGGAGAGAGGTGGGAGAAGAGGGTCAAGGTTAACTCTAGCCTGTCGCGATGAACGAACGAGGACAGTACAACGCCTCTTGGGCCCACCGAAAATGAACGATCTGTAGCTGATACCCATCACGAGACATATGTGTACCTCAATCCAAACCGTCCAAGTAGTTCAGTCCATTCTGGATCGGTTTTGAAAAAGACTCGCATAAAATAAATGGACCGGAATCCTCCACAACAACGGCTGCAGGAAGATCGTGCAACACCTGAGATCTACGGTCCCATCTTGATCTACGTGTGACATCCCCTCCGTCCATCATTTGAGCCACCTCATTTTACAACATGAGGCCTAAAATCATACCGATCCAAAAATCAGGCGGGCCAAAATAAAGGGAATAGTGAGGATGAGAACACCCACCATAGAAACCTTTTGGGCCCACCATGCTGTTAATATTTCATCCAAACCGTTAATTAGGTGACCCCCACCATGATGAAGTAACATTTCAAAAATAAGTCGATCCAAAACCCAGGTTGGTCACAACGGTCGAATTTAGAGGTTTTAATCATGATTTATATTGTTCCCGGGTTTGTACTCACCTGTGTTTTCAATGGATCTGATTTTTTTTTATGGGTAGAGAACTTTAGGTTTAAAAATCGATGGACGGAGCTGATATTTTACATACATCACGGTGGGCTCTACAGAGTTTGGGTGTTGCACGCGCTTGCTACGAACAAGTGTTGTGGTACTGTGAGGATCCGGTCCCACATGTTCGAACGCACGTTAAGCTACCGTGCGTTTGGGTACAAAGATGATTTGCATGTGGAATCCAAACCGTGCATCTGGTGCATACATCCATAGTAGATATAGATTCTAAAGTATAGACCGATCCATAGCTAGGATGGGCCATAGCAAAGGGAACAACGAAGGACATTAAGGTGGGTCACACCTACGATAGAATTTCAAGAAGTAATGTGGCGTTGATCATTTTTTTAATATCACATCCAAACACTTCATCAGGTGAAAACCACCAGGATGAAGGGATTCACAGAAACTTAGTCCATTAAAAGACTCGGATAAGCTACACCAAGTGAATATATAGTTTTTATACGTGATTCTGCATTTTTCCGCGTGGTATATCACGTCTGAATATTAGATCAGGATGATTCTTAGGATAACACGGTGAACATGACGCTTCTTACCATATGCACGGTTTAGATTCCATGGACACGTTACGGGTGGGTAGATTTCATACACAGATTACGGGTCGGCCCCATGCACCTAGAATGCACACTGCTTCATGTGCGTTCCGTTCCGGGAACGGATTGGCTACTCCCCCTGCCACCAGCCAATGGCTGGTGGTCGGTGCTCTGTGGGCCCCACCATGATGTATGTGTTTCATCCATTCCGTCCATCTATTTTTTTCATATCATTTTATCTTGAAAGACCAAAAATTAGGTATATTCCAATCTCAAATGGACCACATTAAAGGAAACAGTGTTGAGTGAGCAGTGACCATTAAAAACTTTTTGGGGGCCATAAAAGTTTTGAATCAAGTTGATGTTTGTTTTTTCCCTTCATCTGGGCCTGTATGACCAAATCAACAGATTGGATGTCAAATAAACAGTATAGTGGGCCTTAGGAGGATTTTAATGATGGATATCCAATCACTGTGGTGTGATCGACCTGAGATTTATATCCCTCTCATTTTTTGTATCAAGACCTAAAATGATCTTAAAGAATGGATGAAAGGAATTGATGAAAAGCACATATCATGGTGGTGCCCACAGAGCACGGCAGGGGGAGTAGCCAATCCATTTCCGATCGAAGGCGGGCATTAAAATTTTAAATTTGAAAGAAAAAGTCAGTATTCCAGGTATACAAAGAATAGATCATATAGTCCAAAAGCTTTGGTGATTAAGTTCTTTTCGAAAAGAGACAATATTCCTAGTATACAAAGGGATAGATCATATGGTGGAAAAGCTATGAAGTTTAAGTTATTCATGGATAAGGACACAAATTTACCGTTAAAGCCTCTCCCTGTAGTGTTTTGAGAAATCCACTACTTCCATTCGTTTTGTGAGCTCATTTTAGTACCTAAGATTAAAAGTTAGCAAAATCCATAAGTCAAGTGGGCCACACTAAAGGAAGATTAGGGTAAGGTAATTCCGTTAAAACCTCCTTGGATAGACATTGATGTTTACATTGTTGTGTTTTTTAGAATAAAAATAAATTTCAAAAATAAAAGTTATTTTTAAAATATAAATAAATATATTAATTATTTAAACTTTCCATAAATAGTGGGTATAGACAGTCAGTAGGAAAAAGGATTTTTGCTTATGCAACTAAGGTTCAAATCTCCTCAAGGATAGTGTTTCACACCGTCCGTGCGCGACGTGGGCTGTAGGGCTGCTTGGGCGCTTTGGTAGTTGCACTTAGCACTTAGTCTTGTTGGCACTCGGTTCAAATTTTTTGGGTCATGATACCCTGATGTTTTATTACTTTTTTTGTTAATTGAGAGTAATTGTGACATGATTGTACATGTGGCATATATGTCATGTGTCGCTTATGTGGATACAGTTTTTCCTGTTGGATAACTGCTTCTGTTTGAATGGGTACAGAAATAACTGTCATATGACAAATAGTTATGTCCTTTCATGAAAAGCGATTATTTGTTGTGAATGGGTATGGATTTCTTGAAGATGCACTTTAGCACCTCTTCAGGAAGAAATCCATAACCTTTCAATTAATATAAATCCTGGATACTATAATTCAGAAAAAAATATTCTTAATCCTTAATATTATATTATCTTCTGTGCAATTACTCTCGATCTGATCTCTTACCGAGTTTTTTCTGAACATCTTAAAGCATATCGATGTCAAAATTAGAGATCTGTTCAACACTTAAATGTGCAAATTTTCGTGTTGAAAATCGAATTGAGGGTTCATTGTATCCTGAAGACAATTTGCAGATTTCCTTTGTTTGCACTTGCTGGAACTTTCAGAAAAATGGCAGCAAATCTGTCTTGAGAAATTGACTGTTCAAGTCGAGTTTTTAACCCGATAGATCTGATCATTTCGTTATCGTTTTTTTCTATCCTCCATTGTGTATAAGAAACACTTTCATTTCTAACATACATGCAGTCCATACCATTCGTAATGTCATTCCTACCAGGATGAACTGAGAATACATATATTAGACCGATTCAAAACTTTTGTGGCCCAATGAATATTCAACCATGGACGTTTAATCCTTATGTTTTCAGCACACTTGAGTTTTGGATATAACTTATTTTTATCCTCATATCCTAAAATGAGCTCACAAAAAAGATGGATGGAATGGATTTCTCAAAAAATCATGGTGGGCTCACCAAGGTTCCCAACACAGGAACTTCCAGCGAAAATCTTTAGCAGAAATTTTGTGTCATCCACATAAGGACGAGTAATCATTAAATTCACAAAAGCATATAAAGGAACCGCGTAGACAAGCGGTTATTCTAGCACCACTCCTAGGAAATGTTATAAATAGAACAGGTAGATACGACACACAATCAAATTAAAAGCCAATCAAAATTGGCCAACACAACATTGTTTATGTTAATTTAGCTTATCATCCTTGCTGCTTCTTAGCTGTAAAATGCTTAGTCACTAAGAGTAATCTAGTTCAAGTCCGTTCCTACAATTATGCCGGGCCAACTTTTAGTTGTAGTTAATAGCTATAATTTCTTTTCATATGTGCCTGTGTGTCGGATTTAAAGTAAGATTGTAGCCTCAGAAATTATCCACCTACGCTCATATGTTGAGTGGACCGTAACTGTAATTTTCAGCATTACTCCAACCTCACTCACCACCACACTAATTCAGAAAACATCCTACTACTCTCGATTAAGTTGGTGATCCTGTTATAGTGGTAAGTATCGCTCATTTCTGCATCTATCATATATTTATTTTCGTTCGACCATATAATTGTTGTACTTTGAAAATCTTTAATTTTCAAAATTAAAAAAAAAAAAAAAAAAAAAAAAAAACTCATTGGTGAAAGAGTCCCATCCTTCGCAAGTCACATGATATTGCGACATTTGGCTAAATAGATGTAAAGTCTAACCATGACTGAATGTTGTTCTATCTCGGACATCAGGAGTTAGTGGTCACAACTTGAATTGGATCTAATCAATTCTAACATGCCCGTAAACCACTCACATGTACCATGTCACCAAATTCAAGACCAACAACCAGACCTGAACGGTTTAAGAACTTGGTCAGAAATTGGACCTTGTCAGGCATGAATTGTGTCTAGGGCTGCAACTGGGGTTGGGGTGGACTGACCCACCCTATCATGGTCCTCAGGCTGGGGTCAGGTTGAAAACACATCAGCCCAATTTGAATTTAGGTTGGGTTCACGTCAGGTTGGAAGTAATCACATGCATTTGGATTGGGTTGGTTTGGTTGAGTTGCATTAAGCATGGAAGATACGAGATTGGGTTTGGGTTGGTCACCTCAGGTGGAAATTTGGGCTGGGTCAACTTACTAATTGGGTACTTTGAGGCCAGGTTGGGCTTGGTTAACCACCATCCCAACCCGACCTGTCGAGTTGCACCCCTAGTCATGTCCAAGTAAAAAATAGTAAGCCTATTTTCTTTATAGTTCCGTCTATTTATAGAAGCACCCATATATAGATCTGGATTAGGGATTGGATTGAGTATTGAAATTAAGATATTTTTTTTCAAATATTATTTCAAACCATCTGATTAATGGTGGATATCAATTTTGATAGTAAAGAATAAAATGACCACCTAAACTCATTAAGTAAAATAAGATGGTGTAATTTTTGGTGTCTTCTCAGCAGAACGGGCCTACGATATGTCTAATCTAGACTGTTACAAGCAGTTGATGAGCAAATACCTTTTGTTAAAAAGGTGGTGAACCAATGTTGTAATCTAGCCCAAAAAAGAAAAAGATTATCAATTAACTACCTTTTTTTATTATTATGTTTTGGGTTGGGTCTAAGTCAGGTCGATTGTAGTCTGACCCAAATTGGAAAGTGGGTCTAAATTGGGTCAGGTCAAGTTGATTTAAGAGAACCTACACAGACCATTAGAAATTTGAGTCGAACCTTTGGGTCAGGTCCTGTCCTACTCTATGGGAGTGAACTTTAGACCCAGACCCACCAATTATTTGACCGAACTAACCCATTTGCACCCCTATCTGCATGGTTTCCTCTAGCCTTTAGTTTCTACATATGCAGCCCATGGCTCCTTGATTCAGTCCAATGGTTTCTTTGGGCCCACAGGGAATGGAACATGAGGGAGTAAAAAAAAAAAAAAAAAAACTTGGATGGGATCATTGAGTATTTTATATTTGTGTCCTACATATGAGCAGTCAAGAACAGGAAACGTAAACGGTCCAATCCAATACACTTTCAATTGGGCATGGGCTGAATATCAATGCTCATGGGATAGACCTCAGATAATATTTTAGGCCCAATAACTAATTAATGCATATGCTGGCTAAGCTGCACTTAGACCAATTAGGTTCATTGATCTTGAGGTCCATTACGGTGGAGATGTGGATTTACTATACCAGTTATAGGAATCACGCGCAATGAAAACCCCTTGGGCCTACCATCAACTCCGCGGAACCTCCACTCCATCCAACATTCATGCAACCTTACCTCATATTTGGACATGAGCCCAAAAATCAAGCCATTCAAAGCTCAAGCGGCCCACACCTCGGAAACATTCTTAGACCACATTGATGCTTATATGCCATCCAACCGAATCAGATGGAACACCCACCGTTGAAATATTCGAAGACTACCATGATACTTATATGCCATCCAACCTGTTCATAAGGCGATCCTTGTTGGGATAAAGGCGTCAGCATGATCCAAAAACTCCAGTGGGACCCAAAAAGATTTCAACCATAGGATCTCCGTGTTGAAAGACCTACTTGAGTTCTTACTTTTCGGCTCAAGACTAACATGAGCTGGTGGAAATGACAACGGAGTGGATGTTCCTAGTCTTTTAATAACATTAATTTGCTACACTCATCTACTGTTTATGAGTCACAAATCTCATGGTTAGAATCATTGAATCAAAGTGGCACTTTAAAATCATAAGAAATACAAAGTGGCATCCATTTTGTTTCTTCAGTTAATCTTAACTGTCCATTTTCATGTTGTTGATTAGAAGTTTATAATCATCCCATGGGCATGATTTTTACACCATGGTTTGATACTAGTTATATGAATGAATGAACAGTTTAAATCTATAATAATTTGCCCCTTGCAACTTTTAAACAGTCAGGTCGGTAGGGAGCCTTAGTAAAATTTTACTGTCCATGTAGTGTATATCTCTAAACCTTTTAAGTTTAAGGATGACCTAATGTCATTCAAGCTAATATACTAATAAAGAGGGCAACACCATAGAAAACAATATCTATCCATTGATAAATATCAAAATATGATTGTAGATCACTCACTCATTATGATGATTCCAACCTATTGAATAGGTGGATATTGCATCCACATTGAAAGGTTGGATGTCACCTACTGGGTTGGATCATAGCTTACAGTACAGTCCAATTAGTTGGACTAACACCTCTCTCTCTCTCTCACTCTCAATTTTACCATTAAAGCTATCTTGACTTGACTCGGACTTGATTGAAGTTAAACCGTGTCCATCACATGGATTTGATAAAGGCTCAAACTAAGTTCAGATTTTTAACGGGTCCAAAGGTGAGACCCAAACCTGGCTCAATTTTCTTAACAGGTCCTATGAATCGTTCGGATCTATTACAGTCACATGCATCAACCGCCACTTGATATAGAGTGGGTTGCAGACACTTTCATGGCAAAGATGAACCAATTGGAGATAGAAATGATCCAGATTGTCAAAAGCTTAAAACAATCCTATCTCACAAATCTAGATGAGTTTTTCAACCCAACATATATAATCTTGAAGTAGGAGAAGCTACTTAAGACAACTAACTGCGCTATGTAGGGTTGCCCAAGTCAAATTTGCGAGATTCCATCAGATCAACATTCAAAAGTCCCATTTTTAATCCTTTGAATTATAGGAGTACTGCCCAACATGAAAATGGCTTAGAAAAATTAAGAGAATAATATAGTTGGGTCAAATTGGATACTAATTATTTTTGGTCGAAAACCATGAAGTCTAGTAGGAATTAAGGCCATCTATAAATAATAAGTTTACTATTTATAATAAAACACTTTAAGGTGTTTGCGTCTAAAACTCATGCTATATTTGAGCTCATTATTTAAAGGGTGGCAATCTCAAATATATTTTTTGTTATTTTATATTATCAATCAATTTATTTCAAATTTATTAAAAATCATTTTTACTTTTATATATTGCGAATTCAAAAAAGCTTCAAAAAGAGTCCAAAGAGCTCCTTAAATTTGGAGTTGATATACCCTAAGGAAGATGGTGATCAACCTCATCACATCCCTCCCTGCGTCACCATTGGTCCTGGTACCCAAGACAACCTAGTGACGTGATCATCCTCATCTCTTACCTGATGGTTGTTAGAAGGAGAGAATATTATAATTTTTGATTGGTCCCACGGACTAACATATTGCATTATTTTATTAATATAAATAGAGAGGGAGAAAACGAAAATCTCTATTCTTAATCTATCTCTAATTAAGCAATTGACAATGGTGATGGGTCCAGGTCACCTGACCCGGTTGGCCAACCATGCTTCCAACCCAACACACTTGTCAACGTGGCACACGTGTAGGACATTGGATCGTTCATCGTAATCCTTGATGGCCATGAGTTCCCGGTCGCCTGGCCCGGTTGGCAAACCATGCTTGAAACCTAACTCATCTGTCTAAGAGCCAGATGTGTAGGACGCCTGGGTCATGCATAAGGTGGCCCACCATAAAGATCACCAGGCACAAAAGTCAAGTTGGTCCATTAATTCCTCAGGTGGGCCACCCTGCATGAAAACACACCTAACCAGGCTGGTAGATGGATCAACCTGATGTAATTAGTACGAGGTTATCTTCATGGTGGGACCCACCTAATGCACAACTCAAATGGACGTCTACAAATGACTGTAGTTGACGGTTCGCATGCAACCGGTTGCAGGTGTTCATTCCATGCCTCCGGAGCCACGGCATTTTCTGTGCCTCTTTGAAAAACATGGATGAGACGAGGACCGTCAATTTCGTATTTGCAATAATGTCATGACGATTCTACGGAAACGGATTGGCTACTCCCCCTGCCACCAGCCCGGTGGCTGATGGTCTGTGCTCTGTGGGCCCCACAATGATGTATGTGTTTCATCCATTCCATTCATCCATTTTTACAGATGATTTTAGGCTCTAACGCAAAAAATTAAAAGGATATAAATCTCAGGTGGACCACACCACAGGAAAACAATAGTGATTGGATATCCACCATTAAAATCCTCTTAAGGTCTACTGTACTGTTTATTTGACATCCAATCTGTTGATTAGATCATACAGACTCAGATGAAGGGAAAAAACAAAGATCAGCTTGATCCAAAACTTTTATGGCCACCAAAAAGTTTTTAATGGTCGACGTTCATTCAACACTGTTTCCTCTAATGTGGTCCATTTGAAATTGGTATATAGTTCATTTTTGGTCTCATTTCTTAAAATGATCTAGAAAAATAGATGGACGGCATGGATGAAACACATACATCATGGTGGGGCCCACATAGCACCGACCATTAGCCATTGGATGATGGCAGGGGGAGTAGCCAATCCGTTTCCCGATTCTACCCCTCTACATGGTGGCATACAGAACACTATAAAGCAACGGCTCCAATTAAGCGAAGAAAGGCCCATTTACTAGATGGTCAAGATGGTCCAACCAAAGTAAATTTTGGGCACGGGCTAATCAATCAGCAGCTGACCGACAGGACATGTGGTTCAGATCATCACTCACGTGCCACGTGCGTAGTACACAACGTGGAGGCACGAAAATGCCGTGCATCTACATGCACGTAATTACAAATTCAACATCACCACTTGTCCTATTTCAACGGTTAGGATTTGTTGTTGAGCTAATGCTTTCCTGAAAAAGAGGGCACAGTGGACCTCGACTGAGGGCAACATCTCAACGGCGCGTTACATCAATGAAGAGGTTTACAATTTCCACGCGCGCGAGGTTGCTCTGCCCATCAACACTTTCACACGCAACAACACTTGGCAATGTGGATCGCGTGTGTGAGAACCGAGCTTTTCATCAGGTTGGATGCACGGTTAAGATCTTTTGGATTTCGCATCCCATGTGGGGCGCTGCCACCGAGGTGAGTGGGATCCCTGACAGTGGGGGCCCATATTTATGCATGTACCTTGTATCCACGCCGTCCATCCGTTTTGAAAAATCATTTTAGGGTATGATTCCAGAAATTAATTAGCTCCAAATCTCAGGTGGAACATGATACAGGCAACAGGGACCATTAACAACTTCTCGTGGGCCACGAAAGTTTTGCATCAATATGATATTTTTATGGTCTACTCATTTAGGTATTTTTTACTTTATCAACAGGTTGGATGGAAAATAAACATTCCGGTGGTCGGTTGAGCTGGCCTCATCTCGACTCAGCTCGTACATTGGCTAACCTCAGCTCGGCTTGGTCCTCAAGCCTGATTGGCCAGCTCGGTTTGGTTCGATCAACAACTCAGGCAGCTCAGGCCAAGTTCGAGCCAAGATCGAGCCGAGTTTGCCATTGAGGCATTTCCACAAACACTTGAACTACAATTTCAAAAATTCATTGTTTTACAAACAGAAGTAATGGTTTTACAAATATTTTATCAAACACTCTAAGTAACATAAAAACAATAATTTCTTTTTTTTTTTTTTTTTTTAAAAAGTATTTGTTTAATGTACATACCTTGCTTGCCACTGGCCAAACCTTCCTTGCCACCAGCCACATTTCGTTGAATCATTTTATCAAACAGTTAGTGAGCAACATTAATGGCAAAGTAACCGAGTCACCAAACTAGTTCGATCCGAGTTTGATTCGAGCTGGATTCAATCCGAGTCGAGTCTAGTCAAGCTAGGGCCTACTCAAACTCGGCTCAAACTCATTTTCGAGCTCAAAAAATAAGCTCGACTTGGCTCGAACTCAGCTTCAAACCGAGCTGAATCGAGCATTTTTGAGTTGAGTCGAGCAAGCTAACCGAGCTAGTTCGGTTCGTGTACACCCTTAGGTCCAACTAAGATTTGGATCTATTTTATTTTTGGATGCGTGTACTAAAATGATTTGAAAAAATGGATGGGTAGTGTGGATGTGAGTCATATATATGAAAGTGGGCCCTACAGCTAGGGATCCACCCAGCCAGGTGGATCAGGGAGTCCAACCAAACTGTGCCCGATGGCTGGGTTTTCCTGGCAGAAGGGTTGTACTAGCACCGAATGAAAATTTCTGAGTAAGGGTGTACACAATCAAGTTAGGTCGCTTGACTCGGCTTGAAAAAGTTTGATTCGACTCGGTTTGAAGTTGAGTTTGTGCTGAGTTGACCTGATTTTTTAAGCTCAAAAATGAGCTTGAGCCAAGTTCAAGCCAACCCCAGCTCGAATCGAACTCAGATCAAACCAATTCGGTGACTCAGTTACTTTAATATTGATGTTGTTCACCAAGTGTTTGATGAAATGAGTCAACAAAGTGTGGCTGGTGGCAAGGAGGGTATGTATATGAAACAAATATCATTTTTGTTTCTTGATTTTTATGTTGCTTAGAAGGTGCTTGATAAAATACTTGTAAAAATCATTGCAACTATTTGACATATGGTGAGATTTTAAAGGCACAATCTAGGTGTTTATGAAAATGCCGCAAAAGTGAACTCGGCTCAATCTTAGCTTGAATTCCGCTTGAGCTGGTTCAATTAGCTGATTGAACCGGGCTGAGCTAGCCAGTCAGCCTCGAGGACCGAGCCAAGTTTGAGTTGAGGTCAGCTAGTGGCCGAGCTGAGCCAGCTTGACTCGGTTAGACTCGATGCACACCCCTAGACCTTCGAGTTCATACTCGTGGTACATATTAGCAGGTGTGCCTGCATGTAGGTGGACCAAATTGTCAAACGTATCAGATATCTGAACCATTCATCAGATAGAGTACAGTGTGACCATGCTATGGACCAAAAGTAATAGTGGATCGCTTATTACATAAGAGCAATTTCTACCAGAAAATGGGTGGTTAGAATAAAAGGTCGTCCAAATTCAAATCATACGTGTGGTTCATTTGATGAGTATATTGACGATTTTTATTTTTTTGTACTTTCACAGTATTAAATATCTAACAGATGGTCCAGATCTCTGAAACGTATGCCAGTTAACGTGAAAAGCTAGCCTGGCATGGGATCTGTCATGCCCGGCTCTGCATTCTACCAAAACCCCAAAAGGAAATCGAGTTCTTGAGGCGTATAGGGTATCACCCACTAAGTTTAATCGCCGCAAGCAAACCTTAATTTGCAAACTAGACCCAGGGTTATACGGCTGAACTCAAAAAGACCAAAATACCCTTCTTTTTCAGGTGCTTACCCTACCAGTTAAGGGGTATTAAAATTATATAATAAAAAAAAAGCGTTTAACGGCGTGGATAAAACACTTACAAGACGGTAGGCCCCACAGAGCCCTGCCCGGACGGACTGGGGTAGGATGCAATCCGCGTCTCCTAAAAAGTCCATTCGCCAGTAAAAAGCCTCCGCCCAGTGAAAAACCTAAAGGCGTCGTACGGACTCGTCCGTTCGCCCTATTATTTCCGGAAATCGAGAGTTATTTGATACTCCGGCTGCGTATCACGCCTGATACGCTGGTACTCATAAATTGTGCACGAGGGCGTAAGTTAAATCAAACTAAGCCGACTAAATTGTAGAAATAACTGTATCTAAGTCTCAGAAAATCAGATTGGCTGAACAATCCCATCATCTTATTCGTTGACACTTGCTTATTGAAATAGGCCGTTGGATATTTTTCATTCTTAACCGTCCAATTAATGCCCACCAATCTAATAGTCGGATAATCTAAAAAGCGTAATTTTTGGTTCATTAAACATCTAATATCGCACCTATAATTTTAACATTTTGATTTGAATGGCGTATTTTCCAAGTAGTCATATGCTAAGTAATTTTAGTGCCCGAGTATCATCCATCACACTGCCAGAGTATCGACGTACTCTCAACGGTATTGACTTTGGTTGTATCCGAGGCCCACACAACCTAACCTCGAACGTTTTTGGGAGATCCTATCTGCCCAACAGGTGGGCCCCACTATTCAGATTTCCCAAAAAAAAAAAAGGGCCTCTTCAGCACATGCAAATGTAACACATGATTGATCGACGATCCAGATTCAATGTACGCGGTGGCACCACTAGATGAGCAGACTAAGTGGCATCGACACGTGTGAGTTACAGGCCCATGAAAGTACACATGCACCTATGCATGTTCAAATTCTCAAGAGCTTTGTCACATACGCGGCCTCATGTGCAAGAGATCCAAACCGTTCATCCACGTTAGCTCAGTTGTAGGCTATCTTCCTTCATCACAGAGGCCTACCATAAAAAGTTCCCAGACCGTTTATTATTTGGACTGTACTGTAGGTAGTCCATTCTCTGGAAACAGGATGGTCGGATGATCATAGGTGGAGATTGCGTCTCTACTGTGAGACCCACCTGAAGGAGGGGTTAGATCTTGAGCAGCATGCCAAGTTGGCACGTGTGGTGGCATGCAGACGGTCTGCCTTATACATGCGTGTTGGCAATCCAACTTTCATGGACAACTCAAAATTTTGGGCGCCAACCCCATCAACCAACTATAACTGATAACCTAACAGCCGGCGGCTTGCTAAATCTAGAGCTGGGGATCGAGTCAAGTCAGGACCGAGTTAGGGTTAACTCGGTTCAATTCAATTTTGAAATAGACCTATACAAAACTTGACATGGTAACAAGTCCATCATGTCTAACCCGATCCGAGTCCGAGTTTAGCATGAACTAATTCGAATCGAGTACGACCCGGTCAAAGATACCGGTTATACCCAAGTTGAAACCTAGGTTCACCTGTCCGAATTGCAGCAGCTGTATGGCAAGTCAGATCTTTTTCTTCTTTTTAATGGTATGTCAGATCTGAAACATCTAATGTGCCGAAATGGTACTATGACGTTGACCTCATTGGAACTTTCCCTTTGGTTGAGTTGTGTGGGCCCCATCATGATGTGTGTTGGACAACTACCCCATCAGTCAGATGGCCATTACATGGTGGGCCACGTGATTAAAAATTAAGTCAATACATGACTTGAATGGGCCACACCACATACAATAATCTAAAGGAGTTACCCTTTCATTAAAATATTCATAATCATTTATTGGGCCACCGAGACGTGGTTCTTGAATCCAGCCCATCCAGTATGTGTGTCCCACTTGGATAAGGGGTCAGATGAAGTTTAACCCACATATAAAAACTTAGGTGAGCCCCACCATGTGGTTTTATAGATTTTAGGCATGTCTTGTAATGGTCTTGGATGTTATAGCCCACCATGGGAACTTTTTGAGAACTCATCTCATTACGTGAGTACAAAATATGAACGGTTGATGTGATGCAGGACCCCATGATACCTCTAAGGCCTAACTTTTACTTTGATCCAAAATTTTGATGAGTTATAAAAATAAAAATAAAACAACTTACTCACTTGATTTGCATTTCTCTTTGATATGGCCCACTGGAATTTTAGATGAAGGTGAAAATTGATCCTTGATTTACACATGAGTTGGGTTTGGGATTGAGTCGAGTTAGTACCGAGTTGGATTTTGGATTGAGTTGAGTCGAGTTACTAGGTGACTTGAATTGGATCGGTTTGAGTTCCGATTTAACGAAGTCTACTTGGTTTGGATCAACTCACCCACTCAGTGAATCAGTTCTAAATGAGTCGGACGAGTCGAGTCATCCTACGCTGAGCTCCAATGCTAACATCTTATGCAGCCACATCATTCCTGCCAATGTGTCACTCGTGTAGGGCCAACAGATTAATGCAAACGGTGGGCCCCACAATGAAGATCGGGTGGGTCCACTCATCAAGTAAGCCATGCCACGAAATCAATGGATAGCAGACGGTGTAATTAATATACAGGCGTGCATGGCCCACCTAATCAGGCAATTGGCCTGATTTATTAACAGGAGATTTTCGTGATGGGGCCCACCTTTTGAGATGGTCAAATGTCCTGCGCAAGTGACAGCTTGGCGGGAAATATGTGGCCGTGTATGAAGTCGGCATGCAGCTGGCTGTAGGTGATCAGTTATCCCAACAAACACTCCACAAATCCAAACTGGTGATTTTTTGTTCCATTGTCAGTGACCAAACCCCACCCAATGACCCAAAAAGAAAATAATAATAATTTATTCAATTTCTGATCTCAACCATCCAAGTTCTTCTCTATTCCTGTCCTTTTCTTCTTCAACTTGGATCAGAAAAGAAACTATTTTGAATCATTTGATCAGGTCTATGGTCTGTTTTTCGTTTCTCTATATAAGTTCTTTTTGCTCATTGTCACAGAAGCATCTCACTTTCAACAGCTGATACTGAAGGTTTCATGCAACCCATGTGCTTCTGATACATCTGTTTATTTCTTAAAGGTATTCTCTTAAATGGGTTCTCAAGATTTCCATCTCTTTCTTTCCAAAATTTTCCTTTTCAAGTCTTTTTTATGTAGATGAATCATACCATACACATGCACATGTCCACCCTACACCTAGAATGATTGTATGTCAATCCAGACCATCCAAGGCATGAACCTTGTTATGGATGGAGAATTCCTCAAAATCACATTAGTTACCTACTACAAACCATTCGAATCGAAGCCATCGAACTGGACGGTTGGGAAGAGGAATGGGTGATCGACGAAGTTCAATGATCGAAAATTAAATAATTTTGGATCATCCAATTAATGTAATTTTCGGGCGATCCCCCTTCATGCTGGGACCCATGATTCAAACATTGAAGAATTCGTCTATCTGATTCCTCAATTCTAAATATTTATTTTCCTCCGTTTCTTTGGAAAATTCTCTATGTTCTTATCCATGGTTCTGTTTTCAGACAGGTAATGCAGACATGTAATCATGATTTTAAAATGGAAAAATGTTACAGCCATTGATGAAGCGGTTATAACTGAAATGGCCTGAACTTGTCACGTTTGGCGACATTGTCAAAACTTCTATTCTTTGAATAATGACTCCGCTGTTACGGAAAATTGTAAATGTGTTTCGGGCTTCTGTTTCTGCATTTCCTTTAAATACTGTTATAACAACCATTACTATTACATAACGGTGCCGCTTCTTGATTTGTATACATGTAACATGCCAATATAAGAGAATTTCAGCGATGCATTGAAGAGAAACCAGTTTTTCTTGAATTTTCTTTTTTGGGTTTCTCTTGTTCTCTTCATAAAGTGGGATTGCCAAATCTGTTGCCGTTTATCAGGTGGGCTGCATCATATATATATATATATATATATATATATATATATATATATATATATATATATATATATATATATATATATATATATATATATATATATATATATGCTACGGTCTAAATGTAGGTAACCTAATGCGGTGGCATTTTCACTTCGGCTCGAGTGGGGTGGCCTGTGGGATGCGGGAGCATACTTGGGGTCGATGGCCCGCATAACCCATGGATTTGGGGCCCATGTGAGGCCGAACCCATGGATTTGGGGCCCCTACTCTTACCTAACACATGGATTTAAGGCCTGGGTTATGAGATAAAGGGATTAATTCGTCATACTCTATCGGTCCGAGCTTTTAGAGTAAGTGGTTAATTGTCCTGCATCATAACCGCTCAGCATCAGTCGCTCACACATGTGCTGCTTGATTTCTCAACTGTCCAACTAGCTACATTTTTGATCCATGACACATAGTGGCCCACCACACATTGGCATGAAATCCCACTCATGGGATATATAACTCCCACAATTCTTGTTTTTGGATTCAGGCAGAAGAGCTTAGGAGAGACTGTTTTAACTTCCATTTTAACTTCCAAATGGAGTACTCAAATGACCGCGTCTTTGAATTCAATGTAAAGCAAGGAGAACCAGCTCTGGTTCCTCCTACAGAGGAAACAGAGAAGGGTTTGTATTTCCTTTCAAATCTCGACCAGAACATCGCTGTGATTGTCCAAACCGTCTACTGTTTCGAGGCCGGCGTCAAAGGGAATGAAAGTGCAGCTGAAGTTATCAAGGATGCATTGGCAAAGGTTCTTGTACACTACTATCCACTGGCGGGCCGCCTTACAATCAGCTCAGAAGGGAAGCTGATTGTGGATTGCACGGGCGAAGGAGCCGTCTTGGTTGAGGCGGATGCAGATTGTACAATGGATGTGATCGGAGATATTGCGAAGCCCGATCCCATCACTCTCGGGAAGCTTGTTTACAACATTCCTGGTGCCAAGAACATACTGGACATACCTCCTCTGGTGGCACAGGTCTGAAATTTTCTGCTTGACCTTTTTAAAAAATAAAATAAATGCATGCATGTATGGATGTATGTATTTGATTGTTAGTTTGTACATACATACCATATTGATGTAGAGCAGGTCACAGACACAATCATGGCAAAGATGGACCAAAGAAGGCCTGATTGGAGGCTGAAATGATCCGGACTGTCAGAACCTTAAATCAGTTGTATCTCGCAGACTGGGATGAGTTTTTCGACACATTATATATGATTTTGGGGGTAGGACCTACTTAAGCCAACCAACCCACTACGCCGGGTCGCCCATGCCGGATTTGCGAGATTCCATTAGATCAACGGTCAAAAGTCCCCTTTTGTTTTGTTTTTACTATAAATAGTAAGTTTTAGTTTGAGTATAACTTTTGATCCTTTTGAGTTGTGAAAGTCGTCCCCAACATAAAAATGACTTGGAAAAGTTAGGAGAACAACATGGTTGGGCCTAATTGGACACTTAACTATTTTTGGCTGAAAACCATTAAGTCTAATAGGAATAGAGGTCGTATATAAATAGAAAGTTTACTATTTATAGTAAGTCACATTTTTAAAAAAAATCATCAATCTAAGTTATTTCAAATTTATTAAAATTATTCCCGCTTTTATCCCTCGTGGATTCAAGGAAGCTCTCTGAGGAGTCTAGAGAGCTCTGTGGATTCGGAGTAGTTATCCCCAGAGGAAGACGGTGATCGACCTCATCACGTCCCTCCTTGTGCCACATATGCATGCAAGCATATGCATATTTGCACATGTATGTGTACATATACACATCTACATTTGAATACCAGCTTAGGTACATCCAGGCAAATACAAGTGCACCTCCAATTGCAGTTTATATGGCCAATGTAAATGGAATTGACCCATGTTGACTGGGAGTTTCAAAACTGTCCATCACACCAGCTTGGATGTCTTCAGTTCATATTGAATTGCAAAATTCTATCAACTGGATGATTGGGATCTTCGCTGGTGTGGTTTTGGAATTGTGGGCTTTGATTATTGATGGGTACTTGTATAGCTGCTACCCCATGGGCTAAACTGATCCCTTGTACATGCTTCAATAGGCTTTCTCTATGTACTGTGCATTTAGATCATGGTACTCTTCTTTGTCCCTCTCAGCACATTTCTCACCATTGGTCAAGTTGAATTTTGGCTGGAGTTTCAACAGTTCTATAGACGAGGAGGCTTGTTTGGATGCGTTGAATCATGAACAGGTGAAAAGAAAGCCTTTCTTGGAAAGAGAATCCTTATGTGACTATGATTCCACGGAATCATGAGTTTATGTTTGGATGGTAGGAGAGGAAAGACAATCAATGTTCAGATCTTCTCAAATTTAAAAGAAAAACTAGCCATTACAAGGAAAGGCCGTCTCATGTGGCACCTTAAGTATTCCATTGCTGTCTCGCTTGGCTCCACAAAGGTGCAGTCAATGAGAATAGTGGGCAGGTCTACTAAAATTCTTGTGTTTGATTTTAGTCATTCTTGCATTTTCTTCAGGTGACTAGATTCAAGTGTGGAGGATTTGTTCTTGGGCTAGCCTTGAACCACTGCATGTTTGATGGGCTCGGCGCAATGGAGTTTGTGAACTCATGGGCGGAAACCGCTCGTGGCTTGCCATTAACCGTCCCTCCGTTCCTAGATCGAAACATCCTCAAATCAAGGGTCCCACCCAAAATAGACTTCCCCCACCATGAATTTGCAGAGATCAAGGGCATATCCAATGTTGTTGATATCGACAACGATGAGATGCTCTACCGGTCCTTCTGTTTCGACCCCAAAAAGCTCGAACACCTCAAACGAAAAGCCATGGCTGACGAGGCCCTTGACAAGTGCACCACATTCGAAGCGCTCTCTGGATTTGTGTGGAGAGCTCGAACCCAGGCGTTAAAGATGCACCCTGATCAACAGACAAAGCTCCTCTTCGCAGTTGATGGACGATCAAGATTCAACCCGCCGCTACCAAAAGGATACTTTGGCAATGGAATAGTACTAACCAATTCATTATGCAATGTGGGCCAGTTGATACAGAATCCACTGTCATTTTCAGTTGGGTTAGTTCAAAAAGCGGTTAAGATGGTCACGGATGATTACATGAGATCGGCCATTGATTACTTTGAAGTGACAAGAGATCGGCCTTCTCTAAACGCAACGCTTCTTATAACTACTTGGTCTAGGCTGTCTTTCCATAATTCAGATTTTGGGTGGGGAGAGCCAATGCAGTCGGGCCCGGTCACTCTGCCTGAGAAGGAAGTTATCCTGTTTCTATCACACGGGAAAGAGGAGAAAAGCATTAATGTGCTGCTGGGTCTGCCTGCTACAGCTATGCCTATCTTCGAAGAACTGATGCAGATATAAAAGGAAAATTAGTATGTGTGTTTAGTTGGTATATCTCTAGAAGAGGAATGCTAATTCTACAAGTCCACATCAAGCCATACAGTATGTGGGCCCAACCATGTCGATGCCCTGAGATGAAAACTAGGCCAGTCTGATCATCAGGTGGGCCGCACATGTACATTGAGTACGACCATGGAAGATCTCTTTCTTAACTGCCTGTTCTTTCTGTACACATAGGCCGACCTGATGGTTCGACCAGCCTGATTTTCGGGGCCAGGGCATAAACAGCAGGGCCCACCAGTAAGTCGCACATGTGGGCTATGCCGGCACATGTGTTGTGTGCGCAGCATGTGGTTGTGTGGGTAGAATTAACAGATCTCTCTTTAGAGTTGTAGTTGGATATTGTAAGCTCTGTGTGTAGATTAGATGCTTTGTTGCTCATAAGAATTCTTTTAGACCCAAATGCACTTCATATAGAAGTACTGTTTGGATCTGTATTTCATGTTTTTTAATATATTCAAGAAGTTCTGTGGTGGAAACTTGAGTTAAACAACACTAGGTGTTATACATACATACATACTTGTGTATACACACACACACACACACACACACACACACACACATTTACAGTCCAAGCAGTGAATTATGTCTACCCTTTCATGTGGGTGCAACATCCAACCTTTTCAAAAGGTTGGATCTACCATGATGATAACCTTGTGCAAAACTCAAGTCTCATTCACTCATCAGGTGGCCTCTTCGCTGATTTTGTCATAAGGTGATCCTCATGATGGGGTCAACCTATCAGACGGTGGATGTCACACACACTTGAAAGGTTGGAAGTTATTTGCTGGGTGGACGGTAATTTATGATCCAACCGGTTGGACTTGAGACCTTCTATATACATACATTGAGAGATTCGATCCTCCACTGGAGACTTTGCTTGACATTTTAATCTTGGTTTCTTTGTTTTATTTATATTCAAGATGAAAAAGGGTCTCGAATAGGATTGATCGATGAAACAGGAATCATGACGACGACAATGACGAAGATGATGATGAAATAAGTCCATATAAAGTGAAAGAAAACTGAAAATTAAGATAATGAAAAGTCCCTTGAATAAATCATAGAATTTGATGCATGATATGCTTTTAAGTGTCATGAAATGGTGACCAAATGGTTAAAATGATTGTCCTTTTGATACTTTGTATTGGCAGAATAAGAAAATTTTTGAAGCTTCAGTATCAAACAGCATGTCATGCCACCATATTTATCCATATATTAATGTGGCCCACATCGTAGAAGTCTTATGCAGCTTCCCCTGCAGTATGTGTCACAAAAAAGTATGATCTGTACTGTTGAAATGGTGGGACACTGGATGAATGAGTTAATAGGCCAAAATCACCAGAGATTGGGCAATCTCCTTGCTTTTGGGGGATACGGCATATCAATGTGGTGGCCTACCAGAGCAACATTCTGATACTCACATTTTTGCGACATGTATGTGAGATACACATTTGCTTTCCTTCATATGACAATAAGATCTGGAAAATCCTATAAATGAAACAGAAAGATCTATGCCTGCTTCAGAGAATTCTGAAATCACAGGACCTTCTGATCAGTTCATCCCAAATGGACCAACATGGTAGCCAGAATTTGGGTGCCATGACTTGTCGATTGTCTTTTAAAATCTCTGTTAGAGTCCCTTGATAGACATTGATGCACCATCCTCTAATGGCTCGAGCTTTTAGAGCAAGTGGTTGTTTGACATGGTATCAGAGCGGACAGTCTTGTTCTCGAGGAGAGTACATATCTTAATACAAAGATGCTAAGATAGAAGTGGGTGAAAGAGCAAAGATTTCTAACAGTGCGTTTGGACCTCTGTCGATTTGAATTGTAATAAATCATAATAAAGAATGAATGAAGAAACTTGGGTTGGTACCATTTTGATAATAATAATAACGACAAACCAGACCTTCAGAAAATACCTCAGATGACCATAATGGTAAATTGCAGGCTAGCCCCACGATGATCATTCCTCTTTATTGAATTGAGTCATTGCAATGCATTTCAATTGAACATCCAAACACACCCAAATGTAGCATGTAAACCACAAAAAGCATGATCATGAACTCAAAAGGAATGTCTTGAAAGGAATTTTGATCATTTCCTACAATGTTGAAGCATTGGTCAGTCATGAAGGATACAGTTATGGTATGTCACATTTATTCCAGTGATGGACCAGCCCATTCCTCTTGTTACAAGCTCAACCAGAAAAATCAGAAGCTGAAATGTAAGAGAACAGAAATTAATATTGGAAACTGATAACTTACAAGCAACAGCATGGTAAATTGTCATGCAGACCTATCTTTGCTGCCAGCATTCAACTGCAACTCGCGTAGGCCCGACCATGAAGATTGCCTGACACAAAAATCAGGCCAGTCTGCTCATCGTCCCAATCGGGTCGAGGGAAAACCGACAATCTGATTCAAAATCCAGGTGTGGCCCATCTAAGTAGAGGATCATCCTGTTTTCGAAATGAGCAATCTTCATGGTGGGCCATACCATTGTCATGGCATGTACTCCTACACAAGTGGAATGTTGGCTGGAAAAACAGGCCTGCATGACAACTTACCATGCCATCACCTATTGCTTCAGTTCTCATTAATATTACAGAAATGAATGTGAGGCACTTGCTGCCAGAGGAGGGTCAGGGACTGTAGTTTTAAAACTCATTGAGTTGGCTTGAAACTCGGCTGAGTTGAGTTGATTCCGTTGAATTCTGAGTCAACTCACTTACCATCTGATAGTGAAGATGGTAAGCTGGTGACATGGTCCCAAATAAATGCAAGCAGACAATCCTCACTCTTTTTTTCTTTTTTCCTTTTTTTTGTAAAATGACCCTTTTTTTTTTCTTTTTTTTTGTTAAACTTTTTTTCATTCAACACAGAAAAACGTATGATTTGTACAATTCTTCGGGCATGGCCCGAAACAAAAAACCACCAGGCCACACCTATCGTGTAAAGAAAGGACAACAACCCAACAGCCCCGCCTGCTCTGGACTGAACGAAAAATTCCTTCCCCCACTTGGGAGAAAATTACGCAGCACTTGAACCACAGCCAAAAAAAACACCTACTCCCCCCCCCCAAGAAAAAACCAGCTGAAACTAGGAGGGGGAAAAACGGACAGAGCCAAGACGAACTCTATCCAGAAAAAGGAGGCCACCCACCTGAATAGGGAGATCCCTTGCATCTTCAAACACCCTGCTAACCCGATTCCGACTACCCTCCCGCGCCAAGCCATCGGCTGGACCATTCCCTTCTCTAGGGATCGAAGCAAAAACTATGGATCCACCATCCACCAGACTTTTAATTCTTGTAATCCACGGACGCCATTGCCAAGGAACTTGTGACATGGAGGAGATGAGATTGACCGCCACTTTTGAATCTGATTCTACAACAATATTTCTTAGACAACGCTCCAAGCAAATGACAAGACCATCATAAATTGCTCGAATCTCCGCCCTGTTATTTGTACCCACCCCGTAGCCTGCCGTGAAGGCAAATAGCATCTTTCCATCCTCATTTCTACAAACACCCCCACCCCCAGACCGACCGGGATTCCCACACGCCGATCCATCAACATTCAATTTAACCCACCCAGCGGCGAGTCAAGCAGACAATCCTCACTTGTTTACCTCCTCTACTCCTCTCTCACCTCCTTTTCTTTTGAGTGCTAGGGGAAGCACAGACACAATGGCCTAATGGAGAGGGAGTGAACAATGCACAGCGAAAGAGGGAGAGCAAGTACACAGACCAATGTGATTTTTACATATTGATTCAAGAAGATTAGGCTAAGTCTAATGGATGGTCGATCTTAATCAAGTGGACTCGAATGATGCAATGATTAATCCAATTACAGCTCCGTTTGGGTAGGGATCCAGCAGAAGCGGGATATCTCCATCCCCTCCATGTCGATTTGAATCGTTAAACCTATGCTTTCACAATTTCCGACATGTTTACTGTTTTTCAAAAATCTTAATTTTGAATAAGCAGAAGAAAAACTCACTTTAGAGATGTGAATCTGATGTTGAGGTTATGGGGCCTGCCAAAATCTGAATTAGGCTTAATCCTGATTTTCCTCAATCCCCTACCGAAACAGATGGCCTGTTTGGTTGGCACTTGAAAAAGAGTTCATCTCTTTTTAGTCAACCATATGTATCAGAGATCAATTTATGCTGGAGATTTATTTTTATTAAAAAAAAAAAAAAAAAACTGATAACCAACAATTTATATATAGTATGATCTCTAATATATAATTACGGGTAACTAAAATGAGACAAACTCACTTTTCAGTGGCAACCAAACAGGCCCTAAGTCAATATGACCAAATTGCAATTTCCTTTCTTGGTGCTAAGAACCTGTTTGGGTGCCACTTAAAAATGAGTTCATCTCATTTTAGTCAGTCATAACTATGTATTAGAGATCATATTTCGTTTCAGTAACAATTCGAACTAGTATTGATAACCAACAATCATGATCACTGGTACATAATTATGATTGACTAAAATGAGAAGTACTCATTTTTAAGGAGCAGCAAAACAGGTTTTCGAAGCTGAACTTAAAAGAAATGGAACTGCAATTTGAAGGCTACTTCTGTGGGGCAAATAAAACAGAAGGCCCCTAAAATTTCATGATTTCAACCCAAATGAACTACCTATTGCGATCCAATTCAATCGTGCATCCAAACACAACATTAGTGCTTGACAGTATCTTCCTATTTACAGATCACATTCAATATTAGAACATGTAAATCACTGACCAAAACAAATAACCAACAACTGCCAAACATAAAATCAACTCAAAAAAAAAAAAAAAAAACCCCATCATTCTGCTAATATTCGGAAGCCATGGATGAGAAATTACAAGTACCAAGTTCACAATCACTGGCCAAACAAGGACAAAATAGAATCTATCCACAACCATAACAGTGAAAAATCTTCAAACGAAAGAAGATCCTAGAAGAAGATCTTCACCTCTTTATTCTCATACATAGCCAGATTGGATTACACAGGCCTTGGATGTAGTAGAAATGATATGAACAACCTCCCTTGCTATGTACATGGAAACAAGAACTTAATCTAGCTAATGGCCATCAAACATTTCACTACACAGAAAAGCCTAAGAAACTCCACATAAAAGCAGATCAATGCATTGCGGCCCCGGCCCTAGATGGGCTGAGAAGCTGATACCCGGCATATCCCTTGGTGAAATTGCATCCACTGGGGATTTCATCGCTGTCCATCTCGCACAAGACCTTGTGAAAAATATCGACGCCACAGGGCAGTGCCAGAGGCCCACCGCTGTTGTACCCATATTCCATCTCAGCCTCTTCTAGTAGCATCTTGAAGAGAGGATGGTTGGCGTATTCCGTCTTGATCACGAACCGTTCTTTCTCAGGGCCAACATATACAGAGAAGCAACCTTCGGGTGCAACCCGTGGTTTCGGGCAGTGTTTATCATTGCCTGTATTAGTGGCCCGGGGCCACGATTTGCTCTTTGACATGGGACCAAAAGGGATCCCTGATGACCTTTTAACACTGCTGATTGACCGCGAACGTGCCAAAGTCTGCAGAATCTGTCCCAATTTGGTTCGTTTACGCTTCCCGAATTCAATTTTCTCCATTACAAGCTTATCAGAATCACCAGTTGAGTAGAAACAAGTAAAAGAAATCAAAGTTTAATTTCTTCAGCTTCAAGACTCTTATGCTGCAATTGACAAATTCTCAGGAGAAAAATCGAAGTAATTTAGAGTCTTCGACCTTCAAACTCAATCACAAACCCAGCATAAAATCTCCATATATTGGAATTTCTCGATGAGGAACTAACGGAATAAAATTCTGGGTTTTAAACCTTTTATGTTCAATCCTTAAGGAGATAAAACATATGAAACATCTCCTTCCATTTGAAAACTTTCAAAAATCGATAACTTTGACAAGAACACAAAGCAAATCAGAGTCTTTGAGCTTCAAATTCTATTATAAACCCGACAGAACTTTATCAACTGAGAACCAACAGAGATGTTTCAGTGTGTACTAACCTCTCTACCTCAAACAGAATTCAAACAACCCTCATTCGATTTCTTCTCTATTATCAAAAAATCCAAACAAGAATTGATTGAAAACTAAAAAGAAAAACGTTTTAAATTTTGAAAATGTCAAATGGGTCAGATCATTTATCCCCGATCGTAAGCCAGATGGAAAGTTACCTGCATCCTCGGTCTCATTGGATTACTCATACCTTCTTAAAACCAAAACTTCTTTCGAAAAAACCCCAACAAAAAAGACCCACCCAATTGAAAGAAAGACACCAAATTCAGCTAAAGATTGCTGCTTTCTTATAAGAAACAAAAAACACAAGGAATATCTCAAGAACCAAAGACAAACCCAGAAAGAGAACACCCACCCAAGTTTTTAAAAAACACAAAATTGTACTAAAGAAAGCTGCTTTTTTTACGAGAATCAAACGATTCAAGGAATATCTAACGAACCAACCAAAAACCCAACAGAAAAAAACACCAAAAGAAGCTAACGATGGATGCTTTCTGAATATAAAAAACAACAATCTAAGACATATCTGTATCTGAAAACCCAACTACCAGAGGAACTAAAAGAGAGGAAAACCAGACAAGAACTACACAAGATACGGTTTCACTTCCGTCTGCAATGAGGAAATCTAGTGCATGGAAAAGCCTATACATACCATCCTCGTATATAAATACGAGAGAGAAAGCAATTTGTCAACGCCATAATGCATTTTTCTTCATTTTTAAAGAGAAATGCTCAATTTCTCTCAAAGCACTCAATGTTTTAATGCTCCTGGCTGGATTGGGACACTTCGGAAATCCAATCAATCGATTTAGACCGTCCATTATGTCCAATGTAGATTTCATAGGAAACTATTGAAATATTGCACCAATCTACAATCATAACAACCTGATCAGTAGCCTTTAATCTGGACGGTGGAGATCACTTTCACAAAAATAGGTCCACTCAATAATTTGATCAATCTATTTGTGGGGGCCATCGTAAATTGGTTATGATTCTGAAACAGAACTTTTTAAAGGAAATCCTAACCATCCATCACATAGATGATGTGGGGAAAGGACGACTAAAAGGGGAAAAAATAAAGAATGGATTGGATCATTCGATGGTGTATTTTTTGGATAGTATACTATAAAATGTATTGTGGAGTTAATAGACGGTCCAGATCGATCGATTAGACTGTCCAAACTGCTAGATGCAGCGTCGATTGATCGGACTGTCCCAATGGCCAGATGCAAGCAGGAGAACCATAAATTAATATACTGCTCTAGAGCGCCGGAGCATTTCTCTTTATTAAACCTTTTCAAAATACATCGGCGCAGGGACGTGTTTGGTTAAAGGGATGGGACGGGATTGGACGGGCGTGCCAAACAGGCTGGATACGGGTATATAGCAATCCCATGGATCGGAAGACAATCCACCGACAACACTATTATTACCTAGAAATCCTGCCATCCACCTCAATACTATGCAATCCCTTCCAATCCACCCGGCCAAACGGCCCTAAGGGCCTGATTTGGGAGCGTGGATTTGGAGCCTTGTATTCGGAACCCTCAGGATTAGAAGCCCCCTATGTTTGGCACCCATGAGTGTAAATCAACTTTAATTCAAAAGTATAAATCTATGATATATTTACAGGGGATTGAATTTATATAATTATTAAATCAACTATAATATCTCTAATTAGTGAGATATGTAATTCTTGATACAATGGATGTGATAAGCTCCTAAAATATATGCTTTGCTCAAAAATGATGAAATTCCAAGTTTGGGAAGAGCCACAGGCACAAGATTATGTCTGAGTGACTAACTAACAAATTTTAATCATTGATTTACATGGACAATGTTTGGACATTATTAGACAATGTTTGAATTGTGCTAGTTTACATGAATAATGTTTAGACGGTGCTGATCATCATTAGTGGGGCATGTGCCCAATAGAATGATAGTGTATAGTGACGCACATGTTACACCTGCAACTTGAAATGATTTTAAGTGTAATCGAAGCTCTCACTGGATTACAAACCACCTCAAAGAGTGGACTGGAAACCCTTGGATTTGAAACCTCGGGTCACTTTATGCTGCCAAACAACCAGGGATTTGAAACCCCTCCAATCCACAGTGCCAAACGACCCCTTAAACAATCCAATCCATTGATCCAGACTGTTCATCGAATCCAGCACACAATCATGGTTTACCATGCAAACATCTCACTAATCTGACGACCATAACCATTTGATTAATAGCCTTTAATATGGACGGTCAAGATCCTTTACATAAAATAAGTCGGCAAACCTATTCGATCCATCTATTTGTTAGGACCCATCATGGAATTCTTATATTTATGAAGAATCACTATTTGCAGGCGATTGTAACCATCGCACCGATGGGTTGGAAAATGGATGATTATAAAACTAAGGCCAAATCAAGGATGGATTGGATCATCAGATCAGTGAGATGTTTCCATCATAGTCCATGAAATGTGTTCGGAACTTAATGGATGGTTCAGATCTATTGATTGGTCTGTCTGACTGAACCAGTGCAGGTAGGAACACTATAACTTATAGTGCTTGAGAGCACTGAAGCATTTTTCTTTTTTGAAATGGGGGCCACTATCCACGCCCACCCCATTGATTTAAATACACACATTTTTTTAATTTTGGGAATCGAAGTAGTACACTTCTGTTCCATCAAATTCCAATATGAGAATTGGGTGGGTGAAAATCAATAAAGAGGGGTGTAAATGTTTATTTCGTAAAGAAATATCAACGGTGACATGAGAAGCATGGGAAAGGCATGCTTCCGTGAGAATTCAACGCCTAATGAAATAGACAGAAGGGATAAAAATAATGGAAAAGGCTGGTAGTTGGCAGGAGTTTTGAACATGGTAGTCCTCCACGTCTGACGCAGGAAAGGACGTGATGAGGTATCACCGTCTCCTCCGGTTATAAATACTCCGGATATATGGAGCTTCTTTGGACTCCTTATGTAAATTTCTTGAACCGGCCCGGGGTGAAAAATATAAGTAATTTTTAATAATTTAAAATAAATTATTTAATGATTAAAAAAAGAAAAGAAAAGTACGATCCTCTAAAAAGTGAACTTAAACTTAGGATGGAATTTTATACTCAAACTCCAATTCAAACTCTCTAAATAGGTGACGTACTATAAATAATAAACTTATTATTTATAAACAAATATGATTTTTATTAGGCTTCATGGTTTTTTGCAAAAAATAGTAAGTTTGTTCAATTTAGCTTAATTATGTTATTTTTTAAAAAAGTTGAAACTATTTTCATGTTGAGTGCCACTCTTGAAATTCAAAAGTATCCAAAATTACATTCAAATTAAAACTTACTATTTATAGTAAATATGGAAATAAAATGGACTTTCACCTACTGAAATCTCACAAATCTAACATTGGCAACCCGGCATAGTCGGTAATTTGGCTAAAGTAGGTTCTCCTACCCAAAATCATATATAATATGTTGAAAAACTGGTTCCAATTGGTGAGATAGGCAGTTTTGAGGTTTTGACGGTCCTGTTTTTATTTATTATTATTATTATTTACAGTTAGCCTGTTAGTACACACCCATGTCAGTACACACTCCATGTTAGCCACCCCCGCTAGGGATCGATACCAAGACCTAAAGTGTTGAAACGAGGTATCTCCACTCAATCTGCCAGTTGAGCTATGGATCTGGGTCATCTCAGCCATGAAAGTGTCCACAACCCACTCTACATCAACCTCCAACCTTAAGCAATCAGGAACGTTGATATAGTCGGCCCCACCGTGGATAGTTAAGATGCGAAGGACCGACCTATTGGATAATCTGGTAAATTCTATCATGGTTTGCCAAGGGAGAATCAAGACTAAACACGTCAATGGTTCACATTAAATTGGACGGTCAGGATTATTTTATAAGTTTTGTACGCTTCCTACAGCTGGTTGTATGCTAACTTAACATGCAGCTTGGTCTTTCAGGCTGACGTGTCACTTACATAGAAGTTTGAACATCCCAACCATGTAAACATTGGCCCCCCACCATGATGATCATGTAGTGCAGAAGAACTGGCAGATACACTCACCAGGTGGGCCGTGCTGCTAAAATCAATGGATGGATGATTTTCTGACTCTGCATACAGATGCGGCCCACCTAATAATCGGATGTGCATGATTTTCGAAAAATTGTAGCGGGGCCCACATTTTAGATGGCTAGGATCGATGTCTTAAGCAAGTGAAGTGGTACTTTGGAGGGGTCGCAATAATCAGTTGTATCACCAAATGAACGATTACATCACCAACGGTGGGCTTTGGCTTATCTTAATACATTGGACAACTATACACGTTTTGGAGAATTTAAAGATGTGGCCTGCACATAAGTCAATTCAAACTATCTAAGATATGAATTTTGAGCTTAGAAGCGTCATCAACCAAAATTTACACTTGTTTGATAATATAACTAACAGATTAGTGGTCATTTGTTTGAAGACTCTCTCTAGATGCGCTGAATCCTAGTTGTTCTCTTTGTATTATGGCCATGTCATTGAGCTCATGGAAACTCTCCGTGAGTTTAAGCTGTGTGGGCCTCACCATGATGTATGCTGAGCATTAACACCGTGCATTTGATGGGTCTCTTTTAAATTATGGGATATCCCAAAAATCAACCGTATGTGAAACTCAGGTGGGCTATACCATTTAAAATCATGTGAAGACATAGCTAAAATATATAAAAGCACCTGGTGGAGCCCACCTGAATTTGGATGCGTCTGAAACTTGGTTTGACCTCTCATCCAAGTGGGACACACATAATGAATGGGCTGAATTTGTTAACCAGTTCTCAATGAGCAAAATAAATGATTACGAATGTTTTAATGGGAGTAACCCATATCAACTTTTATATGTGGTGTGGCTCGACAAGTCAGGGATTGACTTGATTTTTAAGCCCTAGGCCCACCATGGAATGGTGCATCTAACTGATGGGGTAGATGTTCGATATACATCATGGTGGGGCCACACAGCTCAACCTCATGGGAAGTTCCCATGAGCTCGCATAGAACCTTTTCTAATATAAAAAATAAAAAAGTTAAAATAGAACATTGGATTATGATAGACTTTTTTTCTTTTTTATTTTCTAGGGTTCTCCACAGCAATCTGATAGTCGAAAACACTGTGACTGGATCTTTACAATAGATCTTACCCATCCATTTTTTTTGCATGGCACTGATTTTACAGCTCGGATCATCAAATTAATCAGTTTGATTTAAGAGTGGAGTGTATCTAATTAATGGATAGCTGATGTGGATGCATAATGGTCTAAGTACAATTAAGTGCATGGAAATGGTTACATACATTCCAACCTTCTAATAGGTTGGACCCTTGGGCAAAAATCATTTCCGTCCACTTATGAAGTAGTCCATGCCATATAAAGCAATTTCTAGCCGTTGATAAATAAAAAATACAATCGCAGTCCACCAGATAACTGGATTTTATTTATTTATTTTATTTTTTTGCATGAGGTGATTATCTTGATGGTTCAAACCTATTGCACGGATTGGATTTTCATATAAATAACGGGTTTTAAATTATCATGAGCTGGGTGGATGGTAAGTTTGTGCACAACAGGTGGTATTTGAGACCTATCGTTTTGTTTTGTTTTTTTTTTTTTTTTTTTCTTTTTCTAGACAACGAATGTAGTTGCTCTGGAGTTTGGATTCTCGATTAATTGTATTTTTATTTTATATATTTCGCATGTGATTTTATTTATTTATTTATTTTTATTTTTTTGGAGATTTTCGCCGCGAAATTCCTCCCAGCATGCGATTTTCCCAAATATAACCTAATATTAGCGTGGAGGGCTTTTTCGAGAAGTGAATTTCCGCTATTGCCCTTTTATTTTTATTTTTAAAATTTTAATAATACTCCTCCAGGCGGAACTGTTGTTAGCCGCTATTGCCCTTGTTGGAATTGAGAATTATGGGCCCATCCAACCCGTTAGAAAGATGAAAACCAACATTACTCTCAGATAAACCAAAATTATGAAGAATTCTACCATAATGTGAGATAATCCATAAAAAATAATATACACCGTTCAAAACATCTAAATTCAATTGCAAAACATTTCATGATTTGATCGGTCTCATTATTTTCTCATGCGACCATCACAAAGGGGTCTATATGTTAGACGGGTTGGATGTTTTAAACATGAAATGGCCCCACAAGTCTTCCACTTTCAGCATTGAAAAATATCAGGTGAGAGTATTTTTGTAATTTCCTTTCTCTAAAGTGGCCTTCCTGTAGTTTTAAGTCATAGTAGAGGCATTATTTTGGTAAATCATGGATTCCAGAGAAATTTTGTGTTAAAATCTTCTTTTTTTTTCTACACCAAAACCTCACATTGTTGTAACAATGTCTCCATCCAGTTACTGTTGTTTAAATCCATGTAAAAGCGAAAAATTCAATGTTAGCCATTTAGCAGGGATAAGTTTGAAAACGGATGGCTAGGATGATTCCATTACAGTGACCACCAATGTACTTCTCATCTGATATAGGATATACTGGATGGACGGTTTGGATTAAGTAAATCATTTACCACATGTAAGGTGTCATGTAGATTGGATGTGACTTTGTTGGAGTCGACCCCCACAAGATCATTTCCCTCCGTTTTTATATTTTGGCATCCTTACGTTTTAACAAGTAATGCTTGGACGATCAGAAAAGTAACTTGTTTGGGTCATTGCGTTGTATATGTAAAGCATCTGAGCCATCCAACATATGCACCCACCTTTATTGATCACAAGAAAAAAAAATCAGGCTGATCAAATCATCATATGAGATACACATGAATTTGAATATTTTGATCGGCTAATATTATTTTGTATGGATTGGTCCACCTTACAATTGTATCCTTTGCATTTTTCATTTGCCTCAATTCATGGGTGGGTTGGATGTTAGAGGCATGCCACGTGGACCTACAATTTGTGTATGGCTTCACCAGATTTGAATCCCTACTTAAAACCATGCCATTCATCCATTTTGAAAGCTCATCGATCTTAGGATATGATCTTAAAAATCAAATAAATTCAAATATCAGTTAAATCATACCATAAGAAGGGACCAAGAAGTTTTTAATGTTGGTATTTAATTCCTTTTGTTTCTTATGCTGTGGTCCACCTAAGACTTGGATCTACTTAAATTTTTTGGATAATGTCCTAGAATGAGATGTTACAATGGATTGACAGCATGGATGTAATGCACAAACATTAAAGTGGGCCCTACAGTCAGTCATCCACCCGACTCAGTGGATCCGGGATTAACCGAAGCTGCCCTTGAAAAAAAAAAAAAACTAAATAAATGCAGTAACGTAATTTTTACCTCTGATTCTCTGAAGAAGCCTACCGGTAATATCAGTTTCCTGAGGCATTATTCGGTAAAATTCGAATGGTGGAGGAATTTTGAGGGGGAGCATATTAGGTATTAACCAGCTGGGTGTTTCTCTAACAGTGGGGCCCACCTTGATTTATATTTTGTATATCCACGCTGTCCATCCGTTTTTTCGGCTAGTTTTATGGCATACAACCTAAAAATAAGAAGATCCAAATGAGATTTTTACCACACAGTAGGGATAGAACACTCACCATTAAAAACTTCTTGGTTCCCACAAAAGTGGTGTGTTTCATCCCAGAGTTGAATCTAATTTATTTTTTTATATAATTCCATAAAATTATATTTCAAAAGTTATGGACGGCATGGATATATAAAAAGTTATATCAAAGTGGGCCCCACCTTCAGGGAAACACCCACTAACGTCTTCCCTGTTTAACACCTACTCCATTCCTGCGGTGATCGAGCAGGAAAGAGAGCCCGATGACTTCGGCAATTTACACGTGCTAGGTTATCCTATTCCACACGTTCGAATTCGAGATCCAATCCGTTCATCAGGCGAATCAAGATGTTATATAATCTGGTGAGTACACGTGTGCAAATGAACTGGGTGGCTCAGGGGAATCAAGTAGCCCAATGGATACCGAATATTAACACGCGTGTTGGTGAGTAGACAAATCAAGTGTACTTGGAAAGTGGACGTGCGGGAGAGTTTAGATTTAAAAAATGGGCGACCGTTGAGGAAAGGAAGCTTCTCTGATGCTACATGAAGGTTAGTTGAAGACGTGAGCGCGAATACGGTGAGGCCAGGGAAACACGTGAGGCGTGACCGTGTGCCACCGTCATGTATATGTTGTATATCCACGCCGTCCATCGATTTTTTCCAGCTCATGCACCTAAAAATAAAGTAAATCCAAATCTAAGGTGGACCACACAACATGAACCAGTGATGATTGAACATCCACCATTAAAAACTTCTTGGGTCCCACTGTAACGTTTATTTTCCATCCAATCTTTTGATAAGATCACACAGATTTGATGAAGTGAAAACACAAATATCAGCTTGATCCAGGACGCTTACAGCCTACAAGCATTCAATAACCACCGTTTCATAATGTGTGGTTGACTTTCGATTTGGATCTGCCTCATTTTTTCGCTCATTTTATTTAAAAAAGGCTGATTTCTTTCCAATGCTACCTTAATGGCCATGAATGAAATGAAATGATGGATGGGATTGTCCATGACAAACGAGTTGTCTAACCGTGCCATAAAGATACGCCCAATCAAATACATAATCAGCCAAATTTGTGACAAATCAAATCCTTTCATGTCAGGTCACTTAAAGTTATTCTGGGTGACTTGATCACTAGGCAATCCCATGCTCTATTTTGTCCATCCATTGTTTCATATTAGTTTAATGCATGAGCTCAGAAAATGAAATAAATTTAAATATCAGGCGGACCATATAAGAGGAAACAGTGGTGTGATTGACCATTAAAAACATCTAAGGAGGCCACAAAAGTTTTGGATGAAGTTGATATTAGTTTTTTTATTTCATCTGGATTTTTGTGACCATATTAACAAATTGGATGGAAAATAAACATTATGATAAGCCTTATGTAGTTTTTAATGGTAGAGAAGTAAACATTACCGTGTGCCTTGGGAAGTTTTTAATGTTCCAATATTAAATCACATCTATTTCTTATAGTGTGGTCCACCTTAGATTTTAATCTACTTCATTTATGAGCTCATGAGCTGAAATGACCTGGCGAAATAGATGGGCACCATGAATACATTCATCAAAGTGGGCCTCAAGGTAAGGGTTGCACCATCTTGGATGAGGCCAAGGCACATCTAATCCACTGTTCCATTTCTAACATCAGCACGCGACTCAATCAAATCATGCCATGTCAGCTCACAATGGTCAGCAGACAATCCACCTTCCCTCGCAACATGTCCTGCCAAGAGATTGATATACAAGAAATGTTTGCATTCACCATCTTTATTTTCCTCCAATTTATCATCTCAATCTAAATATATGAGCAGTGAAAAACGTGGTTCATATTTCAAAGATCACTTCGGATGAAAATTACAACAATATACTCATTAGATAGGCTATATTGGTGACAATCTGCAGTCCATTGGCTATGGCGTTGTAACCAGTATTATGAGCAGACTACTATAGCTTTCACCCTATATTATCTTTATTAGATGAAGTCATTTTCTTATCATATGCACGGTGAGGATAAGTTACGCGTTGGCAGGAAGAAAGGGTTGTACTTGAAAACATATATACAAGGTTGTATGGTAACGTCACTAGGATCTCTTTAAAAAAATTATAGGTGTACCTCATTGTCTATTTTGCTAGATCATTTTAAGGCATGAGTCCAAAAAATGAGGCAAATACAAGGATCAAGCAACATTTTTTTTTTTTTTTTAAATTTTTACACACGGACACTCACCACCACACACTCACACCAGTGGGATTTCACCACCTATCGGTACTCAAACCCTTGGCCAGGTGTTGAAACTCTTAAGAGTCTACCACTAGAGCAAGAGTAAGGACCCTAAGGCTCAAGCAACATACCGCACCATAATAGCATTAATAATAATGGTGCCCACTGGCCCGGAGAAAGTGAGTCAAATGCATCTTTCATGCAGTGTGCATGGAGCAATGACTGGAGTTGTTTATCATTAAGTCTGGCGAGTGTTGTGCATTATTGGATTAGCTTGGCTCAAGGCATATGATTAATTTATTAAGAGAAGGATCACTTCTCAACCACATGCACAACATTATTAAAATTAAAAGAAAGTAGAAAAAGAAGCTTACATAAATAAGAGATTTACATGGTAAACTTTCAGTACATCCACTAATTCACACCTATCTACTATGTTCCAAGGTTTTTTTTTTTTTTTTTTTTTTTTTTTAATGAAGAAGATCTTTTAATGCAACGACACTTTTCTCTCTCATGACATCATATGTATTATTCCAAATGAACTAAGACTTACATCAAAACTTCATGTGAAATTGAAATTACCCCCTAGATTGGGAGCACTCTTACTATCAGGCTTCATAGAGATCTAACGTAATCTCACTTCTAGTTCATGATTTTCTAATGATATCCTGGTATATATACGTTTGTATTTCACTATCCTAGCTTGTTATGGAATCATGACTTCATTTTGATTAATGTAATTAATTAACATTTGATTGACGTTATGGTGTGGACCACACATTTCGTAACCTAGAGACCGTCGAAGATAAAATAATGCAATAGATGGGCACAAACAAAACGGCTAACGTACCCATCCTATGAATAAAAAATGGCCAGATGCTCCTTTTAAAATATACAGTGGAGGAATTATCACATGCACCTCAATGGACCGGAGGTTACCCTACACCCCGGTACACCTGGCAATGTTTCACATGCTTATGACATCTGATCCGTTAAAAAGATGAGGCCCACCGTGAATATGGACATAGGTGAGAATCAGGTTCTAGGTAGGCCACAGGTGTACATGGAATACTAGTTTTTTTTTTTTTTTTGTACGGGAGGCCCACCTGACGATTAGCCTGGCCTGATTTCTTCAGCAATGGGATCTTCATAGTGGGACCCAGCTTTTGAACGGCTAGGATGTAGTACACTTTGACAAGTTGGCGTGAGTGCTTGGTGTGGACTCTCATCTTGGACTTGTATATTCGTTTACTACATATTGTTCGTTTACTGCATCAGGTGGCCTACGCTGTTTTGATATTCTAGCCTAATCATTTCAGACATTAGGTCAGCCACAACATACTAGGAAAATGGAGGGCCATGAAGAATTTATTTTCATGGTCAGTTTGAGTAGTACACTGTGGCCCACCTGTAACTTAGGGATGGACGTGATGAGGCCGATCACCATCTTTTTCACGGGGAAAATTGCTCCGAATCCATGAGCTCATCACAGGGATTCCTGGCATCCACAAGAAAAAAATAGAAATAAATTATAATAAATTAAAAAATAAATTAATTTATGATAAAAATGAAATTAGAACCCTTTAAATAGTAATTTAAAACCTAGGAATAAGTTTCGGAATCAAACTCCAACTCTCTAAAAATGTGATTTATTATAAATGGTAAACTATTTACCCACCGTCTTGATTTCTACTACACTTTATGATTTTCAGCCAAAAATAATAAATATCTAATTTAGTTTAACCGCATTATTCTTTTAAATTTTCTAAGCTCGAAATAAAACTTGCTATAAATAGTAAAAATAAAATTTAAAAGTATTTTTGACTTTCGACATAATGTAATCTTACAAATCCAATGTAGGCATCCTAATATATTTGGGTTGGTTAGCCTTTTTCACCCAAAATTATATACGTTATGGGAAAATCGGAGGCGCCTTGACTCCGAGGTCTGAGGAGTCTTCCAAGCACCAAGATGCTCTGGATAGTGAAGATCTGAGAACGTCCTCGGAGCACCAAGATGAGATAGAGGGGGGACACTCAGTTCCGTCTCGGTTCAACATCTATTCCGAGGTATGAGGCCGAGGTGGACGTCAGCTCGGAGTGGAATGGATGAGTGCGGGCAACCGATGAGGTGTTCCATTGCTGCACAATCAACGACAGTTGCGCAACCACCTACGTCTACATGTCCGCTAAATAACCGCCCATGCCAACTCACTCGCAGGACGTGGTTAGTGGCTAAGGACGTGTCGAGTATCGCGGGCACACCCATCCCAGGTGAAATGTATAAATAGTCTTCATATGTAAGGGAGATAGGTGGGTCTTTACTCTTACCCGGTTGGTAGACTCCCAGGAGTTTCAACACCGGGTCAAGGGTTCGAGTACCCACCAGTGGTGAAATCCCACGGTGTGCGTGTGTGGGGTGTGTTTGCCTGTGTAAAAAAAAAAAAATAATAATAATAAATAAATAAATAAATAAATAAATAAAAGGAGATAGGTACACAATATCTCGCACTCTCTCTACACTATGCAACTTAGACCTAGATTTTCTAGTCTAAGTTAGGCATCGAAGGGTCCCATGTTTAAGTCAGGGTCTCTTTTGCTCACCTTTCTGTGCAGGACCAGAGTCCGTTCCAAGTTCTCAGCATTGAGTGGATGGTGGTGTAGATTTTGACCTCAACAATATATTACATAGGATAACTTATGTTGATTTATGAGATATGCCTATTTTAGGGTTTTACGGTATTGATCACTCCTGCCTATGATCGTGCCTTCTCTAATCCATGTGGGATATGAAAGTGTCCCCGTTCTACATCAACCGCACGGAGGGTGTGAATTTTGAAGCAAATCATCTAGCCATTATTTCAACCAAATAGAAAGTACAGATCTGTTCAAGTTAAGTATATAAGTACTTGACAGATAAAACATCTAATCCGTGAAAATAAGTTGGCCATACCATGAAGATCATCTGGATCTAAAATTGGAAAAATCCATTGGTTAGGTGGGCCACACTGTACATTAAGTAAGACCATCAGCTGTCCATTGACTTCGACGGTGTAACCGTTCTGATGAATGGACGGTCATGGTTTTCGCTCCCATAGACCTTCTGCTCGGCTCGGATGATATATATAATAAGCTACACGTGGGCGGCGAAGAAATCATTTTATGCAATAGTTGGCAGGCAGGATGTATGGGACTGTCAGTCGGGACTCTTTCAAATATGACGGATGTACCCTCATGGAAGAGGAGACCGAGTGGAAAAAGACAAGGGTATGTACGTCATTTTCGATAAAGAAATGTAGCTCCATCCGACAACAAAGCTAGAACCGTGGGCCCCATCTACTACCACAGGTGGGATGGATTCACCTCATCTTCTTGTTTAATGGATTTTGATAGAAGTGCCGGTGGGCCACACCGACGTAACATAGACACGGTCGAAGATACCGCCAAAAGATGAGATTGACGGCCACAAACAAAAAGGAGTTAGATAATGAGAAAAGTTTGATACTCCGGCAGCGCGAGATGGATGATACTCAGCCGCTTAGAAATTACTTTTAAATGATACGGTCCAGATTATGGTCCTCCTATAAATGTATCACGAACCAAAAAACTAAAATATTTGGATGGTCTGATTACCAGATTGGTGGACATTGATTGGACGGTTGAGAATGAAAATATCCAATGGTTCCTTTTCAAACAAACAAGTGTCCACAAATCAGAGGTTGGAATTATTCAGCCCATCTGATTTTGGAACTATTACCTTGTCAGTACGTGTTCGGCAGATCTAAATCAAGTTAATATATTCCACGTGTACAATTTGAGAGTGCCCGAGTACCAAGCCTCAAACAATGCCAGAGCATCAAATATCTCTCAGATTAAGATACCCTTGCTGAGACTTTTGCAAAATATCTCTCTTATGTATCCACGGCGCGTGATAACTTGTCAGGCGTGTGTAACATCTGAACCGTGCAAAAGGCCAGGCCAACCATCGTAAACTCACCAAGAAGTAATATAAATAGATTACACCCAGATGCGTTGTTCTAGTGATAGACTGAGTGAAAGATACCTCGTTTCAACACCGATGTCTTGGCATCGATTCCTTGGTGGGGGTGGCTAACAGTGAGGTGTGATCTGACAGTGGGTGTACCAACAACCTAACAGTATACATACATACATACACATATATATATATATATATATATATATATATATATATATATATATACAGGGGTGTTAAAAGGTACTATGTACCAACAAGCTAACAGTGTACACACACGGGGGTGTTAAAAGGTACCATGCGCGGGTCCGTCCCACGAGGTCGAGCTATGTGGGCCCCACCGTGATGCGTTTCAAACATCTACCCCATCATTGAGATGCACCATTCTATCGTGGGCTTAGGTCTCAAAAATTAAGTTAATCCGTGACTTGTGTGGGCCACACCACATACAGAAGTGGAGAGAGGCCGTGCACCATTAAAACATTCATAACCATTTTTGAGGGCCCACCACATTCATAACCCTCATTCAAGTGGGACACACATAATGGATGGGCTGGATTTGCAAAACACATCTTGGTGGGCCCTCAAAAATGGTTATGAATATTTTAATGGTGCACGGCCCCTTTGCACTTCTATATGTGGTGTGGACCACTAAAGTCACGGATTGACCTGATTTTGGGCCATCCAGGCCCACTATGGAATGATACATCTTATGGACGGTGTTGATGTCCGAAAGGCATCACGGTGGGGCCCACCCAGCTCGACCTCATGGACGACCGCTTTACGCTCGAGCGCATAGTACCTTTTCCCATATATATATATATATATATATATATATATATATATATATATATATATATATATATATATATATATATATATTAGTCTTGATGAGAGCATGCTAGGGAATTTATTGGTAGTAGGAAAAGTCGAAATCCGATCTGGCATAGTTTGGATCACAACAAATTATGTTGATTTCACTGTAAGGAGACAGGAAAATCTTTGATAAAAATAAATCTGTGTAAAGGAGCTCTACCTCCGTTGAGTAGTGTAATTGATGTATAAAGTGTGATTGATACATTCATAGCTTAGTTGGGCTAAAAAAAGTTGGACCATAAATTGATCATAACTCTTGATGCGGGTATCATAACGAGACGCACAACCTATCAATCTTTATTTAAACGGGTCATTCGAGGTGAACCGACCCACAAAGTAAGACACATGGTTGGAAATTCTAAATTTTTTAATTTTTTCTTATTTTTAGAGTTTTAAATTTTCTTCTTTTTAAAAATAACTCGTAAATATATTAAGACGCTTCTTGTAAAAGAAAATTAAGCTTTAAAAGAGTTTTATTATAATTAGGATTTTTATTAGAGTTAAAATTTTACTATTTTTTGTAATTAAGAATTTTAGGTTTTTTTTTCTATATTAATATTACTGGTATAATAGGAGACACATGGAGATCAAACTTGAATATTTTAAAATTATTTTTTATTTTCTTTTCCTCATGGATTCAAGGTTTCTCTACAAGGAATCAAGAGAAGTTCCATGGATTCAGAACAGTTATTCCCTAAGGAAGATGCTGCTCAACCTTACATCCTTCCTTAAGTCAGTAGTGAGCAGTAATCTCATGAATTACATCATATGACTTATATAGATAATCAAAATTTCTTAAGGTGTATTAGTCACCTAGAGTTTTGATTTTTCTATTTTATTGATTTTCTACTTTATATTTTTTTAATTGATAAATTTAGAAAATGCTTTATACGTTGATCTTAACAGATATACATACGTACATACTCGATCATGATATATTGTAAAAATACATTTATTACAATTTTACAACATAATTTGACAATTAAATGCAAATGTAACATGAGATAGAGATTTTAATCATAATATGTCTATATTATATTACAATGAAAATTTTCTTTCTAAACACTCACATAAGTGTATTTTTCATGTTGATCTAACATTTCAACAACATATAAGTACTGTCATTATAATTTTATCACGCTTGTCAACATGAAAGCTACTGGTTAAAGTATTTGTGTAATAGGAAACAAGTATTGTAATTTATAATCATTGCACAATTATAATGTATTACAAACCTAATCTACAATCTAAATAAGCTTTTATCAAAGTTTTTAAAATTGATGTGATAGTAACTCTAAATAGAATTATAAGAAAATTAGGACAACTCATCTGTCTTTTTAAAAGTTAACCTAAGTACTCCTTATCTCTACAAAAGGTACAAAAGGTAGATCGAGCATCTAATCGACCCCACCACAAATCAACATGCTCCACACATTTCACAGGTTGATGCTAACCTTCCTTGCTAGTTAAGGAATCTAGGTTTGTGATTTAGTGAGGGGCCGTTTGCTTGGTAATGCAGTAACATGTCAAAAATAGCAGTGTTTGGTACACATATCCGAGAAGTTCGAGCTATTCTTCAAGTATTGCACCAATGTGAATTTACTATTCATGAAAAACCAAGGTGGTACATGCTTCAAGTGAGCCACACATGTTCATTGAATGAGGAGCGTTGGACTTTCTTTCTAAAAGTAGTATCTTTATTTACAAGTTCTACTTGCTTGATTAAGGGACTAGCATTATTTTATACATGGCATCTTCACTACCCTACTTGATGAATGGCCTGGATATCTAATACGTACGTCGTGCACTTAGATCCATGCTCTCCAAGTGAGCAAGCTGCTCATTGAATCATGACCTTGTCTAATTGCACCATTCCCAAACTAGTTATATTATTTAAGTTATGAAAGTGTGGTAATATAAAATAAGTGATGTTTCCAAGATTCTGAGGCACGGATCGACATACAAACACCTTTTTGATATGAGAATTTAAAAGAAAAGCAAATTGGCCCAATAGACAAAAACTTATTTGGAAGACTTTTTATTTGCCTTCGCGCCTTCTAGAAAATGGAGCAGATTAGGTGGTAGTGGAGTAACACCTTAGTAGGTGATCCTGTTACCACGTGGAGCCCACCTTGATGAATGTGTTGCATATACATGCCACCCATTTGTTTTTCAGATCGTTTGGGCATGTTTGATTTTCTAAACCATAGGTAAATAAATTCCAAATAGGGTAATGATTATTTCTTTTGGTATTTGCGGCATTGTTACCTATCTTTGATTTGACTGTTCCTTTTTTACTTTGATTTGACTGTTCCTTTTTTCCTTTTTATATCTAAAAAACGAGGACATTGTGAAATATATTTGGGGCCCACCTTGATGTATGTGGCTTATCCACACCATCCATCTATTATACCAACTAAATTTAAGGATTGACTAAAAAAATGAGGCTAGTACAAAGTTCAAGTGGACCACACCACAGGGTTTAGGGAATCGAACATCTACCGTTAAAAACTTATCGGTGCCATTATTTCCTTTTGTGTGGGCCACTTGAGTGTTGGATCGGCCTCATTTTTTGGCTCATGCCTCAAAATGTTATGCTAAAATGAACGGATGGCGCAGATATATCATATATATATATATATATATATATATATATATATATATCTATCAAGGTATGGCACAAAATTTTAAACCAATCCTTTTGACACATTTTTCAAAACTGAAATGTAAGTGCATTTTCAAACGGGGTGGAGGAATAATAATTACTAATTCATAGCCCATTTACATGAGATTTGAAAAATCAAACCGACCTTAAAGAGGTTATCCCAAAATTTAAACCAGTCTTTTTAACATGTTTTTCAAAACTGAAACGCAAGTGCATTTTCAAATGGGGTGGAGGAATAATAATTACTAATTCACAACCCATTTACATGGGACTTGAAAAATCAAACTGGCCCTAAGGAGGTTATCCCAAAACTTAAGCAGATCCAAATCTTTGGTGGATGATACCATTGGAAGAAGTGGTGAATAATCACTAAGGGGTCATTTGGCATCATGGATATGGGGGGATTTGAGGATTTGAGGGAAATTCAAATCTCATAGTTGTTTGGCTTCATAAAGTATATGGGGGTTTCAAATCCCCTCAAACAAGGGTTTGAAATCCACGTTGAGAGCTTGAATTACATTTAAAATCCTTCTAAGAGTTGCATGTGTAATATGTGTGTCACTAGGTTATTATTCTGTTGGGCACATGACCCACTAATGATATCCTAGAACATTTAGATTATTTATTGTATTACTATAATTACTTTAATATGATGATCAACACCGTCCAAACATTGTCCATGTAAATCAATGGTTAAAAATCGTTGGTTAGTCACTCGGACAAGATCTTGTGCCGAATAGTCTATCTGAGACTTGGAACTTCATCATTTTTTAGCAAAACATATATTTCAGCAGGCTTATTACAACCATTGTGTCAACATGACGTACATCACTAATTAGAAATATTAAAGTTGACTTAGTAATTGAATTCAAACGTCTATAAATATACCATACATAGCTACTTTTGGATTAAGTTGATTCTCAATCCAGGGTGCCAAACACAACATGGGGATTTCAAATCCAAAGGGTTCCAAATCCAAACTCCCAAACCGGCCTTAAAAGTGTTTTGTAGGGCACAAAATTTAGGAACAAGGCAATCTTTGTATTTTTTTTCTTTCATCCAAGTCATGAGAGAGTTGGGTGGCAAATAAACATTATGGTTCTTCTCACTGTGGGCCCTTGGAAGTTTTTAATGGTAGAAATTCAATCACCATTGTTTCCCTTAGTGTAGTCCACTTGAGATTTCGATCTGCTTAATATTTGGGATCAAATCCTAAAATAGGCCGAAAAAATGAATGGACGGCATGGATATACATCACATCATCATGCTGGGCTCCACAGTAAGGGTAACACCCACCTAAGGTGTTACGTGATGGGATAACACCTAATCTATGCCCTTTAGAAAGAGCCATTGAATGAAGCTCTCATTGGGTTGAAGAAAGTATTACCAATAGTCAAGATTGATTGGCGGCCCACTAGCATTTTTACAAACTTTTTACAAATGGATAAATATTCTCATCCAATAGATTCCGTCTATGGAAAGTTTCTTGGATCTGTGTTTTTAATTGTTTTTTGTGAATCGACAATAATTATGAAAGATAATGTTTTTAATTGAATTTGCTTTGCATATTTTAGAAGTCATCTCTCCATTAGCACCAACAAGTAGAAATGGTCTATGATAAGATCCTTCCATCTTACAGTAGGTGGAAATTTAATTATGCCGAATGATTGTGACCATTAACATGTATGGCTAATGTGGAGTTGCCAAAAAGGAAATTTTCAATTACATTCAATGCTACTAATCAATTTTCAAGATCATATATATTCTTTTATTGACAATAGGCCATTCAAAATATGGCGAAAGGGATGAACAGGTCAGATCATCAAACTGTCTCTACATGTGGCCCCGAAGGAGAGCGGCATAATGGGAGCTTGAGTTGTGAATGAACTCTTTCTTAATCATAATTACCTTATAAACCTTCATTATTTTAATAAGCATGGCAATTTTCAAATGCAAATATTCAAGTCTTTGGGACTACTTGTCCTGGTTGACTCATGATCAGACTCAGTGGGACGATTCCAAGTTGACACCATGACTCACCCCTGTGTCAACCCTTGATGTAGAGCGGGTCGCGCGTTGCAGAAACTTTCATGGCAAAGATGGATCAGATGGACCAGAGAAGGCCCGATTGGATGCAGAAGTGATCAAGATTGTCAAAAACTTAAAACAGTTGTATCTCACAAATCGGAATATGTTTTTCAATGTATCATATGTGATTTTGGGATAGGAGAAGATATTTTAGCCAACCAACATGTTATGCCAGGTTGACCACGTCAGATTTGTGAGATTCCATCATATCAATGGTTGAAAGTCTATTTTATTTTTATTTTTACTGTAAATATTAATTTTAATTGGATCATATATAACTTTTGATCCTTAGATTTTTAGGATACTTATTATTTTTGGTTGAAAATCATAAATTTTAGTAGAAATCATGACCGTCCATAAATAGTAAGTTTAATATTTACAGTAAATCACGTTTTTAGAGAGTTTGAGTGTAAAACTACTTCCCAAGTTTGAATTCACTATTTAAAGGATTGTAATTTCATTTTTTATCACCAATTAATTTTTTTTCGAATTTATTAAAAATTATTTCTAATTTTCCTTATAGATTCGAGGAATCGCTGTGAGGAGTCTAAAGAAGCTTTAGTTTTCACCTAAGGAAAATGGTAATCAACCTCACCACATTCATCCCTGCATCAACTGTAACATAGGCGAATTGGGGACATTGAGTCTTTAACCATGATTTGAAAGGTAACTTAAAAGAAAAATGCTCACATACAACTGAATTAATGATAAATTACAATTCAACTGGCCTATTGCTAACTTTCCTAAGCATGCTAGGGATCAAAACCATCCAACAGGTACATCCTGCCATGAAGATCACGTGGTGAAGGAATCAGATCAATCCACTTACAATATAGAAAACAAATAATTCAAAAGTGAAGTTGTGGCCCACCACGTAAGTGGATCAGTTTGATTTTTTCACCGGATGATCCTCACGGTGGGACTAAGACTAACCTTTTGGATGGCTTAGATGCTGTATATATTAACATGAATCTGCTGGTTAGAACCTTTCTTATCTTCCAACCGGGTATGTAATTGTAACCATTTCTTCCATTGATTGCGTCAAGGTGGACGACTGAACAACTAAGGGGGTGTATCGGCATTCCTACTTTTGACGAGAATGGAATGTGATGTGATGTGGCCCTCTTGAGTGGGTGTCCCCATCCCTACCGTTCCCTGTAGTGTGGCCCACTTGAATTTTGGATCTGCTTGATTATTGGGATCACGTTCTAGGATGATGGACGGAGTGGATATGATCACATGCACATCATGGTGGCCCCCAAAGAGCTTTTTGTTACACGGGCTCTCTTCCGAAATTTTGTGTCCGTGATCGCCCTCTATCCCTCTGGACAATGAAAAGCAGGGACGCCTTTGTAATTTTTAGCGTTCTATCAAGCTCGATGGAATACATCGCCATGTATTGTGCTAGGATACATCTCGACTACATCTATTGGATCTAGTGTCATAATCAGTGGTCTAAACTGTTGATCTGACGGCATTCAATGATGATGGTAGCTGCTTCAAAAATCTTCAAGATTGAAAATTTGTAGATATTCAAATAAATGGTCCACAAAGCAATGATGATGATACTATCCATATTTAAATTTTAAAAAAGGCTAAATAGACAAACTGCTTACATATTCTAATCGAGTCCATCTACTATGAGGCCTATCTTGTAAACGGTTCAGATCCAACGGATATGGTGCTGATGTATGCTATTGTAGGGATGTATTCTAGCAAATCACTGTCCAAAAAGCACTCCCTAGTTCCAATGGCATGTAACCGTTTGCAACTTGCAAGTCGCTAGTTGCATGGACGCTTTAACCGTCGAGGACAGCAAGCAACACGAGGAGCGGTGCCAAAAAGAAAAGATATTTGTGGGCCCGACTATAAATGGGGCGAGGATAGCCACTCGATCAATGTGTTTTAGCCCATGTAGTTGGACTATTTACAATCTCAATTCAACCGTTCATTTGGTGCATCTTTTGATTGGTATCAGTTCAAAATTGGTGTGTCATACAAATTGGACGGCCTAGATTGATGGACAATCATGCAACATGCGATGAAGATGCATCATAATCGAACCGGACCAACCGAGTCCGAGTTGACTCAGATGAGTGCACCAGACTGGTCCGAGTTTAAAAATCATGATTTGGCTTGTTAGACTTTCCGGATCCGGTATATTCTGATTTGGGTCTTTCTGGGTCTGGTTCTTGTTTTTTTGTGGACCTAGACCCGATTGGGTTTTGGTACTCATTGGGTAATCGGGCCTTGAGTCGGGTTTGGGTTAGACCCATGTCAAATAAGGGCAGCTACATGGCTGGGCCACTTAAATGAACGGATTACACACGTGTGCAACTTTGACACATGCAAGGCGTGTGGCTTGGCAAACCTGATCGTTACATTGAGAATAATTAATATATTTAAAATATATAATATTAAAATTAAAATATACTAGACCTGACCCAACCATATTGCTGCCAGATCCAAGTTGGTGGACCCGGACCCAACTAGATCTGTTTTCTAAAACGGACCCAAATAAAATCGGGTCGGGTCCATCAGGTACGCGTTGACAACCATACTAGTAAGCAATTTATTATTATTATACTTAAAGGAAAAAAATTATAAAATTGCAAATTATTTTTCTCCACTCCAACTGCGTCTCTTAAACAAAGATGACCTTATGTATTTTTGACTATTTAATTAATAAAATATTAAAACAATAATCACCTATTGACTTAACTTTAGTTAAATTAATGAATTATATATTTTTTTAAAAAAAACTTTTATTTTATCAAGAAAGAAAATACCTAAAATTCGCTAATGGGTTGATCATTAACCAGCATGATTTTTGTACTTTGCCCGTCTGTAGTTGTATGAATGAATGGACGGTGCAAGTTGATGATTGGTTGTCTCGTGTGTCATTTAAAATATATGGGCGTATTTGAATAAGTCTATGATTACATTCCTTTCTTTATTTAAGTACAAGCTTATGACTACCTCCTTATAAAAATAATCTTTTGATTGTTTATTCTAAGAGCAAATTATAACCACAAGATGACTGTCTAATGTAAAAAACTGTTACAAACCAATAATCGGATGTGGTCAGTTGTATGTATCATTCTGTTTACATGTATTTAGGCATGGTTTTAAGCATGTTTGCAGGTGAGGTCAGTTGTTGATTGTATTTCTTTATTTCATGCATAAGTCTTAGATAGTTTTCTTGTTTAAGTCCTAGTTTTAGGGAAGACATACCCACATCTGTGTAGTGGGAAAAGTTGGGTGTGTAGTGGGAAAAGTTGGGTGCAGTTGTAACTAGAGTCTACAAAAATGGAAAATGAATGAAGGACATAAAGATTATCTCCAAACAGCTGTCTGTAGTAGGAATTGGATCCCTTTAACAATCCTATAATTTTTTTCTCTCACCATTGGTCAAACAAAGAAGACACCTAAATCCATTCCGTCTTCACCTCGTCCCTTCACTCGATCCCACGTCCACCGCCAAAACCCAGGTAGTAACATTATGGTATCAGAGACGAGGCCAATGGAGCATCGAATGGAGAGTCTAGAGAAGGAGGTCAGCACACTTGCTGTCAGCCAAGAGAAGATCATCGAAAAGATAACCGAGCTCTTCGCAACTTAGTCGTCGAGGTGGGAACCTCAAGCCAATCCGAGAGATTGGGGAGAAGCTTTTCAACCTCACAACAATGGGGGGCCTACAATAGCTCAACCAATATGAGAACCTCCATTAATTCCAGTGCTCCGAAGCTAGTCAAGCTCGACTTCCCGCGATTCAACGGCAGTGAAGATCCCATAAGTTGGATCTATCGGGTCGAACAGTTTTTTGAATTCCAGCATACCTTAGAGGAAGAGAAGGTGGCACTTGCTTCCTTCCACATGGAAAGGGATGCACAAATGTGGCTGCAACGTCATAAGCAGACTCATGGGGCCATGAATTGGGAGGAGTTCAAACAAGGAGTACATGCAAGGTACGGTCCTACAAAATTTCAAGATTTCTTTTCTGACTTAATTAAATTGAAGCATTTTAGGAGTGTCAAAAAGTACCAGACACAATTTGAATGCCTCCTCTCACGGGCGGGTCAAGTCACCCCAATACAGCAGGTTAGTTGCTTCATCAATAGGCTCCGTGACAACTTGCAAGCCGATGTGAGGGTGGAAAATTCCGCCACACTGCAAGCAGCGATTGGCCTTGCTCGCTTATTTGAAGCCCGAAACCAGGCTATCCGCCGACCACCGATGCTGAAAAACTCCAAATTCAAACAGGCCCTAGCTCCAACACGCACCCCACAGGCTTCTCCAGTCAAGCGCATGACACTGGAAGAAGTCAAAGAAAGGAGAGATAAGGGCCTTTGCTTCCGCTGCAATGATAAATACACCCCTAGCCATTAATGCAAACGCCTATTCGTCATTGAAGCTTGCTGGCCCAAGGAGGATGAAGACGATGGAGGAGAAGGGTTACAAGAGGTCGAAGGAGCCAGTGAGAGCACGCCTGAGATCTCTTTCAATGCAATTTCTGGAGCTCATACTCCCCACTGCTAAAGTTGAGCTCCAAGCGTTGGAAGGGAGGCCATTTGAGGTGGCCGTAGCAAGTGGGGAACGGTTGATCAGCCCAGGTCGGTGCAACCAGGTCCCACTCCATATCCAAGTACTCCACTTTTATTAGACTTCTACCTGTTACCCTTGGATGGATATGAGATTGTCTTAGGTACCCAATGGCTTAGGACTTTGGGTCTCATAATCTAGGATTTTGTCAACCTTCAAATGCGTTTTACAGTTTTGGGAAAAGAAATCTCATTGCAGGGTTTAGCATCTCCACAAGACAAGCTCGTAAAAAACTTTTGCCTAGAACGAGTATTAAAGCAGGGGCGCCCAGGAGTGGTCTTACTGCTTAATGCAATAGCTACTCCACAAGCCAAGGCAATCGACAACACCCTCCTTGCAATATTGGATGATTATGCAGATGTCTTCTCTAAACCAGTCGGTCTCCCACCACCACAGCAACATGATCATCACATCCCACTCCTTGCTGGGGCCGAACCTGTCAACGTACGCCCGTATCAGTACCCTCATTTTCAGAAGACAGAGATTGAAAAATTGGTGAGCGATCTGCTGAAATCAGGAGTCATACAGCCTAGCACGAGTCATTATTCTTCGCCTGTATTACTGGTCGAGAAACATGATGGGTCATGGAGGATGTGCATCGACTATAGGGCTCTCAACAAGGTCACCTTAAAAGACAAGTTTCCAATTCTTGTGATCGACGAACTACTGGATGAATTACATAGTGCTCTCTTCTTCTCTAAGCTAGACTTATGCTCTGGCTATTATCAAATTCGAGTCCACCCCCAAGACATCCATAAAACAACCTTTCGAACACATAGTGGGCATTATGAATTTCTAGTCATGTCATTTCCCTTGACAAATGCGCCCTCCTCTTTTCAAGCCCTCATGAATGACATCTTCCGCGATCATCTTCGTAAGTTCGTCCTTGTTTTCTTTAACGATATACTGATCTATAGCAAGACATGGGATGACCATTTCAACATTTGAAGGTGATCTTTGATATCTTACGAACTAATAAGCTATTTGTGAAAAAGCAAAAATGTCATTTTGGTGACACATAGGTAGCCTATTTGGGCCATATCATTACTCGTCAAGAAGTAGAAATAGATCCTGAGAAGGTTGCGGCTATGACTAATTGGCCCAAGCTGATTACACCCAAAACGCTTCGAGGTTTCCTTGGCCTCACTGGTTATTACTGTAAGTTCATTCAGGACTATAGAAAAATAGCTGGGCCTCTTACAAAAATGCTAAAAAAGGATGGGTTCGCCTGGTCCCAAGCTGCTGAGGAAGCTTTCAAAAACCTGAAACAAGTAATGATAAGGGCGCCGGTTCTAGCCTTGCCTGATTTTTCTAAAAACTTTATGGTAGAATGTAACGCATCTGGGTCGGGAATTGGCACTGTCTTACTACAGGACAAGAGACCGATAGCATTCTTCAGCCGATCTCTTAGTGGGAAGAATCTCCTCATGTCAACCTATGACAAGGAGATGCTTGCACTAGTCTCTGCGGTCCAAAAATGGAGGCCATACTTGCTTGGAAGAACTTTTATTGTCTGCTCGGATCAGCGAAGCCTTAAGTACTTGTGGGAGAAAAAGATCACCACCCTTGCACAACAAAAATGACTCTATAAACTGATGGGGTTCGACTTCACCATAGAGTACAGACAAGGGGAAGAAAATGTAGTGGCGGATGCGCTATCCCGAAGCAACTACGAAGGAGAGGTTGCAGCTGTTTCTTCTCCCGTTCCACGGTGGATCTCAGCCATCAGAGAAAAAGTTGCATCTAACTTCAAGCTTCAACGACTAGTCTAGCTATGCTTGGCAGATAGTGTCATTGGCCTATGGAGGTTTCATGAAGGTGTGCTTTTTCTTAAAAATCGTATTTACCTTGCAGATGACTCCTCGCTTTTGAAGGATATACTATCTCAATTCCATAATAGCACACATGAAGGATTAGTCAAAATACTCTAGCACTTGAAGGCAGTGTTTTACTAGACTGGGCTTAAGTAAAAACTCAAAGAATTTATCAAGAAGTGTGATGTCTGTCAGTGGAACAAGGCTGAGCACAGACAACCGGCTGGACTTCTCCAACCTCTTCCAATCCCTACACAAATTTAGTCGCACATTAGTATGGATTTCGTGGAGGGACTTCCACCCTCCCAAGGTAAGTCAACAATTTTTATGGTAATAGATAGCCTATCTAAATATAGTCATTTTGTTCCATTGAAGCATCCATATACGGCTGTAGGAGTTGTTCGTGTTTTATTTGATCAAATATTTAAGCTTCATGGTATGTCTGAATCCATAGTTTGTGACCGAGACCTAACTTTCACAAGTGCGTTTTGGAAGGAGCTTTTCCAACTGCATGGGACCCAATTCAATTTTAGCTCCTCTTACCACCCACAAACCGACGGGCAAATAGAGATAACCAATTGCACCATGAAAATGTATCTCCGTTGTTTCAGTTGTGTTGGGATGCCTTGTACAAACCTTAGGATCTAGCCTCCCGAAACAAACCAGAATTATGGATAAAGCAATGAAATAAATCAAAGCATCAATCACACACCACACAAGAGATTTTTACGTGGAAAACCCTCAAAGAGGTAAAAACCACGGGACCTCGTCCAGATCAACAATCCACTATGAAGTAGAACGTTACAATCTTCTTCACTCACGCAGGAGTGGATAAACAATAAGAGAAATAGAGAAAACGGAGAGATCTAACCGATTACGAGGACATAGAAGCGCCGAGATGTAAATTGCAAAGTAGAGAACCTCCACAAAGGAACCTCCCTTCTATAAGCTTCCTCTCTCTCTTCTCCCTCTCTCTCACCTTTGATAGCCCTAAACCCTTTAGCAAATCCTTTGCAAAGCTTTAGGAAACCCTCTTGCTATTTTGTGATACCCGAGAAAAACCCTAGGCAACCCCTTTTATAGTTTTGGAAAACTCCTTTCCGCATCGGTTGCGAAAAGGACTCAAACCGCGGTTTCGCGCAAAATCGCGGAACAATCTGCGTAACCTACGACTAGTCCCGGCTCTCCTACGACCGGTCGTAGACCACCTACGACTAGTCGTAGCTCTCCTACGACCGAGTCTAGCTACATGGTAAAAAACAAGACGAACTGGACTTTGAGTCGTGCCGGGGCTCGAACCTACGGCCGGTCGAGCACCTCCCACGACCGGTCGAGCGGGACTCGGGGACCGGTCGTAGACGCAGAAAAAACCCCATCAAATCTCCCCTTTTTGACCCGGGAGGGATCCACCTTCTTCGAAGCCCGGGTTTCTACAAACCTCAAACTTGCCCTTGAGCAAAGCCTTGGTCATCATGTCGACCCATTATCGTCCGTCGTGTGGACCTTCAAATTGTAACACCTTTTGTTCCAAAGTATCACTCGATCCGAGTGATACTAGAATCTCTATGTGCTTCGACTTGGAATCGACTTGGATTCTTGCTCAAGTGTATAGCACTCGACTATCGCAATAGACCACGTGCTCCTCCCGCTTCGTGCTAAGTTCTGTAGGAACCTTTTCATCCAAAGCATCTCTTTACATGCTTCGTGACTGCAATGTATTCGGCCTGCTGTCGTCGACAATGCTACGACCTTACGTAGCTTGCTCGCAAGAAACCGCTCCCCCGCAAACGTGAACATGAACCCCGATGTAGACTTCTGGAATCTATGTCACCCGCCATATCGCATCTGTGTAGCCCTCCAACACGGGTTTACCGTCACCATAGCATAGGCTCAACCTGAATGAGCCTCTTAGATACCGTAGTATCCATTTTTTGCCTTAATGCTCTTTGCCGAGGATTGGCAAGATCTAGCTGGTGACTACACCAACCGCATATGCTATGTCCGGGCGTGTACACACCATAGCATACATCAAACTTCCTACGGTGACGCGCAGGTATCTTACTGCATCTCTTCCACCTCTGCCTTCGTCTTGGGACACGTACGTCGCTCAATCTGAAGTGACCATCTAGTGGAGTCTTGGCCAAGCCATTTGCATTCATATTGAACCGCTCTAGGACTTTCTCAATATACCGCTCTTGTGAATGCCAAAGTTTCCTGCGCATACATCACGGGTTATCTCCATTCCTAGGATCTGTCTGGGGCCCAAGTCTTTCATCGCAAAAGACTTGCCCAACTCTGCTTTCTGACTGTCAATCTTCTTGATGTCTTTTCCCATGATGAGCATGTCATCAACGTATAATAGCGAGAACTAAGAAATCACCATCCGAGAACTTGCGCGTGAACACACGGTGGTCCGACTCCGTTACGTTGTCATACCCATGTTTGTAACATGAACGAATCGAACTTCTTGTACCATTGCCGTGGAGCTTGTTTCGGCCCATACAAGCTCTTCCTCACTCCCTACACACCATATGCTCCTTGCCCTTGACTTCGAACCCCTCCGGTTGGTGCATGTAGATCTCTTCTTCCAGTCACCATGGAGAAAGGTTTTAACATCTAAGCTGCTCTATCTCCGGATCCATGCTAGCCGCCAACCCAAGCAACACCCGTATGGATGTCATCTTCACCACGGTGAGAATATCTCCTCGAAGTCTATACCTTTCCTCCGACCAAACCCTTTAACCACAAGTCCGGCCTTGAACCTCATACGTGAATTCTTCGCTCAATCTTCTTTACGAACACCCACTTGTTGCTCGAGAGGTTTCTTGCCCTTAGGCGGTTTCACCATATCATAGGTGTGGTTCTTATGCAAGGATTCCATCTCCTCTTGCATAGCTTTCAACCACTCCTCCTTATGCTCGTCGGCTAGGGCCTCGAGAATAATCTTCGGCTCTCCCCATCGGTTAGCATAATGTACTCGTGCGGTGAGTACCTCTTGGACGGCTACATCCGTCCCTAGATGACCTCCTCACCCGTGGCTCAACAGTGGATCAAGTGAAATTTGCTCCCCTGGTCCATCTTGAAGGAACTCCCTCGTCCTCGCACCTTCTTCATGTACTCCCCCGTCATCGGGCACCACGGGAGGAGTAATCGGATCCATGTCCTCTAGCTCACACCCGAACTAGGTGGTTCTTCTCGGCTTACCAATGTCTTCGATACACCGATCTTCAAAGAAAACCACATCTCTGCTCCCGACGAGCTTCTTCTCGGTCGGATCCCATAACCGTAACCGAATTTTTCATCACCGTACCCTAAGAACACACATTGCACGATCTTCATATCGAGCTTGGACCTCTCGTCCTTTGGTACGTGAACGGATGTCCCTGCATCCAAACACCACTGAGATGACCGTACGATGGATCTGTCCCAGTCCACACCTTCTCAGTACTTCTCCATTCAACTGGTGATGGAGACTGTTTATCAAATACACCAGTGCATCATTGCTTCTCCCGAACGTCTTGGGCAACTTCGCATGGGATAACATGCATCCGATTCTCTCAACAATGGTGCGATTCATTCGCTCGGCTACACCATTATGTCTTTGGGGTCTTGGGAACCGTCTGTTCATGCCGTATACCACAGGACTTACGGTGTACTCGTGAAAGTCGCCAATGTATTCACCACCATTGTCAGTGCGGATGCACTTCAATGATCTACCTGTCTCTCTCTCGACCATAGCATGAAACAACTTAAACACACCAAAGACCTCATCCTTGGATTTCAAAGCATAAACCCAAACCCTCCTAGATGCATCATCTATAAAAGTGACAAAATACAATGCCCCACCCAAGGTTTTTGTCCTCATAGGACCACAAACATCAGAATAAACCAAATCTAATGCATGCACTTTATTAACATGAGAAGCTGGGTTTTAATAAATGAAACTCTATCTTTGTTTCACGATAAACAATCAAGACGAGGTTTTGAGAGACATACGTCACGTACGGAAGGAGTTGCTTCCTCGCTAGTAGTGAAGCCCTTTTTCACTCATGTGGCCTAGACGCACTTTGTGCCACATGTCAATAGCCGAATCTTCCATTGCGTTCAACCCACCCTTGCACATACCGACACTTGCCTTGTACAGGGGTGCAACACTTCTTTCCTCTAGCCACGATCAACGAACCCTTGATGAGCTTCCATCGCCCATCGACAAACCGGCTTTCATAGCCATCATCATCCGGCCTTCCGTCGACATCAAGTTGAGGCGAAGGTCCGGGATATGCCTCACATCCACGAGAACCAATGTGCAGCCCACATCGGTCTTCACACAAATATCACCGACTCCCACGATCTTTGATACGAGAATTTCCCATCTTCAGTTCCATAGTCACCGACTTGTAGCTTGTGAAGGAGTCCCTGTGTGGAGTCGCATGAAAAGAAGCTCGAGTCTATCACCCGGTCGGTGCCACGACTCGTAGCCGTGAGACATACATCGTGATCGTAGAAAGAATAACTACCATGTCGCCATGAAGCGACCGCAGATGGAATCGATTCTTCTTCCTTCCCTTTTCCTTTCTTGTCGTTTTTCTTACCACGACATTCATGCTTGTAGTAGCCCTTCTTGCCACAATTCCAGCATTCAACCTCTTTTCTGTTACTCGACTTGCCTCTTGATTTATCTCGGGCCTTCCCGCCCTTCCTGTTCTTTCCTCTCCCCCGTTCCTGTGTCACAAGAGCCTCTTGCTGTGTAGACCCCTGAGACTTCCTCCTTGTCTCCTCATTGAAGAGACAACGGTTACCTGTTCCATGGATATCTTTCCGTGCGGCGCGGAGTTACTTAGAGACACCACCAATGTCTCCCAACCGTCGAGCAATGAACTAAGCAATAGTAAAGCACGCAATTCATCATCCAGGACCATCTTCATAGAGGTGAGTTGGTTCACTATATTCTTGACCTCATTCATATGCTTAACGCCACAGAACCACCATCCTTGAACTTGAGATTCACAAGTCGCCTTATCGAAATATCTTATTAAATTTGTCTTCCTCTCATACTGACCCTTGTAATTTCGACCATGAAGCTTAATTTGAGGTTTCAGTAGACACATGGTGAAACACGGAATCATCCAACCATTGTCTAATAAACCCCATAGTCTTTCGGTCCATCTTCTTCCAATCATCATCGGTCATATCCTTGGATTTTTGATATGCGAGATTGGAGAATATAGGTCCTATGCAATAAAGAAAGTCCTCCATCTTAGCCTTCCATATGGTCCAGTTAGAACCATTGAGGCTGATCATCCTTGAGCCACCTTCCATAATTCAAACCGATCCTATCCGTTCAATGAACTTAGCTTTGATACCACTTTGTTGGGATGCCTTGTACAAACCTTAGGATCTAGCCTCCCGAAACAAACCAGAATTATGGATAAAGCAATGAAATAAATCAAAGCATCAATCACATACCACACAAGAGATTTTTACGTGGAAAACCCTCAAAGAGGTAAAAACCACGGGACCTCGTCCAGATCAACAATCCACTATGAAGTAGAACGTTATAATCTTCTTCACTCACGCAGAGTGGATAAACAATAAGAGAAATAGAGAAAACGGAGAGATCTAACCGATTACGAGGACATAGAAGCGGCGAGATGTAAATTGCAAAGTAGAGAACCTCCACGGCATAACCTCCCTTCTATAAGCTTCCTCTCTCTCTTTCCCCTCTCTCTCTCACCTTTGATAGCCCTAAACCCTTTAGCAAATCCCTTGCAAAGCTTTAGGAAACCCTCTTGCTATTTTGTGATACCCGAGAAAACCCTAGGCAACCCCTTTTATAGTTTTGGGAAACTCCTTTCCGCAATTGCATGAAAAGGACTCAAATCCATATTTGCGCAAAATCGCGGAACAATCTGCGTAACCTATGACTAGTCCTGGCTCTCCTACGACTGGTCGTAGACCACCTACGACTAGTCGTAGCTCTTCTACGACCCGGCCCTAGCTACAAGTAAAAAACAAAGACGAACTTGGACTTTGAGTCGTGCCAGGGCTCGAACCTACGACCGGTCGAGCACCTCCCACGACCGGTCGAGCGGGACTCAGGACCGGTCGTAGACGGGGAAAAAAACCCCATCAAGTTGAACCAGACCAAAAGAATGGATGCGATGGCTGACATGGGCGGAGTATTACTATAATACAAGTTGGCATTCAACAATTAAGAAGACTCCATTCGAGTACTGCAAAGGTACAAGCTGTGGAAGATGAGCTGCTTTATAGGGACAAGGTGTTGAAGGAGTTGCATGAGGCCTTGAAGAAAGCTCAGTCTCATATGAAACAAGTTTATGATGGGTCCCACAGAGAAAAAGATTACTCTGTAGGATATTGGGTCTATCTTAGACTCCAACCCTACAGGCAAGCTTTCCTTGCTCTCAGGTGAAATATGAAACTCGCTCCCAAGTATTACGAGCCATTCAAGATAATAGAGAAGATTGGTTACATTGCTTACAAGCTTGACTTGCCAAAAGATTCAAGGATACATCCGGTGTTTCATGTTTCATTGCTCAAACCCAAGATTGGAGATGCTAAGCAGGTGATCGAACAACTTCCTGAAGTAGATGAAGAGTCTCGAATGGTTCCAAATCCTCAAGCAATATTAGACAAGCGCACAAAAAGAGGGAAAGCTGAAGCATTGGTTCATTGGGTGGGTCTATCTCCTGCAGATGTCACGTGGAAAAATCTTGAAGAATTGAAGATGAGGTTTCCAGATATAGCCCTTGAGGGCAATGACTCTTTTTAAGGAGGAGGGGATGTTAAAAACTAGTAATCGGAAGTAGTCAGTTGTATGTGTCATTCTGTTTGCATGTATTTAGGCATGGTTTTAGGCATGTTTGCAAGTGAGGTCAGTAGTTGGTTGTATTTCCTTATTTGACGCAGGGTAGGACGTGAGGTCGAGCACCGTCTTCCTCAAGAGGATGACTATTCCGAATCCACGGAACTTCTCTGGACTCCTTACAGAGACTTTCTCGAATCCACGAGAAAAGAGAGCAGAAAATAGAAATAAATTCTAATAAATTCAAAATAGATTAATGAATAAGTGATTATCCCTAATGTGTCTCCTTACACCATTAATATAGGAAAATAAATAAACTAAAATTCGTAATTACCAAAAATAGCAAAATTCTAACTCTAATAAAAATCTTAATTCTAATAAAACTCTTCTAAGGCCTAATTTCTAAAAATAAAAATTACAAATAAACTTTCTCCAGAAGAGTCCTAATATAACTAAAACTTATTTCTAAAAGGAAATAAAATCTAAAACTCTAAAAATATTTTAAAAATCGGAATTACTAAAAATAGTAAAAATTTTCTAAAAATTCGTTTTTAAGCTGAAAGCGCACGTTTCTGACGAAACGGACAGACGCGACCCACCATGCAGGTCGGTTCACCTCAGATGGCCCGTTTTAGTAAAGATTGATAGGTTGTACGCCCTGTAATGATACCCGGATCAAAAGTTATGGTCAATTTATGGTCCACCTCTGTCACGCCCCGAAATTCGAGTACAGAGTGTGCACCCTCAGACCCGAGTTTCGGCCCATGACACGTACACTAAGTGTACTAATTTCATTCAATTATACAATTATTCATCTACCTACTAGCTCTACCGTAGATTTACATTCCATTCATACTCAACAACATCTCAAAAATAAGAAACGATCATTTATTCCAATAATTAATCATAAACATAACTAAGGACCCTCTCAATTGGGATCTTACAAAATGAAATAAACATGTCCAACAACTTGAAAGAATTAATTAACAATCTAAGAAAATTAAATATAATAAAAACAAATCATGTCTACTCTAAGGCAGTAATTTCTTCCTCTGTCAAGTAGGGCCACGTGTCCCTTAAATCCTCCTCCGGCTCGGCCACGTATTCCTGTTCTTGAGCCATCGGCTCACCCTCATTCACATCTCAGACGTTTTTCCATCAATAAAAAGGATAAGCTGGCCAGGCCTAGTGAGAATTTCCGACATGGTTCTTTACATCAAATTATAATAGAATGTCTAATAAACATACACAGATAAAATTAAATTTAAAAAAATGTAAATGCAATGCAATAATACATCAAGTGGGAATCCATCCACTTGCTTAAGTTGGAAACCCGTCAAGTCGCATACGCCCCAAGCGTGCTTCTACCATTTGGTAGGCATAGGCAAGGCCCGCATCTACTCCTTGAGTAGGCTTCCACTAGTATAGTGGGCTTCTGGTAACGATTCTACCAGGATATACCGTCCAGGGAGGTCCCCCAGGAATCCGGCACGTGTTGTGCATGCAATTGTTAGATGTACCATGAAGTCATGAATCATGTATTGCATAGGCTATTTATCACATTTGAATCAATATAGTTTAACACCTTAATCAAATCATATCATTATTAATACAGAAATCATAGTTCTTTCAGTCAACTAAAAGTACACGACAATTAAATCATGGCAATTAAATCATGTCAATTTAAATCAGAAATATAATACAACACAACAAATAATCTATATATTTTTAACTTGATGGATGAGAAACACATCGGGATCACTCACCTGAATCTGGTAGTGTAGAATCCACAGAGTAATTAGGTTGGTTTGAATTCAGAAATCCTATCAGTTATATCAACAACATTATTATTCATATATTTTTATTACAAGGTGGGGCCCACATCTGATTAACATCCTAGGTGGCCAGATCCAAAATAATCAAATAATTAAAATTTCTATTCTATTTTTTTTTCCTTTTTAAGATTATAAAATTGAATGATAATTACTTGATCGGGGTGGTCCATCGGATGGTCAGATCATTCAGATTCTTGAGGTCTTATCATGTTTTACCTCTATGCATTTGAGGAGTGGTGTGGATCTAACCACACATTCGCCAATGGCCCATCTCGACCTTCTACATCAAGTGATAGCAATACTTGCGCAAAATATCTAAGATTTCTTATTAAACATTTATAGATTTCATAATGTAGTCCATCTGATGGTTAGATTGATCTGAAAATTAGGGCCTTTATATATTTTGGCCATAGGGATCATATGATCCGTATAGATCTATTTTAATACATCAGATTACAACCATTTAATTTATTCGTAAAATTTTACTAACCAGATCTGAAATCATCACTTTATTAAAATATACTCTTTACACCTATACGATGATCGTGTGGATGATCCACACCACCCATTGTATAGATCGGGAAGAAATTCATAACATAGTAAAAAATTAAAAAGATCAAACGATTAGAACTTACCTGATCGAGCCTTCTTAGAATTTCCTCTTCCTTTTACTTTAGGGCTTCCTATCTCCTTTTTATTTTTAAATGCAGAAACCTTCCGTATCCTTTTTAAAGAAATTTTGATAAGATAGGATGAGCACATCCTCCCTTATCTTGAATTTGAATTTTTTTATGACATTTGATAAAAAATTTATTATTACTACTTCAAGAATCGATCCCTAAACCTCTCTTTCAATTAAGAATGTCTCTACCAACACAACTATTGACTTGTTTTTATTTTTTATTGAAAAATAAAATTTTTAAATATTTATTTTAATGCACCAATATTTAGGGTTGTTACAACCTCCTTTTGGCTCAACCATGCTAGGAATATCTCTGTGACACGTTCTACATCAGACTCCTCTACTTGGAAAAAACTCGTCCTCAAGTTACGCAAGAGACTTGGCACATGAGTCTGAGATAACTTCTGACGCCGATGTTCATTAGCCCTTTTTTGGTACTTGGCATTAAGCTCTTGAGCTGACATAATACATGTACTCATGCTTTTCTTGACTTGACTAATATTGATCAGTTCCTTCACATCTGACACAATACATGTACTCATGCTTTCCTTGACTTGACTAATATTGATCAGTTCCTTCACATCTGTCGTTAAGATCTCATATTTTTCTGATAATATGGGCAATTAGGTGGACTTGCCCCTGAGACGGGATCAATGTGATTTTTGTATATCTTATATGGGAGGCAACTTATTGGGGGGTTCATTGAGCACAATCTCCTTGAACTCCTGCAACATTGGCTTCAAATCTTCTGGGATATTCACAGGCGCCATAGATTCTTTCTTTTCAACTAATGGATATATATGTCTTGTTTCCTCAGATTGTTTAACAAAAGCTTGTTCAGTTGTAAGATACTGTTCCTCAACTTTAGAAGTCTTGGGTTGGTTCTCCCTTCTCATAGGGGCGAGGATAATCTTTTTACCATCTTTAATAAAGATAAATAGGTTATCCCGATCCCTATGTGTAGCATTAATATTATTTTGCCAGGGTTGACCAAGTAACATGTGACAAGCTTCCATGTCGACCACGTCACACATTACTTCATCCTTATAATATTTACCGATGGAAAAAGATATACGACATCGTTCAGTTACCTCTGTTTTGTTGACCTCCTTGATCCATCCAATCGTGTATGGAGATGGGTGTCTTTCTGTTTTCAGTTGTAGCTTTTCCACCATTATTTTTGACACGAAATTTTCATCGCTCCTGACATCGATGATCACATTGCAGACTTTTTTGTATGCAGTGCACCTTGTTTGAAAGATGTTGTCTCGCTGTAATTCTATTTCTACCTTTGGCATGTATAACGACTTCCTCATAATCGAAGTGGTGGCCTGTGATTTACCATCAGGAACATGGAGTTGCCTTAGGTTTTCCACCAAGAGATCCGTTATGCGGTCGATGGAAGCCTGCAGCCCTTGCATGGCTTGCCGATTCTCTTGTTGCGCTACTTCGAAAGCTGCCGCTGTTAAAGGTAAATTCCCTCGAGCACCGCCCATGGGATTGTTGCCCGACCCGTCGTTAGAAGTCATCGATCCGAGGAGAAACCTCGCTCTGATACCAAACTGACGCAGGGGAGGACGTGAGGTCGAGCACCGTCTTCCTCAAGAGGATGACTATTCCAAATCCACGGAACTTCTCTGGACTCCTCACAGAGACTTTCTCGAATCCACGAGAAAATAGAGCAGAAAATAGAAATAAATTCTAATAAATTCGAAATAGATTAATGAATAAGTGATTATCCCTAATGTGTCTCCTTACACCATTAATATAGAAAAATAAATAAACTAAAATTCGTAATTACCAAAAATAGCAAAATTCTAACTCTAATAAAAATCCTAATTCTAATAAAACTCTTCTAAGGCCTAATTTCTAAAAATAAAAATTGCAAATAAACTTTCTCCAGAAGAGTCCTAGTATAACTAAGACTTATTTCTAAAAGGAAATAAAATCTAAAACTCTAAAAATATTTTAAAAATCGGAATTACTAAAAATAGTAAAAATTTTCTAAAAATTCGTTTTTAAGCTGAAAGCGCGCGTTTTCTGACGAAACGGACAGACGCGACCCACCATGTGGGTCGGTTCACCTCAGATGGCCCGTTTCAGTAAAGATTGATAGGTTGTACGCCCTGTAATGATACCCGGATCAAAAGTTATGGTCAATTTATGGTTCACCTCCTTTTGGCTCAACCATGCTGGGAATATCTCTATGACACGTTCTACATCATTATTTAATGCATGAGTCTTAGGTAGTTTCCTTATTTAAGTCTTAGTTTTAGGGAAGACATCCCCACATCCGTGTAGTGGGAAAAGTTAGGTGTGTAGTGGAAAAAGTTGGGTGCGGTTGTAACTAGAGTCTATAAAACAGGAAATGAATGAAGGAAGGACAAAGATTATCTCCAAACAGCTGTCTGCAGCAGGGATTGGATCCCTTTAACAATCCTATAGTTTTTTCTCTCACCATTGGTCGACCAAAGAAGACACCTAAATCCATTCCGCCTTCGCCTCATCCATTCACTCGATCCCACATCCACCGTCAAAACCCAGGTAGTAACAAAAACCAAGATGGAGATGAAAACTAAGGAATCCGTATCCTCTACTTGCTACAGGTAGAAAAATTCTACTTGTTGCAATTTAATTGGACCACATCATCACACACTTTATTGAATGCAGCAATTTAGACAATGTCAATGGTAATGTGGACCAATCACGAGGGAAAGTAAGATTTTCCTACTTGCAACAAGCAAAGGATCCATATTCAAAAATTGAGATGCGAGCAACACTAAAATGCTAGTTTATTGGGTAAACCAAAGTAAGCTAAGATGAAAATAAAATAAAATAATCATGGTATAGACTCTTTGAATTTTAAAACCTTCTATTACATATTGTAATTAAAAATAAATATAATAATAATAATAATAATAATAGAACCGTCATTCAAAGAAGGCCTTTTCAGTAACAGAAACTACCCACCAAGTGAATCTCAATGCCAGGAACACATGTTCGTGATGACATTCAATCGTATAACACTGATCACGTGCCACCTTTACGGTGGGACCCACTTTGATTTATGTATTCTATATCCACACTGCCCATTCATTATTATAGATCGGTTTAAGACATGATATAAAAAATGAAGCATATCCAAATCTTAGGTGCACCATACCATAAGAAACAATGGTAATTGAAGACCCCACCATTAAAACTTCCTAAGTCTTACCATAATGTTTCCATAATATTTATTTTCAATCCAACTTATTGATAAACTCACATAAACCTAGATGAAAGGAATATATATATATATATATATATATATATATATATATATATATATATATATATATATATATATGCGTTTGGCATGTATAATTTCTAACTGTGTTGAGTATTGATGCTCTCCCAGAGTATCAAACAATCTAAAAACTACAAGGACTTTGAGCTAAAATTCTAGAAAATTCTAAGACATTAATTATAACATGTGCACTAGTATGCTAATTGGCTATGCCAGTGGCTACAAAAAGCTCCTACAGTCAAAGGCTAGGTGGCTCATAGAGACACCTATGAGAAAATTTCATACATCAGTTTTTCAAGCTCACAATAGAATAAGAGTAAAAGAATAAGGCATATGTAAAACTTAAGTCAGTCACGAAATAGAAATAATAAGAATTGAATGCCCACTATTAAAAACTTTATAAAGACTACAAAAACAATGGGAATTGAACACTCACCATTGAAAACTTTTTGAGGGTCATGGAAGTTTTCGATCATAATGATATTAGTGATTACATTTTATTACAGTGGTAATAAACTTATTAAATGTTTGGATGACATATAAGCATCATTACCCACAATAGGAAGGTTTCAACCGTGGATATTTCTATTTTCATTATTTTCTGCCATAGGGTCTCCTGATACAGCTGAATTTTGAATTTCTCACCGGCATCTTTGTCCCACATAGCTTCTGACCCCATAACTTCCTGTGGTGGGCCTCATGCAATTCACGTCCCTACCACTAAGCCTCAATCTGAACCATCTAAATCATGGGTCCCACTTTGCATGGTATACTTTCTAAAACTACCATCTAAGCCATCTACTTGATGGACACAAAGTAGACGGTTAGGATCACGTTGAGTGAATAGCTTCTAAGATAGTGCCACCTGCAGAGTGTTCCCTACAATTTGGACGGTGTGGATGGAGGTGCATGCATCTAAAGAAGGTATGCATCCGTATTGTATGCTACGACATAGTTTTGCATAGGGAGCGTCTTTTTTGTCCACGTCAAAAAGCACGTGCGGACAACGTATTCTACGAGCGGAAATATATTACTCGCGACCATTGCTCTCTAGTGCACGTATGTTTTCATTTGGGAGAAGTGGGCCATGCTTCGTTAATCTACACCATTCAATTGTAAAATCTTACATTGGATGGAACACATGAAAAATATCTCATTGATAGAACAATCGAAACCTTTTGATTTTTTTGTCTAAAAAAGCAAGGTCGAGAAGAGAAAGGAAATGAAAAAATCTAAAGATTGGTTGCTAGGATCTTTAAGTCTACATATACTTGGGGCATGAATGATTAACCCGCACTGAGACACCTTAGGATGGTCTGGATAACTGATAGTGGGCCCCACTTTTAATAATTGTCAAACACGCGAATAAGCATTGAGTTGCTTTTAAGGATTAGGTGGAGCGGTTAGTTTTGGGCCGTCCAAACACACAATCCACGTACGCAATAGAAAATTCAAGCTCCATGTTGGGTTTTGTCGCTATTAGACCTTATCCAACTCAAACTCTCGTGGCCCATGATCAAAGCATGAGGTAATAAAAGAGAAAACTTTGATACTCTGGCAGAATGTGATGGATGATACACAGGCACTTAGAAATTGTATAAATGGCATGCATGTAATTCAAATTAATGGGCGTATGGTGATATTTGATTATTTGACTAGAACGGTGGACATTTATTGGATGGTTAAAATGAAATATATCCAACGGTCCTACTTCAACAATCAAGTGTCCATGGGTCAGAGAATAGTACTGCTCAACAAATCTGATTTTGTGAATGTGGGCTAGAGACATTGAGCTGCATGCACAAATTAATTAATCGGTTTAATCTGAGTTTATGCATGCCACGTGTACTTTTTCTGAGTGCCTGCGTATCAAGCGTCATGTGCTGAGGTAGTGACAAATAAATCTCCATGATTGAAGGATTAGGTGGAAAGTAGTGTTCTTGATGAATCCAAGTGCCACCCAAAAAATGGTGCATGTAACTGATCCTAACCGTCCGATCGTGCCTAATGGACAGTTTACAAAATGGCCTCTTTAGCTGGCCGTTTTCAGGCCATCGAGAGATGGCTAGGATAATCTTATCGGCGGGATTTTCAAGATAGGGAAAATCCAAGGTGGGACCTGTAAAATGGATGGTTCTGATTAATGCTTGGATCTCCATGGGTTCGATAATATAAGTTGCAAACGAGCACGTGTGCCTAGGCTATAAAGCCATTCATCAGGTGGGCCCCACTGTGTTAGGGACTTATGACCTGAACAAAAGAGCAGGCCAGTCCAACAATCAGATGGGCCACACATGTATATTGAATTGGGACGCGGCCCACCTGATGAGTTAGAAGCATGATTAGCTTAGACCAGATCATCCACATAGTGGGGCCCACCATTAAGATTCTGATGCATCACCTCATCTCTTCTGCATCTTCCTGTTTCTAATTTGTATTATACAAACCCCCAACGCCTAAGTGACTCATCACCCTCCAAATTGAGGGTACCACAGTGGATGGGCCATGTATCTAAAATCACACCTATCAAGAAATCCTGACCATCCAATTAATAGCTATAAAATAGATGGTTAGAACATTGAGTGGTCCAGATTTCAAGGAAAACTCACGTGATTAATATTAACTTCTCAATGCAGTTCTCTGCAGCAGGGGTGTACATGGAACCGGTTCGAACCGGTAAACTGGACCAGAACTAACCAAATTGTGCTGTTTGGTCCAGTTCCATATATCAAAGAACGGGTTAGTTTGGTTCAATTCGGTTCTCAGCTTAGGGCCTGTTTGGCTAGAAGGATCCCATGGGATTAGGAGGGATGGGATGAATTTTAATTAAGGTAATAATGGTGATGCCAGTGGATTGGTTTAAGATCTATGAGATTGCTATATCCCGGGACAAGTTCACTTAGGGCCTGTTTGGCCAAGCAGATCTCACGTTATTAGGAGGGATGGGATCGGCAATATCCTGGGTGAACTTGTCCCAGGATATGAGCAATTTCATGGATCTTAAGACAATCCACTGACATCACCATCATTACTTTAAAATTGATCTTATCCCTTGGTTGGATGGATTGGAAGGTTAAATCCCGGGATATGCATGGCATGCCAAACAGACCCAGTGAACTTGTCTGGGATATAAGCAATCCCATGGATCTTAAGACAATTCACTGACACCATCATCATTACCTTAAAATTGATCCCATCCCTCCTAATACAATGGGATCTGCCTGGCCGAACAGGCCCTACGTCTATTTGGCACGGTCGGCATATCCCAGGATTTTACCTTCCAATCCCTTCCAATCCGTCCAACCAAACATGCCCCAGGCACAATTGAACGGATTAGGAGGGATGGGATCAATTTTAAGGTAACGATGGTGATGCCAATGGCTTGGTTTAAGATCCATGGGTTTACTATATCCCGGGACAAGTTCATCGGGTTTGTCCGGCTCATTTGGCATATTCTAGGATTTTACCATCCCATCCTTCCTAATCCCATGAGATCCGACCACGAAACACGCCCTTAGGGTTCGTATGATTGAATTAGACTGTATAATCAAACCTAGAACCGGATTGTAGAAGCCAACTACTTGTAACTGGACTTGGAATCGGACTATCTGGTCAATAAATATTTGAACAAAATTAAACATAAAAATGTATAACAAAAAATAAAAATAAAAAGCTTAATCTCTGTCACCCAACTCCCATTGTCATTTCTCATGGGCTGAATTATAACACGGTATCTGGACCATTCATCAAATGGATTACAACACGAATGGAAATGAACTTGATTATATAAAAAAATAAAAATGCAATTGGATTGGATTATAAAAAGCTCATAACTGTTGAACTAAACCGGAACTGAATCAGTTTTTACTGTTCGGTTTCAGTTCTGATTTTTTTGGAATAGTTAGGAATGGTTTAATTCTAGTTTGATTCTGATTTCACCTACAACCACACCCAACCGAACCGTGTGCACCCCTGCTTACTCCATCCGTAGTTGGGTAAGCTATTTGGACAGTCTAGATTCCCTCCTACTATGCCAGGTTTACGGTTGAGGAGTCACCATCGTTTTCTACATGGTGCAGAACTAACATAGGACCGCCGGTCTGGGCCATCGTAACTACAAGTTTGCACAAGTGGGGTCCATAGTTCAGCGATTCGGACCGCCGGTCTGATGCCTTGTATTAGATAAAACCGTCCCACAAAAAGAACCTTCTCAGCCCCACAATCCTAGCCCTTTGATTTGTGTCCTCCAAATGGAAGGCTATTAAATTAAAGTTGCAATTAGCAACCGTCCAGTTCAACTGAAAATGCGAAATCTTATGGATATCTAGGATCTTCCAATCTGGTAGGATATGATCTATCTCTGGTAAAGCCTATTGGATCAACGGTCCAGATTACTTGCTTCTCATGTCGTCTCACACAATTCCTAATCATCCACTCTTGCATAAGGAGACAGAATATCCTCACGTAGGGTGTGGTAAGGTAATTTGGCCATTCGTCAGCATCCGCAACAACTGCAGAGGACGAGGCTTGATGCTCAGGCACAGCCTCAGAAATTGTACACGTGGCATACATGAACTCAAATTAACGGTTCCAAAATCGATTTGATTAGATAATCATAACCTCTAATTCGTGGACACTTGTTTATTAAAATAGAACCGTTGGGTTTTTTTGTCCACTTTTAACCGTCCAATAGCCAGATTATGAAGCAATTTTCACGATACATCTTAATCGGCCCCTACAACTTGGACAGCTTAATTTGAATTACCTGCATGCATATGCAATTTGTACGTGATTTTTAAAAGCCTGAGTATCATCCACTACATGCTGCCGAGTATCAAAGCTCTCTTCTTTTTTCCCTCTTTTGCAATGATACGATCGTTATACGTAAACCCAAAGCCATCATGCTTTCGCCATCCTGTTTGAAATTCGGTACGCGGATTGCGTCCTACCCCCGCCCAGCTCTAGCCACGAACGGCCAGCTCTGTGTGCGGGCCCACCGTGATGTATCAGTTTATCCACGCCGTCCATCTCTTCTCTCGGGTCATTTTAAGGTAAATGCAAAAAAATTAGGCAGATTCAACGCTAAAGTTGACCACACCATTAAAATGATCCGAGAAAAGAGGATGCAGGGCGTGGATAAACAGATACATTAGGGTGGGCCCGCCTACAGAACTGCCCGTTCGTGGCTAGAGCTGGGCGAGGGTCGAAGGCCTTGCTTTTCCCATCGAATTGTCTCATGTCCCATGATCAAAGCATGAGGTCAGTGAATTTGATTTGGTCATTAAACGGCGTTTGATCACCACCGTTCATCTTTCATCTTCCCTGATGAGATGATCACAAACATAATTCTGCGTATTGGGTTTTTTTGGATACCTTTAGTGGCCCATGATTTACGGTCGGATTGATATTATTTTGTTATGTTATTGTGATTGAAATTATTTCTACTAGGGTTGGAAATGGACCCCACCGGATTGATTCATACTATTCCACCACTCCACTTGAATTGCAAGTATCTAACAATTTCGCACAAGCCACAAGGTAGTGATGAAATGCATATCTTATACAAATCTTTTCATTTTTCTGTTTGATCTGGACAGTTAATTTTTGGAGTTATTTACGTTATCTATGTTTTCTTATTGTGATTGAAATTATTTTTACTAGGATTGAGAATGAATCGACGTCATATTGATTCATACTACTTTACCAGCCAACTTGATCTGACATTTTTTTCTGTTTTTTTTTTTTTTTTTTCAGCAAGTATCTTAGGTATTGCTGATGTAGATTGGGTCGTGGATAGTTTCATGGCCAAGATGGATCAAAAAAGGCCCGATTGACGACATAAGTGATCTGGACCATTGGACCTTAGATCGGGCGTATCTCGCAATCCGGAATGAGTTACCTGACGTAAAATATATGATTTTGGGGTAGAACGAGCTACTTTAGCCAACCAACCCTGCTATGCCGGGTTACGACGCCCATTACAAAAAAACCCCTAGATCGACGGTCGTTTTCCTATTTTAATTTCGTTTTTACTATAAATAGTAAGTTTTAGTTTGCTTATAACTCTTCATCCGTCGGGCTTTAAGAGTTGCGCCCAACGTGAAAAGAGCTTAGAATAATTAGGAGAATGATTTGGTAAAGCCAAATAAGACACTTACTTTTTTTGGCCGAAAACCTTGCGCACTAGTAGACATCACGGCCGTTTATAAATAGTAAGTTTACTATTTATAGTAAGTCGCGATTTCTAGGAGTTTTAGTTGTAGTTGATTCTGATTTCTTTTCCATTGCTTGGTACCATTATTTAAAGGGTTGTGAACTCGTTTTTAAGGATTCATTAATCAATTTCGAATTTATTAGAATTTATTTCTATTCTCTGCTTTCTTTCCTCGTAGATTCGAGAAGTCTCTGTGAGGAGTCCAGAGAAGTTCCATCCATTCGGAATAGTTATCCTCTTGAGGAAGACGGTGCTCGACCTCACGTCCTCCCCTACGTCAATTGCTGAAGGTGGAGACAGCATATATGACTTGCACAAGTCATTTCATTTTTCGATTTGGTTTGATCCATTGATTTTTAGTGTTATTTATGTTATTGATGTTATCTTATCCATAAGTTGATGGCGATTGAAATTGTTTCTAGCTGGTTTGCAAACAAATCCGATGGGCTTGACTTGCACCATTGCACTGATTGATCTGAGTCGTATGCATTTGACAATTCTTACCTAATGATTTTACACAAAGTGGTGACGAAATTTATGGCTCGTGTAAACTTTTCATTTTCCAATCTGATCTAATCCCTTCATTCATAGAGCTATTTACTCAATCACAAATATTTCTTTATTTGAATGTGTGCTTGCCGACTGTCAAAGATCGAGAACATAAGTATCTATTGTTTATTGTTTATGTAATTCAATCAAATACAAGGTTATATGTATGATTGAGGGCCTGTATTTAAATTTCGTGTGCAATTACGATTTGCAAGCATGCTAGGGTCGTACTCAACTCAATATTTGATTGAAAGATGTACCCTAATACTGAAACTAATGCGAATCATTGGAATTCAAAAAATGAACTATTGAACTAGCCATTGAATATTATCAATGATCAAGTGATTTACGGAAGGGTTGGGATTAATCCTCTCTAATGGATTGTTTTTACCTTATGCATGAATGACTTTTCTTTCACCAATAATTACAATTTAATTTCGCAAAAAAAAAAAATAATAAAAATAAATAAATAACAGCTAAACAATGTCAATTTATATTAATAATTGAATTATAGCTTATTATAATCAACGGTCCAGATTACTTGCTTCTCATGTCGTCCCACACAATTCCTAATCATCCACTCTTGCATAAGGAGACAGAATATCCTTTCGTAGGGTGTGGTAAGGTAATTTGGCCATTCGTCGGCATCCACAACAACTGCAGAGTACGAGGCTTGATGCTCAGGCACAGCCTCAGAAATTGTACACGTGGTATACATGAACTCAAATTAACGGTTCCAAAATCGATTTGAGTAGATAATCCTAACCTCTAATCCGTGGACACTTGTTTATAGAAATAGAATCATTGGATTTTTTGTGTCCACTTTTAACCGTCCAATAGCCAGATTATGAAGCAATTTTCACGATACATCTTAATCGGCCCTACAACTTGGACAGCTTAATTTGAATTACCCGCATGCATATGCAGTTTGTAAGTGATTTTTAAAAGCCAGAGTATCATGCCTTACATGCTGCCGAGTATCAAAGCTTTCTTCTTCTTTTTAAAAAAAATTAGCACGGTTGACTCTTTCCTCTAAGGCTTTTTTTATTTTTATTTTGGACGCCCTAAAATTTATATTACCAAAGTAAAATTTTAAGATCCGGAAAGATGGTTTTAAACAAAAACACCCTTAATTAAGCAAAAATATCCTTAATTTTTAAAGTAAAGCAGCTGAAAAAGTATGAATATTTTCAATTTTATTGGCTTGTCCATGAGATAGAGGTCTAACTTGTTAAAGTAGGTTTTGTCCAGGTCAAATAAAAAAAGGTGGGTGATAGATAAGGTCAAAAGTAAAACGTTTCGTCATTCTGTTTGAAATTCGTAGCTTCAAAGGCCTTACTTTTCCCATCAATTGTCTCATGTCCTATGATCAAAGCATGAGGTCAGTGAATTTGATTTGGTCATTTAACTGTGTTTGATTTCCACCGGTCATCTTTCATCTCCCCAGGCGAGATCACAAACGTAACTACGTGATGCAAGAAAAGCCGTGTAGAGGTTGAGCACTGTCTTCCTTAAATTTTTTGAATCCACTGGGAAAGAAATAAAATAGAAATAAATTTTAAAAAATTCATAATAATTTGATTGATGTCTGATATATATGTCCCAGTTACACTGTTAATATATATTTAAAAAAAACTCAAAATTTTGTAATTCCGCTAAAAAATCTTAATTCTAATAAGTCTTTTCTAAAACCTAATTTCTAAAATTAAAAATTCCAAATAAACTTTTGCTAGACAGTCCTAACATAATTAAAGTTATTTCTTAAAAAAAGAAAAAAGAAAATCTCTAAAAATAAAAAATATATATATTAAAAATTCTAAATTACTAAAAATAGTAATATTTTCTTAAAAATTTATTTTTCACTTAGAAAGGTCATGTTTTATAACGGACCCACTTTGTAGGTTAGTTCACCTCAGATGGCCGGTCCACCTTCTTTTGTCCCAACCATGCTAAGAACGTGTATCTGTAACACATTCTACATTATCACGTGTATTGGGTTTTTTTGGACACCTTTAGTGGCCCATGATTTACGGTCGGATCGATATTATTTTGTTATGTTGTTGTGATTGAAATTATTTCTACTAGGGTTGGAAATGGACCCCACCGGATTGATTCATACTATTTCACCAGTCCACTTGAATTATCTAACGATTCTCACAAGGTAGTGATGAAACGCATATCTTATACAAATATTTTCCTTTTTTGGTTTGATCTGGACCGTTAATTTTTAGAGTTATTTATGTTATCGATGTTTTCTTATTGTGATTGAAATTATTTTTACTAGGATTGTAAATGAATCCCGTCAGATTGATTCATACTATTTCACCAGCCGACTTGATTTGGAAGTATCTGACTCTTTTTCTTTTTTTGGCAAGTATCTGACGAATTGCTGAAGGTGGCGACGACATGTATGCCTTACACAAGTCATTTCATTTTCCGATTTGGTTTGATCCATTGATTTTAAGTGTTATTTATGTTATCTTATCGGTTGATGGCGATTGAAATTGTTTCTAACTGCTTTGGAAACAAATCCCATGGGCTTGACTTGCACCATTTCACTGATTGATCTGAGTCGTATGCATTTGACAATTCATACCTAATGATGGTGGACAAGGTGGTGACGAAATTTATGGCTTGTGTAAATCTTTTCATTTTCCAATCTGATCCAATCCCTTCATTCACAGAGCTATTTACTCAATTATAAATATTTATTTATGGGCCTGTTTGGCCGGACGGATCCCATGGGATTAAGAGGGATGTGATGGATTTTAAGGTAATGATGGTGGTGTCAGTGGATTGGTTTAAGATCCATGGGATTGCTATATCCCGGGATAAGTTCATCAAGTCTATTTGGCACGCCCGGCATATTCTGTGATTTTACCTTCCAATCCCTTCTAATCCGTCCAACCAAACACGCCCCAGGCATGATTGAACGGGATTAGGAGGGATGGGATCAGTTTTAAGATAATGATGGTGATGTCAGTCGAATGGTTTAAGATCTATGGGTTTGCAATATCCTGGTACATGTTCATTGGGTTTGTTTGGCTCGTTGGCATATCCTGGGATTTTACCATCGCATCCCTCCTAATCCCTCTTAATCTGCCCGACCAAACAAGCCCTATTTGAATGCATGCTTGCCGATGGGCAGAGATCGAGAACATAAATATCTATTGTTTATGCAATTCAATAAAATACAAGGTCATATGTATGATTGAGGGTCTGTATTTAGATTTTGTGTGCATTTATGATACGCAAGCATGCTAGAGTCGTACTCAATTCAATATTTAATTGAAAGATGTGCCCTCACACTGAAACTAATGTGTAGGATTGGATTCAAAAAACAAGCTATCAAACTCGCCATCGATTATCATTAGCGATCAAGCGATTTGCGGAAGGGTTGGGATTAGTCTTCTATAATGGATATATTTACCTTACGCCTTCATGACTTTTCTTTCACCAATAATTACAATTTTATTTCGCAAAAAATTAAAGATAAATAATAGCTAAACAATGCCAATTTTTATTAATAATTAAATACATAGATCATTATAATCAACAGAATATCAAAATAAACTAAAAAGTAAATAAATGATAGATAAATGTTTGATCTGTCTATAAGAAAATATGATCGAGGCGAATGGTTAGCTGGTTGTAATTAAAGAGATGTGATCACCTAGGTAAGAACTCAGTTGATTGAAATCCAGCAAGAGTCATTGACATTTAATCTAATCCTACAGTATTGCATGTTGGGCACTGAAACCTCTTAATGAGCACATATGTAATCTCAGATAGATCAAACAAGTAATAGAAAAAAAAAAAGAAAAAAAAAAAGCAAGTAACTATAGAGAACATAAATTTTTTTAAGTGAAAAAACCATTGCGGAAAAAAACTATGGCACAAAGCGATAATCAATCCACTGTGAATAATAAATTAATAAAAGAGATGGAATAACTTATAGAATAAAAAATTTTGACTTTTCCCTTTGCAAAACCTTTGAAATTGTGTAGGCTCTCCTTGTTCTACCCTAATCGAGCTTAGAGACGTACTTATATATCCTCATACAAGATTACAAATAAAACTCGCACTTTATAAAAAAACTTACGCATTCCATCGGTCGTATATTTGGTAAACCAAGATATCGACAGAGTTTATTAGTCATCTGAAATAGACTGCAGTCGACGGGGAACATCACAGCGTGCTTTGAGCGACCCAACTAGACTTTCGGTCAACCCAACTACAATGCACCAGTTTAAAAGCACTCAATTAACATTGTAGCAGTAGCGTTGGAAAAGAAGATAAATGTAAAGAAGATATATTTGTGTTTGGCATGAGGCCTCAAGCTCTTTATCGACTGCTCCTTTTATAAAATTCTAAGAGGTGGTGGCCTTGCATAGTTTTCACCATCGTGAAAGATTTGGACGATCGGATATGAAAATCTTCTTAATTCATCACATCATATAGCCAATCGCATATAAGCGTGTGTATAAAGGAGAAATTCTCACTTCTTTAGATCATACGTTAGTTGGAATATCCTGTTACCAGACTCCAACATATGAAGATTGTTAGAGTCCTTACGTCACTTAGGGGTCGTTAGGCACCATGTATTTGGGGGGATTTCAAATCCCATGGGTTGTTTGGCACCATAAAATAACTGGGGGTTTCAAATCCCCTCAATCAAGGGGTTTAAAATCCAAGGTGAGACCTTAGATTACATCTAAAATCATTCCTGTAGTTGCATGTGTAACATTTGTATACTAGACTATTAATCTATTGGACACATGCCCACTAATGATATCCTAAAATAATTAGATCTGTTGAGAAGTGGAGCCACATGCACGGATTTCTTATCGCAAGTCCTTTCGCAACTGGGATGCGAAAGGAGTTTCGCAGATTCGATCGGTGTGTCAAGTCCTTTCAATGAATTCATGGGCCCGGGATGCGAAAGGAAAGTTGCCAAAACTATAAATTGGGGTCCCTAGGGTTATTCTAGGGTTAAGGTGAATATTAGAAAATTATTCTAAGGTGTGGGTAAGGGATTTTCTCTGTACTTCCAAGGGAGAGGTTAGTATATTGCCTTATAATCTTCATTTCTCTTCATAGTGGAATTTTGCATCTATGGTTTTTTACCCTAGTTTGGGATTTTTCCATGTATATCTTGTCTTGTGGTTTGTTTGAATGCTTTTATTCCTTTCTAGTTTATATTTCTTCATGTTTATCGTTTGTGGGTGAGGCCTGAGATTGGATCTAGGCTCACTGCATTGTTGGCGTCTTGCGCAACAACTAGTATCAAAGCTATTGGTTTAATTCTATTGGGAGCGATGGCGGAAGATGGGAAAACTAGAATTGAGAAGTTTTATGGTTCAAACTTTGCCTTCTGGAAGATGCAGATAGAAGATTATCTGTATCAGAATGACCTCTATATTCCTCTAGGAGGAAAAGAGAAGAGACCAGAAAAGATGACAGATGATGAATGGTTTTTACTGGATAGGAAGGCTTTAGGAACGATCCGACTCTCTTTGTCTAAGAGCGTCGCCTTCAGTATATCTAAAGTAAAAACAACGAAAGAATTAATGGAAGCCCTAACCACCATGTATGAAAAGCCCTCAGCATCCAACAAGGTTCATCTTATGAAACATCTATTCAACATGAAGATGTCAGATGGTGGGAGCGTGGCAGAACATCTAAACAAGTTCAATACAGTCACGAGCCAATCAGAATCCGTTGGCATTGCTTTTGAGGATGAGGTCAGAACATTATTGATCTTATCTAGTTTGCCAGACAATTGGGATGGTTTGGTGATTGTTGTGAGCAATTCTTTAGGGTTGACAAAGTTGAAATTTAATGATGTGACCGGTCTAATTCTCAGTGAAGAATCTAGAAGGAAGGCATCAGGAGTTTCAGGAGACTCAGGGAATGCTCTAAACGTTGAAGGAAGAGGAAGATCGTTGAATAAAAGTGGCAATAAACACGGGCGTTCTAAGTCGAAGAAGAAGTCCAAGGGACCAAAAGACAAAGACGGGTGTTGGCATTGTGGCAAGAAGGGGCACATGAAACGTGATTGTAGGGCGCTCAAGAAACAAGAAGGAAGCTCTCAAAGCGGGAAGGATTCAGTAAATCTGTCTGAGGAGAGCGACACAGAGGCATTGATCTTGTATCTTGATGCGAGGAATGAGTCTTGGGTTATAGACTTGGGTGCTTCGTTTCATGCCACTTCATGTAAGGAAGTTCTGCGTGATTATGTGTCAGGTGACTTTGGGAGAGTCTACCTGGGTGATGATGAACCGTGCAATATTGTTGGAAAGGGGGATGTTCATGTAAATCAGAAAGACGAAACGGTCTTGAAATTGAAGGATGTCAGACATGTACCGAGTTTGAAACGTAATCTGATCTCAGTGGGACAGTTGGCCGATACCGTTTATGTGATGACATTCACCAGTGACTCCTGGAAGATCACAAAAGGTGTCTTGATAATATCTCGAGGTAAAAAGGAAGGTACTTTGTACGTGACTTCAGGATCGTATAGTTCACTCTCAGTCGCATCAACTGGAGTGAATGGGCAGTTATGGCATCAGAGGCTAGGACATATAAGTGAGAAAGGGATGAAAGTGCTATTGTCAAAAGGGAAGCTACCAGGGCTGAAGTCTATTGACTTGTAATTGTGCAAGGACTGCGTCTATGGCAAGCAGAAGAGGGTAAGCTTCAAGAAGACGGGACGCGCTCCAAAGACACATCTGTTGGAGCTTGTACACACTGATGTGTGGGGACCGGCACAGGAATTATCTCTTGGTGGCTCACGTTATTTTGTTACCTTTATTGATAATGCTAGTAGAAAATTGTGGGTCTACTTCTTAAAACATAAATCTGATGCATTTGATGTATTTAAGAAGTGGAAAGTTATGGTAGAAAATGAGAAAGGTAAAACAGTAAAGTGTCTCTGATTTGACAATGGGAGAGAGTATTGTGATAAGAGGTTTGAGGAGTATTGTGCAGCAAATGGAATCAAACATCAGAAAACGATTCCAGGGACACCACAACAGAATGGTGTGGCTGAGCGTATTAACAGGACCATCCTTGAGCGCGCTAGGAGCATGAGGTTACATGCAGGGTTGTCCAAGACCTTTTGGGCAGATGCTGTGAATACTGCCGCATATCTCATCAATAGAAGTCCCTCAACACCATTAGATGGTGGGCTACCAGAAGAAGCGTGGACTATGGAGGAAGTGAACCTTGCACATCTCAGAGTGTTCGGTTGTACTTCATATGTTCACATTGATGCAGAGCACAGAAACAAGCTGGATGCAAAGTCCAGGAAGTGCATGTTTATAGGTTACGGGCAGCATGATTTTGGCTACAGGTTCTGGGATGCAGAAAACAGGAAAATCATCAAAAGCAAGGACATAGTCTTCAATGAAAAAGTGATGCATAAGGAAAGTGTGCAGGAAAATAAGGCCGAGAAAAAGGAATTCGTAGAGTTGGAAGAGTTGCCGAACATGGGTGTTACAGCGCCACAGGATGAGGCAGAGCCGCATACACCGGTTGTGAGGAGGTCTACTAGGGAGAGGAGACCCACGGTCCAATACTCACCCTCCTTACATTATCTACTACTGACAGATAATGGTGAGCTAGAGTGTTTTGAAGAGGCGTTACAGTCAGATATACGGGTTAAGTGGGAGCAGGCCATGGATGATGAGATAGACTCTCTTGAGTCTAATCGTACATGGGAGCTAGTCACTCTACCTAAGGGTAAGAAAGCTCTTCATAACAAGTGAGTTTACAGACTGAAGGAGGAGCACGATGGTTCGAAACGGTACAAGGCCAGATCAGTTGTGAAAGGGTTTCAACAAAAGGCAGGTATCGATTTCACTAAAATATTTTCCCCGGTAGTGAAAATGTCTACAATTCGCTTGGTCTTGAGTATAGTTGCTTCAGATGACTTACATCTAGAACAGCTAGATGTTAAGACAACCTTTCTTCATAGGGACCTTGAAGAAGATATATATATATATATATATATATATATATATATATATATATATGCATCAGCCGACAGGATACATAACACCAGGTAATGAGAATAAGGTGTGCAGACTGAAAAAGAGTCTATATGGCATGAAGCAGGCCCCGAGGCAGTGGAACAAGAAGTTCGATAGTTTCATGTCGGGAAACGGTTTTAGGAGATGTCATGCAGACCACTGTTGTTACTTGAAAAAGTTTGATACGTCTTACATCATCCTTCTTCTGTACGTTGATGATATGCTTGTGGCCGGTTCAAGCATGAAGGACATCTCAGATCTCAAAAGACAATTGTCTAGAGAATTTGCCATGAAGGATTTAGGAGCTGTAAAACAAAACTTAGGCATGAGGATAAAGCGTGACAAGGAAAACAAGAAATTAGTTTTGTCACAGGCAGAGTACATAGCCAAAGTACTTGATCGATTCAATATGGGATGTGCTAAGCCGGTTAGCACTCCATTCGCCAACCACTTCAAGCTATCTAAGGAGCAAGGTACAAAGACGCAGGAGGAACAAGATTATATGGCTAAAGTTCTATACGCGTCAGCTATTGGGAGTCTCATGTACGCTATGGTGAGCACGAGGCCAGACATTGCTCAAGCAGTGGGAGTTGTTAGCAGGTTCATGAACAACCCTGGGAAGGAACATTGGGAAGCTGTGAAGTGGATCTTTAGGTCTTGGTAGGTACTAAGGACGTAGGGCTGTGTTATGGTGGATCGGAAATCAAGTTACAAGGCTACGTGGATTCAGATTTGGTAGGAGATATCGACAGCAGAAGAATCACTACAGGTTATGTTTTTGCTCTGGGTAGTGCTGCAGTCAGTTAGGTCTCTCAGTTACAAAAGATAGTATTTATCAGTACGACAAAAGCATAATGTGTCGCGGCTACAGAAGCATGCAAGGAGATGGTGTGGATGCAAGGTTTTATGGAAGAGTTGGGTAAGAAGCAAGCAGATTGCAAGCTGTACAGTGACAGTTAGAGTGTAATACACTTGGCTAAGAATTCAGCCTTTCATTCAAGGACCAAGTATATTGCCATTAGATATCACTTCATACGTTCGTTACTGGAAGATGGATCGATTGCTCTGGAGAAGATTCATACAAGTGAAAATCTTGCGGATATGTTGACCAATGCGGTCACAAGGGAGAAGATGAAGCTCTGTTCAGCTTTGATTGGGCTTCAGGCTTGAAGATGGGGAGGTGGTACACTCCGGATGAAGAAGACAAAGGTTTATGGTAATGTGTCTCCAAGTGGGAGATTGTTGAGAAGTAGAGCCACATGCGCAGATTTCGTGTCGCAAGTCCTTTCGCAACTGGGATGCGAAAGGAGTTTTACGGATTTCATGTCTCAAGTCCTTTCGCAACTGGGATGCGAAAGGGAAGTTGCCAAAACTATAAATTGGGGTCCCTAGGGCTATTCTAGGGTTAAGGTGAATATTATGAAATTATTCTAAGGTGTGGGCAAGGGATTTTCTCTGTACTTCCAAGGGAGAGGTTAGTATATTGCCTTGTAATATTCGTTTCTCTTCATAGTAGAATTTGGCATCCGTGGTTTTTTACCCTAGTTTGGAATTTTTCCACGTATATCTTGTCTTGTGGTTTGTTTGAATGCTTTTATTCCTTTCTAGTTTATATTTCTTCATGTTTATTGTTTGTGGGTGAGGCCTGAGATTGGATCTAGGCTCACTGCGTTGTTGGTGTGCTGCGCAACAAGATCATCGATTGCATCACTATAATAACTTTAATACGATGATCAGCACTGTCCAAACATTATTCATTTAAATCAATGGTTAGTCACTCGGACATGATCTTGTGCTTGTGGCCCATATGAGACTTGGAATTTCATTATTTTTTGGCAAAGTATATATTTCAATGGGTTTATTACAACCATTGTGTCAAAAATTACATAAGTTCACTAATTAGAGATATTAAAGTTGATTTAGTAATTAAATTTAAATACTATGAATAACTACTTTTACATTAAAGTCGATTCTTAATCTAGGGTGCCAAACACAACAAGAGGATTTCAAATCCAAGGGGTTCCAAGGGGTTTCGAATCCACACTCCCAAACAGGCTCAGCTTTGGCATCCCAAGAGAGTATTTTTGGGATGACTCTAGTATTTAATGCTATATATAAATGTATCATTTAATAGTATTTTGACATTTAATGTTAGGAAAGATACCTACTTTAATGAGACTCATGCTTTTGCGTAAAAAAAAACTTTTGATAGAACTTTAGTATTAAATATTCTTTTATTTGTACGTTTCTAACTCCTACTCTTTAAATTGATATACACATGATATGATTGCCACGCAGCGTCTCCCTGATCATTTAATCAGGTTATGCCAGGCCATATGTAAACAATACTCTTGATACAATACGTGAATAGGATTTTGTCCACTATTTAATGCGCAATCCTTACATATGGTGACATCTCATTAGTCCACAAAGTATGCCAAAACAGATGTAAACATCTATATATTGGGTTTTTGGGCACATTCAGAGGTCCTAATTTATAGCCTAATCAATGTCTGTAGGTTGTTTTTATCCCCATTGAGATCTTTTCTAATTGAACTAAAAACAACTATCATTGCTAAGGTTGGTGTATCATTTATCTAATGATCCTTTACTTAAATACACCCTAATTAGTTAAATCATTAGGTGAAATTTGTGCCTATGAGTTGAGAGCTTATAGTTAGATTAAAAACATGCTTAGACTAACAGATCTATGTAGTGTTTCGAACTTTGCCCCATCAGCATCAGGTCCCACTGGACAGACAGTCCTGATCTACTGTCCACTTACCACTATCTGATGGGAGGTTAGATGGCTGGGAGTTTGCTAACCATTCCCAACAGAATAATGGGGCTATGTGGGGGAAGGGGCCTATTGGGGATTTAAGGCCTAGCCCAAGTTTTGATTGGGCTTGAACCCACTATCAAATGGGCGAGTCTTGGTTCCAGTTCGAACTCCTTCCACTAAAATAAAGCTAGCTTTTCTTAATTTATAATCATGATCAAGAAGCTTGAATGTGGCCCAGATTGATTTTGTTTGGATGGTCTTGATCTTAGTTCTCAAAGCCCATGATAGTCTTTGGTGGGCCTGGGCTTACAAAAAGTATTAATGAGCTGGGCCTCTTGGGACAACGGAAGTTTGGGCCCGCACCGTTTGGGTGTATTGTTACTCAGATTTATTGTAACCGCCCATACTCTGGCCACAGGTCAGGTGGTTAGACAGTTTGATCTGGACGAGTTCCAGCAAGATGAGATGAATGGTCCTGATAGTGTAAAAACATGCCATGTTTGTGATTTTAGACGTTTAACAACTCCAAAAAACTCAGACTCGACTCAGCCAGATTTCACATAGACTCGAAGAAAAACTCAATCTGGTTGCAACTCAGTCAAAACGTTACAAAAACTTTTTTTAAAAAAAATGCTTAGTCACGAATCAACATTATTTATATTTTTAAATATTAAATATTACTAAAAAAAACTCAGAAAAACTCGTACAATTTTCGACTCGACTCGACTCGACTGGGTTTTGAGTTGACTCGACTCATCTGTTGGTCTGGAGACATCATACAAGGACTTTTTTTCATGATAATGCCATACAATAACAGTCAGTCCTCTTACTTTTCAAATTTTTGAATTTTAAATTAAGATAGGAAGGCCCAAAATTTTGATAACGACGTCCACCGGCCCACGAAAATATTTTTTGAACGAGTATAAGGTTAGGGAGTTGGTAGCCAAAGAAAAATAAAATAAAAATGGGTCGGTGGCATTGGATCGTCTCTTGTACACGTGGCATACATGTCCATCAACTCAATTGTCCAAGTTGTGGGGCCCGCTATGAGTGAAACATGGCTTGTCTGTACCTTTGATATCTAGTAGTTGGTGGTGAACACAGCCCTTGTCCGTACCTTTGATATTAAATAAACGCATTGTCTACTTAGAAACATTGGTCGCAAATAATGACTAGGTTTCAGACTCAGTCTAACCTAATGTATGATCGACCCGTGACTCAGTCAGTTGACTAGGTGAGTTACCAGGATTTCTTTACAACGTATTTAATGAAAGGTGTTAAATTCTAATTTAAAAAAAAAAAAAAAAAAATTAAGATTTAAAAAAAAAAAAAAAAAAAAAAAAAAAAACAGGGAAAATCTTACTTCCCATGTCCAGAAAACAATTCAATGAGTCACAACTCAACGAGTTAGGAAGAAAATCTAGTTCAAGATATGCTTGAACTAGAATGTTGTTTTGAGACTCAGTGAGTTGAGTAGGTGAGTTAAGAAAATAATTTTTATTAAAAAATATGAAAAATGCTAAAATTCTTACATTCATGAAGACATTAGCAATGATTTCCAAAGCTTTTGAATGACACTTAGGATGTGGACAATTTATTATTATAAAATTTGAAAATAACTAAAGTTAGAGACATTAACAACATATCGGAACTGATATGTGGGAAGAATCGTCGACCAAGTTGGCTCATTCATTGGCACCATTGGATATTCAATTCTTTGATTGACTCTTGGTACATTCCATGTATCACATTGTTAAAATAATAAAACTAATAAGCTATTTTGTAAAATAAGCTATATAGATTCTAAGGCACTCTCCACAATTGTAGCCTTGCATTTACTCTTTTATTGTTTCATTAATGGATGATATATCCTCTACAAACAACATACACCATGGACCTTTTCATGTAAATGTCTCAATAACTTATTAATGACCAATGTAGAAAAATGTGATTTACATGTCAACCTTGTAAGTATAGAATAACTAAAAACTATTTTGTCTTTTCAATAGTAGGCAACGCCATTTGTTACCATTTCTTCCTACATATCTTTAATCATGTTGATATATTAAACTCCTTAATAAATTTTCAAACTTTTCTATTTATTAGTCTTTTTTTTCAAAATAATCAAAAATTTCAAATTTCTCATTCATTTTTTCAAGCTTATCTCTTCTTTTGTTTTTTTTTTTTTTTTCAAAGTTATCTTCTTATTAAAAAAAAAAAACTTCTTAATAATTTTCAAATTTCTTAAATAAAAAAGTTACTTTCATTCAAACTTTTCAAAATTTTTTTTTATCTCTCTCTCTCTCTCTCTCTCTCTCTCTCTCTCTCTCTCAAACTTTTCAATTTTTGTAAAAACTTCTCTCTCTCTTTTTTTTTTTTTTTTTTCAAACTTCTCAATTTAATTTTTTTTTTCTATTTTTTCAAACTACTCAAATCTTTTTAAACTTATCTCTTTTTTTTTTCTTTTAAAAATATATTTTTTTCAAACTACTCAACTCATTTTCAAACTTCTCTATTTTTTTTTTCAAACTTTCAATTTTATTTTTTTTATAAATTTCTCTTTTTTCAAACTACTAAACTATTTTCCAAAATGCTCTTTTTTTTTTTTTCAAACTTCACGATATTTTTTCAAACTTCTTAATTCTTTTTCAAGCTTAATTTTTTCCAAACTTTTCTTTCTTTTTTTTTTCAAATTTCTCAATTTTTGTCGAACTTTGTTCTTTTTTCAAACTTCTTAATTTTTTAAAAAACCTCTCTCTCTCTCTCTCTCTCTCTCTCTCTCTCTCAATTTTAAATTATCAATTTTATTCAAACTTTTCACTCTTTTCTTTTCAAATTTCTCACCTTTTTTTCTCGAATGTGTTTTCTTTTCAAACTTCTTTTTTGTTTTCAAATTTCTCAAATTTAAAAAAAAATTTCTTTTTATTTCAAACATCTCTATTTTTTTCTATTAATTTTTTTAACTTCTTGCTTTTTTCAAACTTCTTTATTTTTATTTTTTTGAACTTCTCTTTTTATCAAACTTTTCAAAAAAAAAAAAATTGTTCATATAGCTCTCTTTTTTTAAGCTTTTATTTTTATTTTTTTCAAACTTCTTAATTTTTAATAGCTTTTTTTTTTTTTTTTTTCAAACTTTTCAATTTTTTTAAACCTCTCCTTTTTCACATGGACGATTCATATTTCATACCCATGACACATGTAGAATTACTCAAGGTCAGAGGTGGGCATCTCCGATCTGGGACCGAGTCCGGGTCCTTTGACTCAAACCGATCCATTGCACTGTTGGCCTGACCCGAACTAAGTCCGACTCGGTTAGGAAAACCGAGTTGGATCGGGTTGGGTACGGTTCAGATCAAAGAATTTCAATGATAGACGTTCAACCCCACTGCTTTTTGCAATGTGGTACACTTGATCTTTAGATATGTCTTATTTTTCGGCTCAAGCCTTAAGACGAGCCCGCCAAATGGATGGACGGTTTGGATATAACGCATACCTTGTGATGGGACCCACAGAACTTGCTATCTTCCGCAGCTGGGCGCTCCCTGCATGTGCGTGGTACACCTGCGAATCCGCTTCCTTTCTTCAAGGTGGTTTCTACAAAAGCTTTTTGACAGAAAGTTCCCGCGCAAGTATGCTATGTGGGCCCAATTCAATGTATATGAGAAATCCATTCCGCCCATTTGTTTTGCATGTTCATTTTAGGACATGTCACCAAAATTGACACAATAATAAATAGTGGGAATTCAGCTACCACCGTTGAAGCATTCATATGGCCATAAAAGTTTTGTATCAGGCTATCTTTCTATTTTTTTAAAAAACTTCATCCCATTGGGAATGGCCCTATAAACAGATTGGATAGCATATAAACATTAAGGTGGAGCCCAAGAAAGTTTCAACGGTAGGAATTTCTTTCCCCAATTTTCCCTCTCGTGTGACCCACTTTAGTTTTGTATCTTTCTCATTTTTGGTGGCACGTCCTTAAATGATCTTGCAAAATAAATGGACGGGATGGATTTCTCATAAACATTGAAGTGGGCCTCACATAGCATTGTTGTGCACGAACCTCATTGGAAAGGCTTTTGCACGGAATCCATGTACTGTCAGAGACTCAGAGCAGCTCGGTGCTCTATGCACATTGAGTTGTGCGCGCAGAGAGGACGATTCAGCTACTCCCTTGCCACTGCCAATGGTCGGTGTCGGTGCTTTGTGGACCCCACCATGATGTATTTATTTCATCCATGCCGTTCATCTATTCTTTTAGATCGTTTTATGGTATTAAAATAAAAATGAGGCACATCTCAATCTAAAGTGGACAACATCACAGGAAACAATGTTAAATGAATATTGTGCAGATCGAATCAGATTCAACCGGATCGGATTCCGGATCGGATCGGTCCGATTTGCCATTGACCCGAACTTGATCCAATTAACGGTCGGATCTACCTGATCCTATTCGAACCTGACCAATCCAGGCCGTCGGTTCTGTTTGAATCGGGTCGAACCGGGTCGGATCCACCAAATTGGGTCCAACGTGCCCAGCTCTACTCAGGGTGCTCACATAAGAAGGGGACACGGATTAGATACTATACGTTGAGTAGTGAGTCAGCTACTGAAGTGACATCACCAAGTTCTATGAGACCCACTATGATGTATGTGTTGTATCCACACAATCCATCCATTTTGACATATCATTTCAGGTATGAGCTAAAGAATAAGGTAGATAAAAAGCTGTAATGGACCCCAACCACAAAAAACAGTGGAGAGAGCAATTCTCACCTTTAAAACTATCCTAAGGCCCACCATAGTGTTTATTTGAAATCCAACTTGTTCAAAAGTTAAAAAAGACATGAAATAAGGGAAAACACAAATATCAGCTTCATCTAAAACTTTTGTGGCCTTTAGAAGTTTTTAATGGTGGGCGTCACCGTCACCACTATTTTTTGTGTTGGGGTTCACTGGAGTTTTGGATTTAACTCATTCTTTAGATATTGCACTAAAATGATCTCTCCAAATGGATGAAAGGTGCAGATACAAAATACATCATTGGTGGGGCCATGGAACTTGGTGACGTCACTAAAGTAGCAAGTTTAGCTATTCAACCAGTCAGTAGCTAATCTGCGCCCATAAGGTGTGCATGTGATCATTCCTCTATCTGTATATATGCTCACCTGCGAACCAGTTCATACGTATTACATACGAACTTTTTTGAGAACCCATCATACATGATGTGGATCCAAAATTTGAATCGTTCATGTGAAGCAAAACCTTGTGAAACCCCCAGAGCCCAAGTTTTACCTTAATCTAAAACTTTGATGGGCCATGAAAAGTGAAAACAGTTTCCTCCCTTGATTTGCATTTCTCTTTGCTATGGCCCACCAAAATTTTAGATTAGGGTGAAAATTTGACACATGAAGTTTTATGGGATTCCGCATCACATGGACCGTTCAGATTAGATACCCATAGCACGTGTGCAAAGGTGCACACGTGCGTAGGTGCGCGGGGGAGTATGACTATATATATATATATATATATATATATATATATATATATATATATATGTATATATGGGAAAAGGTACTATGCGCTAGAGCGCATACCGTCGTCCATGAGGTCGAGTTGGTGTGGGGCCCACCGTGATGTCGTTCGAACATCTACCCCCTCAGTCAGATGCACCATCCTAGGTGGGGCCCACACGGCTGAAAATCACCTCAATCCGTGACTATTGTGGGCCACACCACGTACAGAAGTGGAGAGGAGTCGTGCACCATTGAAACATTCAAAACCAGTTGTGGGGGCTTTTTGAGAGGTTTCTTCATGATCGAAACCGTCCATCATGTGTGTCCCACTTGAATGTAATTTTAAACCACTTTTCAGGTGGTATACACATCTCAGGTGGGGCCCACCAAGTGCTTTTACATGTTTTTGCTTGTATACTTATGTTTTCAAATGGTATGGCCCACCTGATCACGGTGGATGGATGATTTTGGGCCGTCCAGGCCCAAAATGGGACGATGCATCTGGTGGACGGTGTGGATCTTCGAACGGAATCACGGTGGGGCCCACCCCAGCTCGACCTCACGGACGACCGCTTTACGCTCGAGCGCATAGTACCTTTTCCCTATATATATATATATATATATATATATATATATATATATATATATATATAGTTTGATCATGTACTAACCAATTAATTTTCCTTGAGAGGAACATCCTTCATTTTTTAAAGACTCACCACCACGGAAGATCTGTCCTATCATTAGATGTGCAATGCTAATTTATCACTTCGGCAAAAACAAAAGGTTGACTGTAATTTAGATAGGCGACACCAAATGAAATGATGAGTAGAGATGTGGGGCCTAAATATCAGGCCCATCCACTATACATGTACGCAACAACGAGGAAAATAGTTTAGAGGGTGAGTGGTTCATGCACACTGCTTCCAATTGCGTGGTCCACAAAAAACATTGAAGATGCTGATTTTTTATGATCTGTGCCTAGCATTGGGTGGGTGACGCAACTGATGGTTGGGATAGATTTTAAAAAACAGCCTGATTGGGGCGACTTGAGTGAAAAACATTTCCCTCCTCTATTTCCCTCTTCTTTGAAATGCAAATGGTGAAAATTTAAATATTACTCAAATCCTGTGGGCCTGGCCAAGCCGTTGGGCTTTTTGAATATTTGAGTCGAAGCCTAATCCGACTTAGAAACGGGCTTCAGATTTGAGCCTGAGCTCGGCCTTGGGTCTACAACCATAGCCCGCCAAAGATGGGCCAGGCCCCGAAGTCGGATGGGCCAACCCGGCCCATTGACACCCTAATCGAGAGGCCTCCATATAGGAGAACTAAGTGTATTTGCTCGTGTGTGATGGACGAATGACATCACAGGAAACTTTCATATGAATGCGACCTATGAAAGATCTGTGACATTCATTATGTGAAAATTCCTGGACCTGAGCTAAGAAAATCCTACCGGCAGTTCAATTCATACATATACAACAAGTTTGGACTGTTTGTGATTTCCTTGTACGTTTATCTGTTTATGTAAGTTATGTGCATTTTTAAAATAATCATAACTATTCGATGTTTCTCTGTTGAATCCTAACAATATTTACCGGAGGATGGTTGGTTTGGATCTAGCTAATATCTTCCAAGTGACGACGTTATAGAGGCGAGTGCTCAAATGTATTCAATCGAGTTCACTTTTATTGCAGTTCCTTAACGGTCAAAAACTACGTTTTTCCTGGCCGGTGCGGCCCTTAGCATGAGGGCTGAAAGTCGGGCGGGTTGCGGGCCGGCTGGTGCTCAACCCTAATCCAACCCAAGGTTCCCATACCTCAACCCTAACCCAACCCAACCCAAGCTCGGGTTGGGAATTCTCAACCCAAGCCCAACCCAAGCGGGCTTGGTCAGGTTGATTGGGTTGGTTGAGCATGTGTTAATATTTTAGTTATTACATTAGTTTATTATATTTTAATATAGAGTTTATTTTTTATATCTATAATTTTATTAATTATATATGCGATTATTCATCATAAAGAACTTCATTTTTTTATTTAAAAAAAGGCTAAAATATCGGACAACTATTCTTTTAAAAGTCACGTAGCATAGCACGCAATCTAATTGAGAGAGAAATCTGACATATCTTGTTAGCTTGAGTCATTGGAAATGACGTGGACAAATGAGACCTGAAATCACTAGTGTGCCTTCAACACAAATGATCTACACTTAATTATAATTTATAAGTAACTTATATATTAATCGAGTTCGGATTGGGTCGGGCAACCCAAGACCTTAACTTGAGCCCAACTCAAGTTTTATCAGGTTAGTGTTTATATAGTCCAAGTTTGAGATTAGACCCGATATATCTTGCCCGAGCCCAACCCAATGTCAAGTCGATCACGGGTCGTTCTGGTTGAACTCGCCCAACTTTCAGCCCTACTTAGCATGGGGCCCACTTTAATTTATATATTCTGTATCCACTCCGTCCATCAGGTTTTTCAGATGGTTTTAGAATATTCTTCCAAAAATGATTTAGTCCAATTAGTAGGTTTATTATACCAGAGGAAACTTTTGTGGCCCATTAATGGTCAATAACCACTGTTTCCTATGTTATGGTTCACCAGATAAGTAGATCATGATCTGTAAAAATGGATGGACAGCATGGATACAGAATACATAATCAAGGCGGGTCCCACGGTAAGGGCCGCACCGTAGTGGGTGAGTCCTGGGTACCACGTAATCCGCCCCCCGTTCGCGAACCACTCCCTCCAGCAAGCAAGGGACTTTAGTTTGAAATAAACCGGCTGCGTGTGATGCTTGATACGCATGCAGTTTAAAATGCCATACGTGTGGCATAAATTAACTAAATTTAAACCGTCTAAACTTTTGGAATCCACTTTATCCATCTCAAAGTAAACGAAAAAAAAAAACGACTGACTACACAATCCTACCGTCTGATTGTTGGACCCTTGCTTGTTGATACAAGCCCATTGGACTTTATCATCAACCGTCCGATGAATGTCTAATAATCTGATAATTGGATAATTGAATAAGTGTATTTTCTGGTTTTATGATACATATAAATTCTTTTCATAATTTGGACCGTTTAATTTGAACGAATGGTATTATATGTATGCTATTTCTAAGTGCATGTATATCATACATCACACTCTACGAGGGTATCGAAGATTTTCTCCGGAGTGTCCCCTCAAGAGCGGATTAGGTGCCCCCCTTGCCGTGGGCCCACCTTAATGTATATATTCCATATCAACTCCGTCTATACATTTTTCTATATCATTTCTGTGCATCTTCCCCCCCAAAATGAAGTATATTCAAATCTCAGGTGGACTTACTGTGAAATAGTGGTTTTTGGCCATTTAAAACTTCTTACTAGCCACAGGAGTTTTTGATAAAGATGATATTTAGCTTTTTTTCCTTTCATCCAACTTTTTTAAAACTTATCAACAGGTTGGATTAAATTTTTTTTTTTAAAAGGAGGGCCTTAGTAAGATTTTAATGGTGGAGCGTTCAATCATACTGTTTCCAATAGAACAGTCCGTCTAAATTTGGATCTACTTCCTTTTTTATTTCCTGACCTAAGATTATCTGGAAAAAGGAATAGACAGTACGGATATAAAAAATATATATATAGATGGGCCCCACTGTAACGACCGCACCGTTATATGTAAGGCATGTGCCACAGCTAATCTGCTCGCCGCCTCGACGGGAAGCGGATTGCGTGGTGTGAAACACACTACTCCTTCAAGTGGGGCTGAAAGTGGGTTGGTTTGGTTGGGTTGGGTTGGGTTGGGGCTCAACCTTAGCCCAACCCAAGGTTGTTGTATCCCAACTTGAACCCAATCCAACCCAACCTCGAGTTAGTAATTCTCAACCAAAGCTCAACTCAAGTGGGTTCGGTCGGGTTGGCAGGGTTGGTCGGGTGAATATATACTAATATTTTAATGATTACATTAGTTTATTATATTTTAATACAAATTTTATTTTTTATAGTTATAATTTTATTAATTATATATGTAGTTATTTATCGTAAAGAACTTCATTTGTTTTAAACAAATAAGTTAAAATATAAGACAACTACTCATTTAAAAGTTGCGTTGTGTAGCACACAATATACTTGGGAGAGAGAAATCCAACATTTCTTGTCAGCTTGAGTCATCGGAAATGATGTGGACCAATGAGACCAGACAACATTAGAATTTCCTATGTCTTCAACACATACTATCCACACTCAATTATAATTTATAAGTAACTTATATATTGATTGGGTTCGGGTTGGGTCAGGCAACCTAAGACCTCAACTTGAGCCTGACCCAAAATTTATTGGGTTTATGTTTGTAATAACTCAAGCCTGATATTGGACTCGATACATCTTGCCCAAGTCCAACCCAATGTCAAGTCGATCACAGGTCGGTCGGGTTCAACCCGCCCAACTTTCAACCCTACCTTCAAGGTGTGTTGACGTCACCAAATTCTGTTGGTCTAACCATGATGATATCCACATCGTTCATACATTCTTCGAGATAATTTTATATCAGTAGCCCAAAAAAAGTTAGATACAGAGATTAAGTGGACCACAGTGTAGAAAGCAGTTGAGGTAATGATGTTTATAAGGCCCACCCTAATGTTTATTTGACATCCAACCTGTTCATAAGGCAAAAATTACCTGGATTCAGGGAAAAACAAAGGGTAATTTTTTACTATAGGCATGACTTTTCACCTATTTAATCCAATGTGACCGACCACAAACTTAGATAACCAAAGTAGACCATTGACTGTACGAAGAGCCTATTTTGGATGAAAATAACCCTCCTTCTTCACCTGCTTCTTACCTTAATCTGAGGGTATTTTGGTCCATCTATACCCTAAAAATCACCTTCCAACCACTAAGTTTTCCGTCAGTTAAAAAACTAATTACCCTAAAAGACACTGTCTACTTTGATAATTATTTCAAAAACAAATATCATTTTGATCCAAAAATTCACAGGTCCTCGAGATTTGGGGTAGATGTTCAATCCCCACTACTTTTTATGGTGTGGTCGACTTGATCTCTGAATCTTCTTCATTTTCGTGGTGCCCTAAAATGATCAAGAACAATGAATGGACAGATTGGATATAACAAATACAACATAGTGGAGCCCACTTGATGACGTCAAAGGCCAACCATGCAATCCGCTTCCACCTCGACAAACGTGCACGAGGTTTGTCAGGAAGTGGTTGCGTACTGAGTAACTCAGTACCTTAAGCTTACGGAGTAAATTCTGTGGAGTCCACCTTGATTTATGTATTTTATCCGCTCCATCCATCCATTTTAACAGATAACTTTAGAGCTTGAACATAAAAATAAAATATATAAAAACCTCAAGTGGACCACACCATAGAAAATAGTGTGGATTGAACATTTACCGTTGAGAATTTCTTGGGGGCCACAAGAGTGTTGGATCAAGCTTATATTTATTTTTTTCTCTTCATCCATGTCCGTGTGATCATATTAACAGGTTTGATGAGAAATAAACATCACTGTAGGCCCTAAAAAGGTTTCAACGGTGGAAATCATTATTCCAACTGTTTCCTATGGTATGGTCCACTTGATCTATGGGTATGATTAAATTCTGGCCTCAACCGTTAAAATAAGATAGAAAAACGGATGGACGGCATGGATAGACCACGTACGTTCACGGTGGGTCCAACAGAGTTTACTCAGTACGATAAGAGGGTACTGAGTAACTCAGTACGCAATCCGATTTCGGTTTTTCAACGTATCACCTACACGTGCTCGAATTCATACCGACGTATACAACAAGTTACATAGCTGTTGATTTAGGTCTTTTTGATTGATATAAACCGTTGATTTGATAGGGCTCTGCCTGTACGGGCGATCCTCGAAAAAATACCCGGATTTGAATATTTCAACCAATTGATTACACAAAGTTATAATTACCGTTCATTTTCAAAGCTCTAAAGCCAGATTATCAACGGGTTGAAATAATCCAAGCCTTTTATCAAAGCGGGACTCGTCATATAAACGGTCTGGATCATTGGAAGACGATCCAGATCGAAGACAGAGCCCCGACGTATCATATTGCAATACTGATAGATGTATTTGAGCAACCTCTTTGAACACCGTCTCTCCACATAAGAAGTCTCCGCAAACCGCTCTCAAAATCTCCCTTCGTCCTTCCCTCTCTCTCTGCGCGATGGAATCCTTCGTTAAACAAGAACCCCTTGAACCTGTGGAATTTACAGCCCATGCCACTGCACCATCGTCAAACCCCTCGAACGCCCTCCCTGTAATCGATCTTAGCACCAGCAGCAGCGATAGCGATTCCGACGACGATGATTTGGACGGTCCGGATTTCGCATACAAAAGATCGAGGGTTTCGGACGGCGAGGAAGGCGGCCCGTACAAGAAGCAGAAATTCGATGATTTGCCGCTCGGATTCCTCGATCCGCTCCCCTCCGACGAGGACCTCCCGCTGCTTGATGCGGAGCCGATCTCGCGGGCTCCGCCAGCGGTCGCCCAGGCCTGCAAGCAGTTCTGGAAGGCAGGGGATTACGAGGGGGATCCTGTCAAGGAGACCAAATCCATTTCCGGTAATTCCGAAATTTCCCCCTTTTATGATTTTTATTTTTTAAACCTTTCGTTGACTTTTTAATTCGTTTTTCTGTGGGTGAATGCAACTTGCAAATTGCCATGTGCATGGTGGTTGTGTGCATGAGTATGAACTGCACAATGTACTAGATCACATAATGGCTCTCCTGCATTCTTCGCCAATGTTCTTTTTCTCTGTTTTTTTTTTTTTTTTTTTTTTTTTGTTTTTTTTTTTTTTGTTTTTTGTTTTTGAATTTATGTGTTTGGTAATTCATTTTGTCGCTTTCAGAATGGGTGGGCAATTGTGCTGCTGTTCTTATCTATTACTACTATTACTGTAACTTTTTTTTTTTTTCTGGGTAACCACTGTTGCAATGGCTTCTCGAAATCTTGATTTGAACTTATCCCTTTGTTTCATCGTCGTTTTATGGTATCATTATGATGGGGTGAATATAATTGTGAATTTGTGATTGTTCTGGAGAGTGAACATGCATTACCAGTTGCCAATTGGATTATAGGCTTGGGAAACTCTTTTTTTTTTTTTTTTTGTAACAATTTTATTATAAAGAAAAACAAAGGCCAAAGAATAACCAAATGCAAATTAGAGGGCAGACCTAGATAAAAATGAGAGGAGAAATTCAGCAAGAGTCTTAATATTTGAGGCCCAGCCCATTCCATTCGATTTTGCCCTTCTAAACACCTCTGAAACCAGCCCACTACGATTACGAAAGCGCCAATTATTCCTCTCCCCATAATGCCCAAATGCCTGCCAATAAGGATAGTCTCCAAAGCATCCTCCCTTTCTTTCAAATCCCCATCCCCCTGCCAAGACAGAAAGAGACTCTCAATGGAACCTGGCACAACGCTTGACACGTCGAAGATCACCAAGAACCTCTCCCATAACTCATTTACAAAGTGACGTTGAATAAAGAGATGATCAACAAATTCCTTATTTTGCATACACAACATGCTGGCATTAAATATTACTACTGTCTTCCTCATCTAAACATTATCAACTGTGAGTACCTTATTCCGTCCCACCAACCGTGCAAAAATTGCTACCTTAGGGGGAGCCTCATAGTGTCAAATGAAAGCAATGTGCCCATTATGCTCTCTTGAAGATCTCCCAAGCTAACCGAGAATCGACCGGACTTGTCTTTATTCCACACCAATGCATCCCTAACACCCAAAGAAGAACAAATACTATGACGCCGCTCCAACATATTAATGAGCTCAACCTTTTCTCCTTTTGACAAATTCCTTTGACATGGTGGAGAGCACACTATCCCATTACCTGAAATTGAATAGCACTGAGAATAATTTAGCTAACCTTGGAAATCATCATGAGCACCCTCTCACCTGTCTAAACATCCTCCCAATAGTGAATCCTCTTTCCATCTCCTAAAGAGAATTCAATCATCTCCTTGACCTTGTTCCCCATCCTGATAAATATCTTCTACAATGCTGAGGACTTAAAAAAGATGAATCTTTCTTGTCCACCTTTTCCCCTCCTTTATACCTTAGTACCATACTTCCTTGCTTTCACCTTTTTTCATAAACAACCCTCTGTACCAACTCTCCATAACCATTTACCTATTAACATTGAATTCATATAACCATCAACTTCCTTATGCTTGCACCCCCCTCCCTATAAGACATGCATCTCATCCCACTTAAACGTATGAAGTTTATGCTTCTCTTCTGCTCCATGCCATAAAAAAGTCACACCCTAGCTTCTCCATCCTGTCCAACACGGGCTTTGGGCATGTAATGAGGGGCAAAACTTAAAGAGGTAAGTTCAATAATGTTGCTTTTATTAACACCAATCTTCCTCCCAATGAGAGATGTCGTTTTCTCCACCTCGACAATTTCCTTTCAACTCTTTCAATAACTCATCCTAATAAAGTAAGGTCGAGGTACGAAGAAGGAAACACCCTTGCATAACCAAACACCGCTGCAAGCTTCTCCACCTCTTTAGATGTACCAACACCCAACATCTCACATTTGAGAATGTTCACCTTAAGGCTTGATACTACCTTGAATCACTTAATAATCTTTATCAAATTATCCACCTTGGCTTCTTTCACATCACAAAATAGAATGTTATCATCCACAAAATGAAGTTAGGAGACTTGAAGCGCTGCTTTATCCACATTGAACTCACTAATGAGACCCACCAGCAATCCTTTATTTGGCATATTGGTTTGGGCTTCTACTACCACCACAAACAAAAGAAGCGATAGCGGATCCCCTTACTGTTCACTCCCCAAGTGCAGGGTTGTGATGTAGTAATAAACTCGGTGAGACCGAGGTCGAATCCCAAGGGACTGATACCTATACGCTCTCTGAAACTAAGTAGAACTAGAACTAGACTAAGATGTAATCTAAATCAAGCGAATATGAGGGAATAATTGTGAATAGATTAATTAAAAACTAATAAAAATAAAGGTGAGAACTAGGGTGCCAAGGATCCACTTGTAGCAATTGGGAAGTTACCTTATATTGATTCAAGGATACAACTGGAATCAGAGTCCTATCCTATCCAGTTGGTAAGAAGAGATTTGTCAGACCTCTGAATGTCTCATGGATCTAATCATCAACAGATATGATTGGTGTAGATTTGAAAGTGATCCCGTCACCTAACCATGCCCAGGAGACTATGACAAACAACATCAATTTACCAAACCCACAGTCAATCACAAGAGAATTGTGAAAGTTAGGAGGGGTTCCATCACCCAACCATGCCCAGGAGACAATTGTGAACAACAGGGCCTCCTAAGTTCACAATCTCACAATGAAAAAGACATATTCAAAGCTATTGCAGATCTACTGTAATTTGAGTCACAATAAACCATTAAAAACTAAAAATATTCCTTAATAATTAAGAGTCCATAAGCATTCAATAATCATGAATCAAAACAAAACTACCATCCTAATCACGCTACAAGCTTCACCTCTTAGCCCTAGCTAAGAGGTTTAGCCCAACATGATTGGACTAATACTCAAAAGAAAAGAAAAACAAAACCAACTCTCTTGTGCACGTTCCAGCAGTCCACCACTGGCTCTGGAAAATAGAATGCCTCTACGGCCGCTCCTCTTAGATGCCAAAAGATCCCTCACGTCCACTTCTCTCCTTCTTTGTATAAGCAACAGGGAGGCGACCGGCTGGGAGTCGGCTGCGGAAGCTTACGCAGCAACAACCGCGTGCGTAGTAGATAATGCAAACATACTTGCGTTTGGATTGGATTTTCGGGACAGTGAACGTCCCGAACTTGATTCCAACACCTAGGCTAGGGTCTTGGCCACCTTGTGAGTCTTCTGGACGGTTCAGATCATCGAAAATATCATGATCTGGGCCATGCAACTCCCCGAAAATTCCGGTTTTCCCGGACGCGAAATAGAGGTGTGCTTCTTGCGCCGGCTGCCGGTGGGGCCCACTTCTTGGTGTTTCTTGAAAAATCCAGTCCGTTCGTTGGATTGATCACAGAAAACCGATCGGTCATGATCGGTTTTGGGTCGGGTTCGTGGTGACTCACAGAGGTTTGCTCAGCGCCATCCATCCTGCGTTGAAACCTTCATATAGATGCAACATTTTGAGAAAATCATGAAACACACTAGGGTACGGTCGTTTTTACCCCCTCATTCCAATGAACGGTGTGGATCATTGAAATAGGTTGTGATGGTGGCCCACCAAGAGTCGAACGCAACTCCCTGTTTGCGTAAATCTTGGTTTCCAGATTCGGTCAGGTTAGCACATGCTGACCGCATTCAACAGTTCAGTGCACCTCCTGTGCACATGAGATGTGCATACTCACGTTATGTAAGGTGGGTCCTCTGTGATGTTTATGAGAAATCCAAACCATCCATCCGTTTTTTCACGTCATTTTAACCATGGGGACCAGGTTTGAAGCATGTCCAGATATCAGGTGGGCCCCAAATTGAAGATTAATGAGCTGATCTGTCCGTTGGCCCACTTCCCGAGGTATCCAATGGCTGAAAATTGACGTGTACGGTTAATTTATGGTCCTCGGGCCATGTACGAAGATTCGAACCAAACGGGTGGTGACAACCCTGTGATCTTATATTCTGGCTGACTTTCAGGCCACTTGAACTTCAATTTCTTGGTTTTCTCGGATCTCTAGCATGTACATCCGTCGATCTTAGTCCCCTGGAGTCCGTCCCTTGCCTTGGTGTCATCAAAACGTTAATTTCATGCTTTTAGCTACCTATTTCGATCCTGGCTCATAAATACACCTTGCATCATAAACACGAGTAAAGCGGACCATTAAAGGATATCATGTTCATAAATCCAGGCAATAATTAAGGTATGATATGCAATATTTGACCCTCAACACTTGCTGATCCCTCTTGATGCCTTGAAAAAGCTTTTAGGAAATTCATTAACCAGAACCAAGAACTTGGCCGACTGAATGCATTCTTGTTTCCACCTTCTCCATCTCTGCCCACATCTCAGCCTACATAACATGTAATCAAGGAAATCTCAATCGATATGATTGTACACTTTCTCAATGTCAAGTTTACAAATGATACCCTTTTTACCTTACCTATGACACGAATAGATGCATTTTGTCAGCAATTAAGCCGCTCTCCAAAATTCTTCTTCCTACTATGAACGCTTCTTGGACATTGGATATAATGTATGAGAGAACCGTGCGAAATTTGAAAGCCAACAGCTAATATTCCTTAAGGACCTCCAATAAGGTTGATAAGCCTAAAATCCCTCAAGCTATCTTCATCATCCTTATTCAAGATTATAGCTATGAAAGATGCATCCAATTTTAACGAAAGAAGACCTTTGTTGAAAAACTTAATAAAGTCTATTAAATCACCCTTCATCTCGCAGAACACCTAAATGATTGCCATGGGAAATCCGTCTAGTCCTTGTGTCTTGTCTCTACCCAAAGCATCCACCGCCACCTTGATTTCCTACTTAGAATATGGTGTCGAAGAAGCACAACTTCTTCTCTACCCAAAGCATCCATAAGAAAGTTGCTCAAGTGCTCGTTGTCCAAATTCGCATGAGGGAGGTCTATGATTGTGCATGTTGGTGTCTTTTGGACTAATTAGTTCGGATGGCTTTTGCAACATTTTGGAGATATTAGGCTATGACTTTCATTTCTTCAGCTTTGTTCCTGATCCAATGCTTAGGGCTTTTGGCCAGTGTTTTAAATAGTGGTAGCATGTTGTGTAGTGGTCAGCCCTCCGTAGCGTGTAGCATAAAGCTACACAATACTTGTAATTTTTAATTCAAAACTAGAAAAATATGATAAATAATAAGAAAAATGGAAAAATAAAAATAAAAATACCTAAATGGTGATTTATTTTTTGAAGTATAAGCATGTTTAAACAAGTTATTAATTATCATTTATCAAAAGCCAATCCACCTATATAAACCAAATGCAAATAATTATCACACCAACAACTTTCTAAGCAAACCACTTTAATTAGTAATGTCTATTTAAAGCCACAAGTCATAAGTATGAAAATAAATAAAAATTTTACAAACTAAAAGTATTAAATACAATACAAGTATCACATTCCTCAACATTAGATACTAAGAAAACATTAAAAAAAATACTAAAAAAATAAAATAATAAAAATTACAATGTAGCGTAAGCTACATGCTATGTAGTTGCAATGTATGATATGACCCATGTAGTATACACTATGGTGGATTTATGCTATTTAGTACACTACATAGCGCTACAGTTACGCTATGCTACGTAGCGTACACTACCACTACACCACGAGACCCTTGTGGAGGTTGATTTTCTTGCTGAATTGCCCACATCTTTCAGGGTTTTCAGGTTAGAATTTAATGGGATCTTGTTGCTAACTGGGACTAGTGGGTGTGTGAAGAGCAAATATAATCATGGAAGTAGGGTGGTAAAGGTTTACTTGGTCTAGATCAGGGTTGAGGACCCATGCATAGTGGTAGCATAAACTGATCTCCATGAGATTTGTATTTTACTTGGTTTGAATGATTTCATGGCTCAGTGGAGATGGCGCCTTCCCATGCAAATCTATGTATATCATAGAGGAAATTTTGGATCATTGTCCCATTCAGATTTTTTTTTTTTTCCAGTTATTGTGGAAGTAAGACTATCATAGTAGTATTTGGGTTTCTTTAGTGGTTTTGTGGTCAGTATGGAGGGTAAGAATCAATATGACTTGTAAGTTCTAATAGCAAGTTGGAGTCCACTTCCCAAGTAATTAAGAGAGTTAGGGGATACATTACTGTTTGGGGGAGGTCTTCAAATTGAGGGTTTTTTTTTTTTTTTTTTAGTGGTCCAAATTCTTTCTAAAAAGACTTGAGTTAAGAGGATTCATTGGCAATGAGATGCTCTTTGTAGCTGTAGGGCTTTTTTGTCCTAGTCATCCACTTCCTTTAGGGCGTGTTTGGACGGGCCCATCCCATGGGATTGGATTGTATTAGGGTGGATGGCAAGTAATGATGGCTATGTCAGTGGATTGCTGGCAATCCCATGGGATTGCTATATCCAGGGAATTCACCACCGAGTATGTTTGGCTCGCTTTGGCCAATCCGGAGAATACGTCACCAATCCGGGATTGCTCCGTCTAACCAAACATGTCCCAAGCAAAATAGATGAGATTAAGAGGGATTGGGTAGATTTCAAGGTAATGATGGTGATGTCAGTGGATTGCTGACAATCCCATGGGATTGCTATATCTAACTTCTGCTGGTTTGGCATGCCCGGCCAAATCCCGGGATTGCTCCTTCCAATCCATCCTAATACAACCCAATCCTATCCACCCTACTCGACCAAACAAGCCCTTATTGGGAACAATGCTTGGAAGCTTAGAGTTGCTGGATATTTGCTGCCCAATTGCCAATGGGTTTTTACTCAGCCCACTGTCGAGGTAGTATTTTTTCATTTTATCTTTGAGAGGAGATGCTCGCTTAGCTTTATAATCAGTTTTCCATGTTACAGTGAAACATATGATTCGTTTGGTTGATTACTTCTCAGTCAATGGATTTATGTGAACACCAACAACAATATTGTCACACCCCGTAATTCGGATACAAAGTGTGCACCCTCATACCCGAGTTATAATCCATGACTTGTACACCAAGTGTGCATGATTCCAATCATCATACAGTTGTTGGGGAGGCATAATTTAATGTATTCTAAGTTCACACTGACTCATACAATCGCATACTTTTCCATCACCATATTCGTCATATTTGCGATCACATAATTAAATATAAAATTCCACTACATCCTCCCATTTGGGACTTTATTCATCTATAATCTCAAGTACCGTTCAACATAATCATGTTTATTAACAGTTCTAAATCGACCTAAACATCAGTAGTTATAATAAGGAAGCTTAATCTTCTAATAGTCAATCTTATAAACAATTCATCCATTCAACGCAACGAGCTCATCTTTTATTAGATACGACCATTGGCCCTGTGTTTCATCCGCCAAACGGGCCTCGTTCTTTGGCACTTGGTTCGGATTTCCTGTCTCATTCGCCTCTATACGGTTGTCATCCCACAACGTTAGCTGGCCAAGCTAGTGAGTGAACCTATCATGGTTCATACACAACACAAATAAGATGCACAAGCAACGTCCAATATATGTATATGCAGGTATGAACATGTATGCAAGAATGTCATGCAATGTATGTCAAGTGGGATGATCGTCCACTTGCTTAGGTTGAACATCCGTCAACCCGCTTCTGCACCTAGCATGCTTCTACTGTAGGTAGGCATGGGCAAGGCCCGCATCTACTCCATGAGTAGGCTCCCACTAAATGTAGGCATCTGGGTTCTACCATAGGTAGGCATGGGTAAGGCCTGCATCTAATCCATGAGTAGGCTTCCATTAAATGTGGGCATTCGGTAATGAATCTACCAGGAGATCCCCTAGGAATCTAGGCACGAGGTGTGCATGCAGTCATCTAGAGTGGGCCTCTAGGAATCAATGCAGGAGTGTTATGGATGCATGTAATGCATGCTTAATGCAATATGCATCGACATACTCAGTCATTAATAATTACATCTCCTAGTACGAGAGGAAATGATGAATTTATGATTGTAAGGATTTTACATGTCCACATATTCAATTCACATTACTATTTGTTCAAAGCATGAATCATACGCAAAGATCATCTTAACATGGTAACACAACAACATAGCAATCATAACAATCATAGCATTTATCTTAATTGTACATATATGAGTCATGTTGGGATTCACTCACCTGTTCTTGGTAGAACTAAATCCGCCGAACAATCAAAAAGTTTCGAACCTGGAATCCGAATCCCTATTAAAATAGTTTAAACAATCACTAATTCAATTCATCTATTCCATCTAGTGGAGCCCACTCTTGTTTAAATATCTTAGTTTGAAATCTGAAAAACAACACGGGAAGTTGTCGATCAATTCGGTCGATCGATTGAGCCAGCTCGAAGGCTCTTGATCGATCCCTTCGGTCAATTGATCACAGATCGAGGAAATTCGGATTTTACATCTCAAGTCTCTGGACACTTTTGGTAATCTTCGATCGATCGAACCCTATTCATCGATCGATCGATTGATAAGGACCAAATTTAATTCAATTTGGTCGCTGGACAAATTTCACCATCTTCGGTCGATACCCCCGATCGATCGAGACCGCTCGAGGATCTCCTCGATCGATCGAACCTGACTCCGATCAATCGAGTGAATTCCCGAATTAAAACTTCTGATTGTTGGACAAGAATTGACCTGTTTGATCGATTGATGACCATCTTCGATCAATCGATTGAAGTCGGTCGGGTCAATTACAACATTCGACTTTCCGAAAATTTTAGGGTTTTTCTTCTATTTCTTTAACCTTTATGGATTCAATCAATTCATGGTTTTGATCGAAACCATCCATTGGTTTTCTCATCTCCAGGCTTGGGAAAATCGAATCTCTTTTGTTGCTGATGAAAATAAAATATATACTGCAGCTAAAAATAAAAGCTACTGGAAAATAAAAAAGTGGAATTGCACAACATGATTCCTGTGGCTGACCGAATTAGTTGTGATAAGGCTTAGATGATGACGATGACGACGACAACTACTGCAATATCAGTGATATATCTTCAAAAAAAAAAAAAAAACAATGATAAAGTTGGGCATGGCATCCAGGTTTTTTTCAATGGGTTGTATGAAATCTGCACAAACATTGAGAGCTCAAGGTTAATGGTGTCTAGTGTTACTGTTGGCACTCATAATATTGTGATACTTATGGCAAAGATAAACAACGAATTTTCGTGGATGGTTTTCCTCCCAACAGGTCCTTTTCTTTTCTGTTGGTTTGGAGTTCCTTTACACTATGTGGCTAGTGTGGCAACTTCAGTAGTTACCATGTGCAGTTTCACAGATGGCATTGTTATTGCTGTACTTGGCAGTGTCACTGATACTGCAGGATGCTATTTTTATTTTCTGCAGCCGGAATGGATCATGTTAGGGTCCACCCAAGGTTTCTACATTCAAATGCAACCAGCCACAAGTGGGCTCTTGGAGGTAAATTTACCTTTTACAATCATCACAAATCGTTTTTATCTTTTCTTTTTCCTACAAAGCAATTTTTTTTTTTCCTTGAAGAATTACATTGAACTTTAGATTCAGTCAAAGGGGTAGCCATTTTGGGTAGTTAACTTTACTTCTTGGCATTCTGTTTCAACAGCTTTTGCTGAGCTTTTGGATAACTCTTTGGACGAGGTATTTGCAATTCTCTATGTTTGATCAAGTGCTGCTGATATCCTTAGCTTGTAGTCACCTAGACATCCCTTTTCTTGTCAGGTATGCAATGGAGCTACATATGTTAACTTAGATATGTTAGAAAATAATAAGGATGGGAGCAAAATGCTGCTGATTGAAGGTATGGAGTGGATTGTTATGTTTTGCTTAGAGCTCTTACCTCTTTGTACGAATTGATCTTATGATTTCTTCACCATCTATTTTGGAAGGGATGGTCACTGAATGCACCATGGCACTGGGCTATTTTCTTCAAATTGCTTACTAGTGTTTGTTCTAACATATGTAGCATTCTTTGTGCTTAGTGAAATATTCTGTTTGACTGTGTACTTGCAGATAATGGTGGTGGAATGGATCCAGATAAAATGCGTCAATGCATGTCTCTTGGATATTCTGCAAAAAGCAAGTTAGCGAATACTATTGGACAATGTGAGTCATCACTCCTTGCAAGATAAAAGAAGTCCAAACTCTTGATATTAATTTCTGAGTTCCAGAAGCTTCCATTTAAAATGGCTTTTATTGTCTTTCCTTTTTTCCATTTATTTATTTATTTTGTGTTCTTTCTCAGATGGAAATGGTTTTAAGACAAGCACCATGAGACTTGGAGCAGATGTGATTGTGTTCTCTCGCTGTCGAGGAAAAGATGGCAAAAGGTTGGCATTTTGCAAACGATATACAAATGTCTCAGGAGTACCTATGTTACAGGGCTTTTACAGTTACTAACATATCGTTGCAAATCATGCTTTGACTTGTCTTGTCCAAAAGGATGGATGGATTATGTCATGTTTGTTTCATTCATTAGAGTTTCAACATCACACCAATTCATGAGTTTGGTCTTTTCTTGTTTTGTTGGGTTGTCACTAGAGGACCTGTTTTTCTTTGTTGTTGATCTGTTGGTGAGTTGTATATCTCCTTGCATCCCAACCTTCCTAGACTTCTAGATTTATAATTTCATAAGATTATTGTCACTACAAGGTAGCTATTACATTGTAATATTTAAACATTCATTTAATTGCATTTTTGTCATTTATCCACCATTTTCCATGTAGTGAAGGATTTCAAGAGTTTATTAAATCTGTGTCTTTCTCTATGTTTGAGTGGCATGGATTCCTTGTGACTAATTTCAATTTACAGGCCAAGGGGTGCAGCCCCGGGTCTATAGCTAGTTTGATGCCATTCCTCTTGGACCTCCTGTCATATGAGGGGTGGTAGAAGTGGGATCCTGTCCACATTGAGAAAAACAAAAACAAGGCATGGCATCGGATTGGCTGATGCAGCTGTATTGGACCCGTATTACCTGGTCTGATACATCATACATGCCTGAAACAGCCATCTGGAAAATTAAGGGCCGTATCAGCACTGACACAGATCCCCATATTGACCCAAAACTTGACATCCTACAAAGAGGGCTTTTTTTATATAAAAAAAAATCACTTTTTTTTTTTTTTTTTTTTCCTTCTTGATTTGGACTTTGGGATGGCTGAGCACATTTTCCACTAGAACTAAGCCTATTTGGAGATCAAAACACGAGATATGGGCTGCGGGATTCAATGAATCAATGTGGAGTTGGTCATTTTGGGAAAGTCAAGAAAAGAGGCAGCTCATCGTCACTTTTTTTTTATATATAAAAAATTTCCTTCTGATTTTTGTTGTATGTCAATGTAATAGGACCAAAAATCTTGATTTCTGTTTGATTAGGCCAATTAGGTTGATCTTACCATTTTTTTTCCACTTCTGACCATTGTGCTGAATTTTTTTTATTCTTATACACACACACACACACACACACATATACATATACTATTAATTGAGGTATGCCTAATCTGTTTGTAGTCTTGAACTATAGATTCATGCATAAAATCAGTTCCGTTGGGCATGTTTTGAATTTTGGGGCATTTTCGAGATGAACAGTATCCTTCGATTTTATTTCCTAATTTGTTTGGGGGAGCTGGTTTTCTTACTCCTTAATATCTGGAGCATAAATGTGTGCATGCATGGCATCAATTTCGAAATTCTGGATATCCTCTTTTTTTTTTTTTTTTTTTTTCTTTTCATTTCATTTTTGCCATCTCCAGACCATTTTTAAAAAAATATGAATAGTAACTCAGGTACTAATAAAAAATGTAAATTTTTTAGCATTTATTAGAGAAGTGCTTGTATTTTTTAACAAAACCAGATGATCATTGGTCTTCTACTTTTTATCTGTCTTTTTATTGATTGCATTTGCTCTGTTATGTTTTACTTTGTTTTACCATTGAAAGCAACTGAATATTTCTTGGATACTGGCATTTAGACCTACACAGAGCATTGGAATGCTATCCTACACATTTTTGAGGAGCACTCGGAAGGAAGATATTGTAGTTCCCATGGTAAGAACAGTTTTAGTTATTGTTGTTGCATGCTTCTTGATTTTGTTCAGCATTCTTTTCCAGCAGGCTTATTGCTATATTTATGTTGAATGAAAGTGAACCGACTGGATAATCATTTAGGGGTGGCTATGGGCCAGCACGTTTGGGTCAGGTGAAGGTCAGCCAGAATCTGATCTGCTTACTAATTGAGCCAAAAGAAGAAGTCATATCTGGGCATGGCCCATTTAGCAAGCATACCTTCAATTTCAGGCCCAGCCTGCTCATTAACATCATAAGGAGCAAGTTGCAGTCTCGGGTCGGGCTTTAATATATGATTTTGCATAGCCTAGCTTGGGTCGGGCCCATTTGTTAATCGGGCTCTAAATTCAGGCCGATCTCGACATGACCTATATTATGAGCAAAAGATGGCCATTTCGGGCTGGGACCTGAAACCCAACTGATCAGCCTGGCCTATTGCCATCTCTATGAGAGATGTGTCTGTCACAGTCATGGTACAAAGTATTGGCAGATACATAGTGTGTCACTGTCAGTTGATATATATCAGGTATCAGTGGATACAATTACCATATGTTGGTGAGTTCTGTCATCCCTAAAATTCACACGGAATTGTCTAATTTGCCTGATGTGAACTGTTATGGGCCGATGCACGGCAGTCAGTATGTTTGAGGCTATTCTTTCCTCCTTGTTGTTTGCAAACAGAGGTTTTGCTTTCCTTTGTAGAGTCATAAACTAGTGCTCTATATGTTATGTGTTTCATTTTCACATACAAATGCATGATTTTTTATTTTTATTTTTGGCATCAATTGGGTAATAAATTACTAAACCACTACAAAACTCTAAAACTTGTAAAGGGGATTCATATCAATTGGGTAGTAAATGAATTGCTGTATGGGTTTGAGCTAAACTCATTCTCCACTCATTGGATCGTATCGCTAGTGAAAGATAAAGGGGATTCATATCTATTCTCCATAATGGAAATACTTGGGTTGCAAATTTTCCAAAAAATGGCCTTTCATATTAAAATTTTTCAGGATCATACAACTTCTATGTGAATGGTGCTTGAAGGGGTCATTTTTGTAGTTGTCTTGAAATTTAGGTGTTGGCTCCTCCATCTCTCCAACTCCCATTCCCACACATCCATCTGTCCCCCTTTGCCACATCACACACACAGAGGCATGCTACATAGGCACATGCCGACATGGTACTATGTGATGGATCCAAGCCATTTATTAGGTTGTGGAACCAATGGTGAACGTACTTGAGTTTGGTCAAAGTATGTGCCAGCTTGCTAAATGTATGCTGGATCCAATTCGTTTGTCAGGTGGGACCCACTGGCAACACCAATTTCCTGTTGACAGTTAATACCTTTTGGATTTTTTCTTTGCCAGCACTTGGACACTTCTAGACATGATTCAATACTTCAAAATCTGTACGTATAAAGTGTCCTACTGTCAAAAAGTGCTGAATGTTGGACATTTTTGAGTTAGGTGTCCAAATGTATTCTCCTCAAAGCTTTCGTTTAGTCTTTCCCATTTTCTTTTTGTCATGTGAATTGCTTTTGTCAAGCTGAAACTCTCCCACTCCTGGCCCTCAAGCTTGCCTCCATTTTTTCGTTGTTGAAGAATTTACTCATAATGAGGTGTTGCATATGCTTGAATTCAGTTTCTTGAACTTTATATTAAACATTTACATTATTAATAAATGAGAGAGAGGATGAGGGAAAGTAGACTTAGATGGTTCTGCCATGTACAGCAGAGACCAAGAATTGTGTTGATCAGGAGTGAGTTGGTACAAGGATGGTGTTAAAAGGGCATGGGGAAGGTCCAAAAGGATGCGGATGGAAGTACTAAGAAAAGACCTGATGACCTATGGTCTAACTGAAGGTAAGGCCCTTGATAGAGTGGAATGGCGAAATGGGATTCATGTAGCGACCCCAAGCATTTGGGATAAAGCTTAGATGATGATGATTTAAGTTACTAATAACTTTTAACTTTTTAGGTTTATCATTTGACTACGATTGCAAATTTGCAAGGCAAGCACTGAACTGCATTTCCTGCTTACATGAGTATGGACTTGAGCTCTTGAAGAGTAAATTTATCAGTTTTGAAGGATCCATGTTCATGAATACTAATGCTTTGAGGCTCTCTTAAGTGAATGTTTTGCTGTTGAACATCTCCACTTTGCATTGTCTATAAATTCTTGCTACAATCCAAACTTGGAAAGATGATCTGTCTTTTGTCATCTAGTATCTAGTTCTGTTTTTCCCCAATCATATGTTTATTCAGAGGCTTAATTTTGTACTCTTTGGTTGTTTGTTTTGAAATGTTAAAGATTGATTATGAGAAAGAAGGCAAAGCTTGGAGAAAGTTGATACGTTCATCTCCGGATGATTGGCATAGAAATGCAGAAACAATAATTCAGTGGTCCCCTTATTTAAGTATAGAAGATCTTCTTCTACAGGTAACACAACTATTTATTTCCCTCTTGTAGTTGTAACTATGTTTGAACATCAATTTGATATGCCAAAGATGATTTTTTGTAACCATGATGGCCTTAGATTTTTGCCTTTACTTAAAAATAAGTTGATATTATTTCTGTTGGTATATATATATATATATTTTTTTAATTTTTATTTTATATAAATATTTTTAAATAAAACTAAATCTAACACACTATTTCTGCAGTTTAGCTCAATGAATGATCAGGGTACGCGCATAGTTATTTACAATCTCTGGGAGGATGACCAACGAGAGCTGGAACTTGATTTTGGTGCTGATCGATATGTAAGTTCTTCATGGTCCTTGTGCTCATTTGTACATGGAAAATCGGTTGGTTAGTTGCTGCGTATTATTTTCAGTGATTCAATTGCTTTTCACTTGATAGATGTATTTCTGACTATATAAATAAAGTTTACTTCTATTATTTGAAATGACAGGACATTCAACTTAGAGGTGTCAACCGTGATGAGAAGAAGATACAAATGGCAGCACAATTCCCGAACTCCAGGCACTTCTTGACATATCGACATTCATTAAGGGTATCTTATGACATTTCATTGTTCTGCTTTATTATATATGCTCTTTGCTTTCTATCCTATTTGACATCTCCATCTTGTAAGTTAATAACTAGATTTTCTGTCTCTATCGTATCCTATCCGCTGCTTCTATTTAAAGTGTATAAGACACACTCTCAAAGTATTTGTGTTGCATCTGTATTGTATCTGGTATTATTTTTCCACTTGGTTTTGACTCTCTTACTGTTATTTTATTTATTTATTTGAAAGGTCTTATGGTTGTTTTATTACTTGTCCCCTTTTGGAATTCAATTCCACATGGTAGTTGCAATTGAATGAGCCAAAGGAAGCGATACTTTAGGGCTTCATTTATATAAATAGGACTCAGATATTTGTGTTTAAAGAGAAATTAAGGTCTTGACACAGAAACGAGGCGTGGTGCGTATTATTGTTATTTCAAGTGCTGAGGTTGTTAAAATGGGCCACAACGCACAGTTGGTTGAGGTCTCAAGGCCTAAACGATTGGCTAGTTATTTAGGCAAGAGTTTCAAGTTAGCTTCATAACTTGATTGTTTAAATGGGAAGCTTGTGTCTTTTGGAGTTATAGTTATCTCTAAATTATATAAAATATGAGGGTTTTTTTTTTCCCCCTCTTTGGTAATACGTCTAGGTCTTTCTTTTTGGATTTTTATATATAGTTGATGTCTAGATGCTGTACTGCCAAATACTGATTATATATATATATATATATATATATATATATATATATATATGGTAAAACTGAAGTTTTTGTAGTTAGATTAGGGAAAAGATTTGTGTTGGGTGAAAACCCTAATTTTTTAAATTCTTCGAACTCTAGTCTATCTCCATTCTCTATTCTTCTTCCTACGAGAACAGATCTATCTGCATCAACAAGGACTTCGAAAAAATGTTTAAACAGTACAAGATCGTTTACTTTTGTAATGCCCAAATACCAGCTAGGCTGTGTGAATTATTTTCTTGAAACACCACCAATGCCAGTTTGGCCTGGGTTGCCGGTTGATATCAACTAAAATATACCCCATTTGCATTAAGTGACATAAAACTGTCTCTCTGCCTTTATATATTTGTCTCAAGCAAGTCTGACAGTAAACCCACATGGCCATTCCCATGGCTTAGGTGTCATATAGCTGGTTATCTTATCCAGAACAGGCATTTTACTTATTAAGGTTGCTTAATGAGCCAGAATTGTTCAATTTCTCCATTTAATATGTGATGAAAAGAAGTCAAACATCTTACATTCATCAGCATGCGATTACATGCGTGTTCATCTTGCATACTTACATGTTCCTTGCCTTGTGTGCCCCAAGGCACCTATTGTGGTTGAAAATCTTTTATCCCGATTGTAGTGGGATGTTCATTTCATTTGTTGGACAAAACCTACTATCTCTATTTTGGATACATGTTTTTAATGTTTTGCATTTTGAGCATCCATTTCTTATCCTGCTTGCTTGTCCATGTATTGTCCTTTACCCACTGGATTATGTAGAATGATCACAATATCACATACAACCACAGCATGACAAGCTCACCATGCTACACCGCTTTCCTCCCACGGTGTCACGTGTGTAGAACAGCTGATGCTTGCAACAGGTGGGAACCCTCACAAAGATTACCTGGCACGATCAGGCTGGTTCACTCATCAGGTGGGCCACCTGTAAGTTGTTCAGCTGTCCATAATTTTTTGTGGTGTTTCCCACCTGATGAGGGGATCGGTTTGATTCTCATGCCACATGATCTTATTTGATTTTCATGCCACATGATCTTATTTGATTCTCATGCCACATGATCTTAATGGCTGGGCTCTCCTCTTGCACTTTGATGCTGTATGCGTGACACATTGAGGGAAAGATGGTGCTGCATGATGCTGGATATATGTGATCGTTGCTCTCCTGTTGGACTGTAATCAGCTCTTTTCTTTCTTTCTTTCGTAGTATTATTATTTTTAAATTGTAATTAACCAATGTAATAGACTGTGAGATGGTGCTTGATTGTAATCAATCAATGTAATAGTCTATTACATTGCACCTGTGGGAGTTTTATTCTCTCATTGCCAGTCCCCAGCCCAGATAAAGGAGGAGGATTGCATCACGTTGACAGCCGACATTAAACTTAATACCCAAAGTTCCAACATGAATCCGAATGATGTGACATGATAGTCTGGAATGGCAGAAAAAGGATTATGTAGCTGACCCCAATTAGTTGGGATAAGGCTTAGGGGATGATGATGATTCCTCTTCCATTTGGTGCGTGAGAATTGGCTGTAGCATGGAAGATAGCTGCTTGTGATGTAAGCACACTGGTGTATGATCATGCCTTTGCCATGCTTCTTTAGTTTGTGCATACATGGTTTTTAGATGAAAGTATGTCACACATTGAACTGTGTATTTTTTTTTTTAAAAATTTTTTGGTGCTATTTCAATGTCAAGATTTTCTGATAGTGTGACATCTATAATTTCCTTGCTGTCTATATGCCTAAAGAATTCTAGGGGAATGAGTTCTGCTACTTTAGAGTTTTCTTGTACGTGACTCTTTAAGTAATTTTTGGCAGTTAAATGTTGTTCCTTAGTTCTGATTTTAATCCTCCCAAATCATCTCAATCTCTGCAGAGTTATGCAGCGATTCTCTATCTCAAGCTTCCATCTCGCTTCCGAATAATTTTGCGTGGCAAAGATGTTGAGCACCACAATACTGTGAATGATATGATGCTAGTACAAGAGGTTACGTACAGACCCCAACCAGGCGGCGATGGGGTCCCAAAAGACACAAATGTAAAACTTTCCAGATCGACCATTCTATTTTAAATATTGATTCGTGTTTGAGTTGTTGGTGCCTAATACTGTTATTGCATCCTATTGTTTATAATCAGATGGTTGCTGTTGTGAAAATTGGGTTTGTAAAGGATGCAAGGGATCATATTGATGTTCAAGGGTTCAACGTTTATCACAAGAATCGACTTATTAAGGTTTGTTTTGGGGTCTTTTACTTCCAATTAAAATTTACCAAAGTGAACTATATATGGCACATTGGCATTATCTTTTTTTTTTTTTTTGGAAAGTACTATGTAGGCACGTTTTTGAGAAATACGGGACATCTAAGTCATACAAGTAAAGAGATATATTCATTGATTAGAAAAAGAAAACACATAAATGCGGTTCTCTCTTTTACTGTTTGAACATGGATTTCCTTTGAGACGGATACTAGAGAATAGTATTCACAATTAGCAGTTCCTCTTTCAGAACTTGTGGTGGATATTTGAAAAGAATGACGATGTGTCCAAAAATGGCTTGAGCTGTTTTTTTACTTATAAACGAACTTGAGAGATTTACTGATTTACATCATGAAAGAGGCATGGATTCATCTGTTTAGCTGCAAGGTTCTGATACAAGCTGCCTCTCCCACTTTGAATACATACTGCTGCTCCTACTTCCTAGGCTTTTAAGCTTTCTAACATTATGAAACAAACGCTACCTCAATCCAGCACCCAAACTGCTCCTGCTTTCCGCAACTCATGCAACTAAGGTAAAAAGCGACCTCTCAATTGTCAACACCACTTTGTTAAAAGAGAGTCAACTACATAATTAATCTCTGTAAGTGTTGAATCCAGTTCCCAAGTTCAGAAATTTATCAATAATGAAAGGTAGTTTGCATGGTTGGGAATCGCTTGACTTCTATTTGTAGGCCTTCAACCTAGAGAACTCTAATTTGACTGCAACTCTTGCTTCTCCTTCATTTCCATGGTAATGTGGCGGCGCACTAGATTGCCATGTTCTCTCAATAGAAATCCTATATCCACCACTTGATCTGATTAGTGCAGTGTGAGACCTCTGAGGCAAATATCCTCCCTAAGGGATAACACCAAACCAAATCGAGAAATGGACCAGCAATGACTTATCCCTATCTCTGACCATACCGAATTAGCCATCCCCATCACTCCAAAAGGGCAAAGCAAAGATGCACAAGCCTTCCCACAGATGCTGAGCTTCGTCATTTGAATCGATCTAGCCCACTGGAACCGAGAATGCATTTTAATCTTTTGATCGTCATTTCTCAATACACCCTTTATGCTTGATTGTCCATATTCCCAGTAAAACTCCCATTGAAATTAAACTTACAACATCTTAATGGGAGTTTGTCTGTTTTATAACCATCTTCTCCTAGTGCATGTGAGCAACCCCCTTCTGCTGTAATACAAAAAAAGATAATAAAAAAAAGATTGGTGCATTCAAGCGATTGTAGCTTTGTGACTTGGATTACTTTGTTCTTAATCGTAAGTCTTTCAGCCTCATGTTGCAACTGCAGTGCAGACTGCATGATATGTTATGCGGTTGAGGCAAATGCAATGCAGTAGACTGTATCCTTGATCCAGAGATTGGTGACTGGTAGCACCATATTATTATTAGGGTTAAAGACCAGATGTGGATGAAGTGAATATAATCCTTAAGACTGTTTCGAAATATGGATTCCATACCAAACAGTAGAAAAGGAAAAGGGTTTTTCTTTTCATGTGACAAATTTTGTTGTTTGGATAGCAAAGAAAAGGGTAGATTCCATCAAGCAATCATTACACTTTCCTACAACTTGAATTTTTGGTACAATAAATTAGGTGACTTTGGTGAGAGGAATATGGGATTTCTACTTACCATCCAAACAAGAACTTTGATCTTGGACTCCACGTTTCCGTAGTTCTCATGGAAATAATCATTGCTAAATGATTGTTTTTCCCTTGAATCCCACGAATCCCAACATGCCCTAAGCTGACATTTGTTTTCAGTAGCCCATAGCATCAAATGTAAATTGTTTTTTATTTTTCAAACTCAAATAAATATTATTTCTTGAATGGTGGTGATATTTTATTGAACTAAGAAGAAACAAGATCATCACAAACTGAAAGCTAGTGACCCTATAATCACTTACTCCACAAAGGACATTAAAAACAGAATACATACATCAGCCCCATTAAGAGGATTAGACCGTGACCCAAATACGCATAACCTCAGTCAAAGAGCAGCCCCTGGACTTGGGACTAATAAGGAAACTGTTGCTGATCATTGAAGTAATGCCTCGCTTCAATGATTCAGTATAGCTGCACTTGCTAAAGATTCTTATATTCTCTCCTGCCAAAGAGCCCACAAGAAAAAAGTGAATACTTTTGGATGTGACACATGTTAAGCTACAAGTTTGCATAAGTGCAACTGCTCACAGTTAAAATTTTCCATGAAACCCAGTTCATTAGAAGCATGCTCAATATAATACACAATATTAAATGATCCAGGGCCATTAATAATTATTTGTATTTGCATGTCTAACAAGTTTGTTTTAGGATGGTGAATCATGTACTAATACCATCTTTCTTTATTTTATGAACTATATTTACATGCTATTCTTTTCATGTTTTTTATCAGCCATTCTGGAGACTTTGGAATGCTGCAGGAAGTGATGGTCGAGGAGTAATAGGTAGGTTTTCATATTTTTGGCTGTTTTGCTCCTACACTGAGTAGCTGGCTGACTGACTCTTTGGTTCTCATCCAATGCATTTCTTTCAGGAGTATTGGAGGCAAATTTTGTTGAACCAGCTCATGATAAACAAGGCTTTGAACGCACACTTGTGCTGCAGCGACTTGAGACAAGACTGATTCAGATGCAGAAAACATACTGGTTTGCTCTCATCATCTCTCTTAGTAACAGAAGCTTTTATGTAGGGATGTCAACATCTGGGCTTTGATAGCCGGTCGCATTTAAATTTTAGTCCTGAACTTTGGTCCGCCCCCTTGTCCTGGCCCTCTAGTTTGGCTAGCTGATTTGTATGTCGAGCCTAAGAGCCTGGCCCATGGGCCTAAAAGTTAAACCCATGCCCTGCCTGGTCCATTGACGGCCTTACTTCCATGCATGAAATTTATTTTATTACTATGATGAATGTTATAAATCATTTCAGGTCCACAAACTGCCACAAGATTGGCTATGCACCTCGTCGTAGTAAGAAGCTTATAGATGGTTATTCAGCTAAAGGTATCTAACATATAGTCCTTTTGTCATTTAGACGACATCATGTTTCATGTATTTTCTCCAAATTGCTCGTCTAAGTTTGAAATTAGTGAAGATTTTGTGTAATTTTTTTTAGTAGTCTTATGGGCGTGATGTCATCATTTATTTATTCATCTCTTGCTTTCTTTGCATGATTCATCTCTGAAATTGCCTTCTAATTTATATTACAGAGACTTCACCTGAGCGTCTTCCTCAGCAATCATCTCGGAAAGCGAGGGACGATACTTCGTCACGTAGTGTGGCTCCCCTTCCAATTCGGTCACAAGATACAGTTCAGCTTCCAGATACTGACAAATCTCAGTCACGCTGGAACTACAAAAGAAGTGATGGTAAGGGTGTAAATGGGCATGTTTCCAGTGGTGCAGAACATGGGAAGGCCACGTCGAAGTTTGGAAAGAGAATAACTGTTTCTCCACCATCAAGGGTTCCTAAAAGATTGCTACCTGAAGAGGATGGGAGTGACTATGAAATTCACCACCTCGCTCATGACAGACTAGCAAATGGCTCCAGCGTCCATAATGCATCTGCTGCTCAGAAATCTTCCCAGAAAGATAGCTCTAATGCACCTGGGCCTTCCCCTTCATACTCGGACTCCATAGAAAGAGGACACCAAGATGCTTCAAATGGAGGAACTGATGAGATTGCTACAGCGACGGCACACTTGAAGGTAGTTTCAAGTTATGCCTTTCAAAGGAAGGTTCTCAAAACAAAGTCACAGAGATGAACTCAATTAATGAAATACCCTCAGAGTCGCTGACGGCAGTTATTGGTTTGACCGAACTTGCCAGAATCTCAAGAGTCAAGGGAGCTCATCTTGCCTTGTGCCTGTTTAAACACCGCATGACCCATAAACACATCCCCGCCAAATTGGTCTTTTTTACATAGTAATAATAATAATAATAAATGGAGAGGTTGGAATATAGAGATATCCTTTAGGTCAAGTTGGAAATCTTTGACCTGTCTCTACCACTTAATGGCTCAATTGTCTTTGAGCAAGACGCTCTAGTAGTTTTGTGGTTTTATTCTAATTACACATGACTAGAATATTTTTGTGGTGTTTTTTATTCTCATCACATGGGAGCTTTTGCATGATCCTATTTTACAATTATCAATCAACCAACATAATGCTAATATGTACATTCATGTATTGTGGTCCAAAAAAGTTGTTTCACACCCATTTGTGTAACTGGCAGGCAGTTGATGCTCAATGTAATGGAAGTGGACCTGATCGTGGAAACTCCATTGCTTCCCATATGAGGCAGTTGGAAGAAGAAAATCATGAATTAAAAGAGAGGTAGTTATTTCGTCACGTGATGCTCAGTTACTGAACTGGGTTATTTTGTTGCTGTACCTTTGAGCCTGTCCATCCTATTTATGAAAATCTGCTGCTGCTTCAACTTCTCCTCCCTTTTTTGTAGATTAAGTAAATTGGAGGAATCGATGTCAGTGGAGTTGCAGTTTGAAAGAGACAGGGCTAAAACGCTTGAGGCTCAAGTAAGTCAGATGCCATTCTCCGCACCATGAGGGCTTTGTCACCTTTTCCTTGTGTTGATTTCAAGCTACTGATAACGTCTTGTTAACTTTTTCTGGGCTTTCTCATCACAATGCAGGCTTCACTAAGTTAGGCTTTCCTCACACCCCTTTCTTGTGGGGTTCACATCGCTGTTGCATCATTTATTCACTATGTTACAAAATACTCTTTGTATATATCAAGTATAAAGATTAGGCTCGACTGAGCTTCTAAACCCAGATTCTCCGAATAGGAGTGAATCTGGGTTGCACCATCTGTTTCATTCCTAGTTTTGATCTGGATTGCACAATCTGTTTAATGCCTCATTTGCAATCTGGATTGCTAACTGGTCTAGCTCGGCATCCAGTCTAAGGAACCATGCTTGGGCCAGGCTGGGCCTGTTGGTGCTGAAAACTGGGCAAAGGCTAGTTGTTGGGCCTTATGCAAGCTCAGGTTGATCCCAAGTAGGGCCTTAAAAACTTGGGTTCCTCCCACAACCCTCCCCAAACTGGGCTGGGCCAGTTGAGGCAGCCCAGTTTCATTCCTGACATATATCAGGTCTGTAATAGGCTACATAGCATTGCATGATGTGTCATCTTAGTATGATGCTTGAAAACATGAATATTCACCAGCTTTTATCAAGGCCGACTGAGATAAATGGGACGAGAATTTCATTAAACATGTGTCAGTTTTGTATTAAATGTACAATTTTGTCAACTGTGTACCAGTTTGGATTTGCTACTGTTTTTCTTACGAGTATTATTGTTTTCCAAATGACTAGATACGTGAATGGGAGCGGAAGCTGGAGGAGGCAAACAGAGAGCAGGAAGCTCTCATTGATATATTTTCAGAAGAGAGGAATCGGCGTGACAAAGAAGAGGAAAACTTGAGAAAGAAGTTGAAGGTGAGAGAAAGCGCTAGTATCTCCCTCATTGTTGATTTGGTTAGCCAGTTTGGACAGGAATTGCCAAGAACTCCCAACTGTCGTTGGGGGGGAGGGCATTGCCAGCTGAGCTGGCACTGTGGGTCCCACAACTGTCAGGCCCAAACTGGACACCCTATAGTACTGTTAATGAATCTGACGATTGGATGGTTTTGTTTCTTGAAGGATGCTACTATCACCATACAAGAGTTGATTGAGAAGGCGGCATCCAATAATACTACAAAGATCAAACAAGAACAATAGGGCCTGGCATCAATACACATGCAAATTCATTTGTTCACTGTCAATCTGAGCTTTCGCTCTAAAACACTGACATGGCATCCTTCATCATCCATCCCGCTTCCCGTTTGGGAATGGCCAGTTGCATTTTGAGAAGACGGGTACCGAGTTTCACTGAAGCAGCAAGAGCTCTGACCGTATAAAATCACAATTCTTTTATTATTGTTTTTTCTCCGGCTTCTGCCTAACTGCTGTTTCACCATAGTAGCAATGAAATGCGTGGCGATGGAGGGATGCCTGATTATCGATCTGTGTATAATTTGATTACTATTTTCTCTTCGGCCACTATTTTTCTGTACAGGTTCAGTTAAACTGAATATACTATGACTAAAAAAAAATTGATTGATGAGAATGAAAAAGGGCATTCATGTAGGTTTTTGCACTTGTATTTAGAGGAAGGGTGGGTTTTTATCCAATAGTGATGGAGCATGGGACCCACTTCGACCTGAGGGACTATGGTTGTTTGTCCTTCCCAGGCGATCTGATGTTACATTCCCCCTTTTTCTTGGCCCGGATTGTTATAAACAAGTGCAAGCGTTGCATGTTGAAGTTCATGTTCAACATCCAATAACACTGCCAGAGCATATCAAGGATTGATGACGACGCAGATTGCATCCCAGTCTAGCGCCATAGAAAAGGCACTACACGCTCATTTACAAGCATGTTAAAATGATCATTTCATGTAGGAATGTTTTGATTTTTCATTGGCTCTGGACCTAGTGTGCAAAGAGAGAATACCCAATCTAATTAAAAGATGATATGTGCAAAGAGAGATGACATGGCTGGGTGAAAGTATCAATCTAAGCCGTCCATCTGCTTTTCACCTGGTGGATTCCAAATGGTTCCAAATACACATGCATAAGATGAAGGGACTTTTATGAATGAGGTCAAGGGCAATGGATTGCAGCAAGCAAGAATTCTTAAGAGAAGCGATAAACATAGCCTATGCCACGTCTACTGTGGATAGATGGCTTTATCATATTTCTTTTAAAAAAATGAAGGCTGTACATTTTAAAGGATTTGTGATAATGTTAGCAATTTGTAATGACCACACTCAAAGAAAAGATTGATATCTTCTTTATTTGATTTGCACACATAGAATATGTTACTTGAAAAAGGACTGCCGCACATGGATGGCCTGACACGCACTAATTAAGGACAACAATAGAAAACACATGCACCGCCAATTTTTCACCATGGATCCTAAAATTAAATAAAATCTATAATTTAGGTTATCCACACCCATAGGAAATTGAGTAAAATATGTTTCAAACCTCTATATTCATGCCGTGTGGCCCATGTGTCATGGAAATGTCCTGATTTTAGAAGAATCCATTAATCCACATGTGGTGTGTCAGATGAGTGGATTGCATTGTATATTCACACCTCAGTGGATTCCACACATTCCAATCATTTCCCACCTCCACCCCCGTGTTGTTGAATTGACCTGATCTTTGAGCCTCAGTCCAAACACATTCAATGGCTAACTCGAGACCAAACTCGAAAGATTCAAGGAAGCTTTGGGCTGATGAGTTGCCATATATCCTATGGGCATGTTAGACCACTGCTCCAATGATTACCGAGAGGCCCTCTTTTCACTAGCCTTCAATGTAGAGGGAGTGGTCCCAGTGGAAATCGGGATGCCGTCAGATTGAACTAAACTGTTCCAACCAGAGGAAAACGACGAGCTTATGCCTGCTGAGCCTCAACCTACTCAAGGAACTCAGATACAGTGCACAAGTGAGAGTTGTCACGTACCAACAGAGAGTTGCTCGGCATTACAACTGAAGGGTGAAGCAACGAAGATTCAGGGTGGGAGACATAGTGCTCTGAGAGGTCTCTCTGAGTACAAAGAAGCCTAGCTCGAGATCTTTAGGACTGAACTAGGAGGGACCTTACAAAGTCATTGGTATATCCCGACCAGGGACATACCAGCTAGAGGACTTAAAGGGGTGAACCATGCCTCATCCTTGGAATGTAGAGCATCTAAAGTTCTATTATCAGTAGTAACTAACCCGATTGAACTCTACAAGCACCTTATGCATGCCAAGCAAACAAAACACCTCGTATGTTAATTACTTATATTTTTTTATGAATAAAAAAGAGCATGTTTTTCCTACATCCACGAACTACTGTCTATGAGTGATGAATGCAGCGGCTAGAGAGCCTGAGAAGGGGCCAAACTCGAGCCAGTGCCCTTCCAACTGCGAAAGGCTTGACGGCTAGGAACCCAAAGAGAGTGAGAGGCCGAAAAGGCACCATCTAGCTGGGCTAGTTACCCTGATAATGTAATGAACCCAATGGACACAACCTGGACACAAATAATCGACACTGACCTAAGTGCTCGGGATTAAAAAGGAAATCCCTCAATGGTCCGACCCCTATTATGTTTCACCCTATCACTTCTGAGCCCAAGCAAGCTAAGCTCGGAAGTCGGGGGCGGCGCAGCATGCATACACAGACAAAGGTAAAGTAATGATTCGAGTTATGTAAAAAAAAAAAAGAAGAAGGTTTTTTTTATTAATAATGAAAAAGTTTACACAAAGTCTAATAAAAAAAAATGCCTATAGTGGCGGAGGTCCCTCTAGCTTAGGAGTGACTTGATAGATGGCGACTTCGGTTGCATTATCAACATTCTTTGTTGAGCTTGCCTCTTCGTCCAACCACTAGGCTAAGCTTAGGGAATCGCCCTAGACCTCTTCTCGATAGTTGGTGAAGCCGGTGTTGAAGACTTCCTCCAACTCTACTTAATGGACCTCAGAAGCTTTGTAAGCCTCCACTATTGCCGCTTCTCGTGTCAAGATACCGACCTCTGTCTTGGCCACTATGGCCTTCACCTCTGTCACAAGCTTTGGCCCTCTTGGCCATTGGTGTGGCACTCTGTTGACGTTCCTTCACCAGCTAGGATAGATTAGCCTCCCGCCCATCCTCAGATACTTGAAGGTCATCGTGAAGCTCTCCAAGGTCATTCGTGGCCGATACCAACTGCCTCCTGCAACAGAAACAAAACCAATGTCAGTAAAAAAAAAAAAAAAAAAAAAAAGAAAAGAAAAAAAAAAGAGAGGGTAGAATCTACGTGTTATCGATGGAGGTGTACACGAGTCGAACCGAGTCGAGCTTGGCACAGCTCGACTCGACTTGGCCACTAGCTGACCCCAGCTCGAACTCGACTTGGCTTAGTCCTCGAGCCTGACTGGCCAGTTCGGCTCGGTTTGGTCAGCAGCACGGGCCAGATTGAGCCAAGTTTTCGTGTACAGTATTTTCACAAACGCATGTACCATACCTTCAAATTCTAACTGTATGTAAAACAACATTAACGATTTTACAGGCATTTCATCAAACACCTTGTAGGCAACATCAAAATCAAGAAAAAAGTGTATTTGTTTCATATACATACCTTCCTTGCCACCAACCAGCACTTCATTAAGTCATTTCATCAAACACTTGGTGAGCAACATCCTGAATCGGTTCGATCCGAGTTCGATTCGAGTTGGGGTTCGATCTGAGTCGAATCGAGCTAGGGCAAGCTCGAACTCGGTTCGAAATTTTTTCGAGCTCAAAAAATAACCAAGCTAACTAAATTTGTGTACAACCCTAGTTATCAACGTACCTTGATGGCCAAGTTCACCACCATCGAGAACAATCGCTCGGGATGCAGAGACAATAAAGAATTTACCTATTTCTCGAGCAATTGGCCCCGCCCCAGCTTAAGAGCACGACCAGATGCCTCAGGATCGAGGAAGAGGAAGATGAAGGCCCTTATAGCGGCCTCCCTGAGGGTTGAGCCTTGGTGCTTAAAGGCACCTCCAGTATCCTGGGCTTTTTAAGCCCGAGCTCCCTATGCCCTTGGGAAGGTGCATTTAGCTCAACCACTTCTGGTGGCCTAGCATCAAAAGGAGCAGTGATAGCTCCCCCTTCCGACCTAGCTGGATCTGCTATGGGGGCGATGCTCGCAAGTGCTCCACTTGTCGGCGGGTCAGAGGTAAGGGCGTTCGCCCTTGTCCCCATGCTCTTCAGCCTTTCCAGCTTAGCCCAAGATGGAAGCTTCCTCTTCCAGGAGTGAGGATGGTCTGCCATCACTGTAATCGCAACAGAGAGAGGTTTGTATGAAATAGCTTATTTATAAAATCAACAACCAAGAGCCAACTCAGGTTGAAAATTTTACCTGCTAGAGTAAAACCGAACTACTGTAGGAGCTGCGGAGTAACCAACCTTTTATAGTCCCTCTGAGCAGCAGGACGCTCTCAAGCAATCCTGATTTGGCGCAGATGGAAGGTGGAAAGACTGTGTTGGGATCTAATAAAAGGTGCAAAAGAAAAAGAACCAGATGTCAGCATTGAAGGAGCAAGTAAATAAAATCTAAGCATAACAATTCAATACATGGTCCGACCAGAGAGGGTGAAGGAAGTAGGGACCCGAGCGAGCTTGTAAGCCCTCCAGCTCCCCAGTTACAAATAACCATTTGTCCTTCGAACCCTTGTTGGAGGATGGGTTATTGGTAAGAATGGCTTGACCCTTGCCTGACCATGAAGAAAAGTAATACCAGTCATGAGAGTTAGGGCTACTCTTGGCCTATTACAAATAGAGGAGCTGATCCACTATGAGATATGAGTTACCGACCAACTCCTAAAGAATGCAACAGCTGAAGACAACTATCTAAACGTTAGGGTTCAGCTGCCCCACAATGACTCTGTGGTAAATTTAGTTACTACAACGTGGAGAGATAACCAAAGACCACAGGAAAAGAACACTGGATACAATGCGACCTCCTCCGTAGGAGGTCGACCAGTGACTTCTCTAGTTTGCGGAAGTCGAAGCCCTACCATGATGTATGAGTCTTATACACACCGTCCATCCACTTTTTTTTGTATCATTTTACCTTATAAATCCAAAAATGAGGTAGATCAAAGGCTCAAGTGCACTACAAAATGGGGATTAAACTCTTACCATTGAAAACTTCTTAGGGGCCACAGATGGAGTTGTACACAAACCAAGTTAGCTCGGTTAGCTCACTCGACTCGAAAAAGCTCAATTCAACTCGGTTTGAAAACTGAGTTCGAAAGTTACAATCTTTCGATTTTTTTGTGAGCAAATTATGATCAGAGATGATTGTGTGAGGGCGGATTAGGTTAACAACAAGCTTTATCTTGATGAGTTCGAGTTTGCTAGAGCTTTACTCGACTCGAATCGAACCTCAACTCAAATCGACTCGGATCGAATTGACTCGGTGACTCAGTTATTTTGATATTGATGTTGCTTGCCAGGTGTTTGATGAAATGACTCAATGAAGTGTTGTTTTCTTGTGCATACATTCTTCGCAAAATCAGCTAGTGGCGTGGAAGGATTTTTTTTTTTTTTTTTTTTTTATTTTTCGATTAGCTTGTTAGTACACAACCACTGACAGTACACACTCCGCAGTTAGCCACCCCCACAAGGGAATCGATACTAAGACCTCAATGTTGAAATGAGGTATCTTCACTCAGTAGTGACGAGGAGGGAATGGATATAAAATAAATCATTACAAAAAAAATAAACTTTACATTATAAAATTGCCCTCAAATCATGATTTTGATGTTGCCCACCCAGTGTTTGATGAAATACCTGCATGCTACTATTACTGTTTTGTATTCTATGAAAAATTGAAGATGCGCTGTATGTGTTTGAGAAAATGCTGCATAGGCTTGAACTTGCCCGAGTTGCCTGAACTGAGCCGAGCTGGCCAGTCAGGCTCGAGGACCGAGCCGAGCCGAGCTAAGCCGAGTTCGAGTTGGGGTTTGCTACCGGTTGAGCTGTGCCAAGCTTGACTTGGTTCAACTCGTGTACACCTTTAGGCCACGGAAGTGTTGGATGGAGCTTATATTTGTGTTTTCTCTTCATCTAGGTCTATGTAACTTTATGAATAGGTTAGATTGCAAATAAACATCACGGTGGTCCTAAAAAAGTTTCAGCTGTCAGAATCATTATCACTGCTGCTCCATGTGGTGTGGTCCACTTGAGACAGTGACTCATTTTTGGTTTTATACCTTAAAATGATATGAAAAAAATGGATGGACAGTGTGGATAAGATCCATACATCATGGTGGCCACTCAAAGCTCCTGATCTCTCCCAGCTGGAACGGGCGGGGGTAGAGCTGGGCATCGAGTCGAGTCGGACCGAGTTAGTGCTAGCTCGACTGGATTCGGTTTTGAAATAGGCTTGATCTGAACTCAATCCGACTCAATACCAAGTCCAGCATGCCTGACTTGATCTTGAGTTCGGTCTGGCCTGGATTGATCTGACCGAGTCCGATCCGGTTAGAAATACTGAGTCGGGTTGAGTTGGCACCGAGTCAGATTGAGAGACGAGGAAGGGAGAGAGTGGAGAGGAGAGAGAGGAGGAGTAGGAGGAGGGTGATAGTGGTGGGTGGTTGCCGGACTTGGAGGAGGAGGAGAGGAGGAGGAGGGAGGGAGTGAGGAGGGAGGGAGGGAGGGATTAGTTTGGATTGGATCGGTAGGGTTAGAGAGTCGGGTCAAGTTGAGTTGAGTTACTGAGCTACTAGAACTTGTCTCGGATTGGGTGAAGCTTACTAGGTTCGGACCGACTCACCCGTTCAGCTCCGGTTCAGTTAGAACCGAGTGGGACAAATCGAGTTAGCCTCATCGAGTCAGCCTCATCGAGTCCTCCCGTGCCCATCTCTAGGCGGGTGTAGGACGCAATCGGCGTCCATACAATACACACCATGGTGGGGCCCATGGTGGGTGGTACACCACGCAATCCACTTTTATTAGTCCCTCTAATTGGTGCCACGCAAAGCATGTCCTGGTGGTAAGCTGCACACGTGCAAAGTAGTGGTGCCATTACACGTGCGGCAAGGGCAATGATATTTCTTGAAAGTACGGATTTGCAATGGATATAATTCCTAAAAAACTGCCACTAATACTCGGAATAATAACGAATGTACCCTGCTGCATTGTCACGGAGTGTCTCATTAATAGATCCTCCACCCACGTGTATGGACTGTATATTCGGTGCATTTTGCAAAAATGGAGTCTATATTTGAGAGATCCAAACCATCCACCTTATGGATCTTAGGCTGGGTGGACCTTTTCCGGAAAATTGCTCAGATTTGCAGATCCTAACAATAAAAAAACTCATCTTTTCTCAGATGAATGTGGATCGTTGTTATATTTCTCATCTTAACCGTTGGACGTGTTTGGATTTCACTTATGAGTGTCTAAAGCTAGTTTGTTTTGGCACATGGTAACCTGATCAGATGATATTATCCGTTTGTTTGGCTGACATGAAAATAGTCAATGGTATTGATTTTATCAGGCACTTTGATCGAGTGAAGCTACAGACATGGGAATGGGAATGGGAATGGGAATGGGAATGGAAGGAAGCAGATACTACACACCAGCTACGTGTCGTGCGAAGACTAGTGCTGACTCTCCTCGAGCTTCAAGCCAAGTTGTAGGAACGGTTCAAAGGCGATCAAAGTTACATGCCCCACAATGATGTATTTATTATATCCACACCGTTTATACATTTTTCGAGATCATTTTAGAGCATTATCCAAAAAACGAATTATATCCAAAGATCAAATGGACCACACCACAGATAGCAGCAGGATAATGATTTTCACCATTACAAAATTGGTAGAGCCCACCGTAACGTTTATTTTCCATCCGATCTGTTCATAAGGTCAAGGTGACCTGGATGAAGAGTAAAAACAAATTTCATATTGATCCAAAACTTCCGTGACCCCAAAAGGGTTTCAATGGTAGACGTTCACTTCCCCACTTCTTTTTGCAGTGTGGTCCACTTGATAGTTAGATATGTCTTATTTTTCGTCTCAAGACTTACTAAGAGTTCGCAAAATAGATGAACGGTTTGAATATAACACATACCTCATGAGGGGACCCACGGAGCTTGCTAATGTCAGTACATCGGCTATATAGCTGGTGTGTGGTACACCAGCCAATCCGCTTCCGAAATGGAATGGGTTGGTTATCAGGCACAGGTGATTTTGGACCGTTGGATACCCTTGGGTGCTCACCAAATGATTTGATCAGGGCCACCTTCAAATTTTCATAATGAAGACTTGTTTATAGATAACATTTTCATTTTTCTTCCTTATTCAGGTAGTCTAGGCAGAAGGAAACATTTGGACTAACGTACACCATTGATTTTTATAAGGCCCACCATGACTATTATATAAAATCCATTCCGACCATCAACTTTCACAACAAAATTTAGACCTGGGTCCCAAGAATCAAGGCAATACGTGGTTTCAATGGACCACGCAAAGGAAATAATTTGAAGGGTGAATGTTTCCTTATATACCGTTTCCAATTGTGTGGTCCACATAAACAAGGGATGGAGATTATTCGTGGGGCCTACACCTAAGATAGGTGAGGTAGCTGGTTGTCCGAGTGGATTTCACATAAACATCAAGGTGGGGCCAACTGAGCTGCCGCCTACCGACACGTCTGCTTACACGGCCTACCATAGCCGCCGTTAAACAACGACGGAGGTGATTGAATGATGAATTAATTACATTAAATTCATCACATCAATGAGGTAGTTTATTGAAAACTTTCTGAAAAACAAGCTACGGCATGGAAAATAGATATGGGAGGGAGCGCATTAGGTGTTACCCGGGTAATACCTTAGTGGTGTTACCCTTACCGTGTGGGGCCCAACTTAATATGATTTTTGTAAATCTATTCCGTCCATCCGTTTTTCCATATCATTTTCGGAGGTGGACGATACAACTGAAAATACTGGTTAATGTTTATTAAAAGATTTTTGAGGGCTATGAAAGTTTTAAACAAAGCTGATATTTATAATTTGCATTTATCCAAGTCTGGTTGAGCTTATCAATGGGTTGGATGTAAAGGAAAAGTTATTTTGGGCATTAATGTAGACTCTAAGAATTTTTTAATGGTGGATATTCAATCACCACTTTTTCCTATGGTTTGGTTCAATTGATACTTGGATCTAATTAATTTTTGGCATGACGTCCTAAACGGGACTTGAGAAGCGGATGGACGGTGTGGATATACAACAGATAATTACGGTGGGCCCCACAGTAAGGGTAACATGCACTAAGGTGTTATCCGGGGAACACCTAATCCGCTCCCGTAAATTTAATGTTAATTGGGTAGGTTTTTGTAAAATCCCAAAAAACTCATATAACTCGAGCATCTCTCTAACTAACTATGGTTAATAAGTTCTTTAACCTGAGGTTAAACTCAGTTAAAGCAATGGTATGAATATCCCTCCAATAGAATCTCCCCCATTTGGACGGACAGATCAGAGCCCAGAGAGAGATCAAAAGAATTCCGAGCGGGAGAGCGATCGACGGAGAGAGAGAAAGAGGAGTCGCCTCGAAACCCTAGCCGTTTCTCCTCTGAAATCAGCACGCCCTTCGACGAAGATTGTTCTTCCTCGTCTATTCAAAGGTCCGATCTCCATCCCTGAAAAGAAAATCTGTGAAAAATCAACGCATTTTTCTCTCATTTTACAGCCTCTGTTCTGCTCTGCCAGACGCCGAGCTGCGTTCCGAGCCCCGGATCTCGCGAAAATCCCTAGAAATCGCTGCGTTTTTCCCATTTTCGTGTTTTCTCAAGGTCTTTTGGCGTTTCATCTTCGGAATGCTTTGATTGCTTTTCTCTTGTAGAAATCTCCGCTTTCCGATGTTGTCTGGTGTTTTCTCGACAAGGCTCTTCAGGAAATTCGACTTTCCTGCTTCGATACGTTTATGGAAGGGCTCTTTTGTCGAAATTCCAATCGATTTTTCCTTTTTCTGGCTTTGGAACTGAGTTCTTTCAATGCCCTGCCCGGAGCTTTCTTTTTCGGTGCTCTCTCACATGCAAATCTGATTTACAACAGTTTCCATCGAAATCACCTCGAGCTTTGAGGCTTGGAAGTCAAATCCCTGCATTGATTCTTCTTAAGCAGCTACGTTTTAGATCTTATTCTACTCTTTTGATTGCTGCAGCTCTGAGTCCTTCGCTCTTCCACAGCACGGTTCCGCATCTGCTACATTCCAGGCATAGACGGTCGAATTTCCACGCTCTAAAGCTCCTAACTAGCAGATTCTTCAGAAATCGCCGATTGGGGTTCTGAAGTCCGCGTTAGGGTTTGAGCCTGTAAAGTTCTTCGATCAAGCCAGTTTTTGCTTGCAAATCTCTTGGAAAGCGGGAGATTCTCGAAGGTTCCATCGATGCGGACTCTCTCCAAGCGTCGGGTCGTGCCGGTTCTCGTTGCAGCGGCATTTTTGGCCGTGTTCCTACTCGCGTTTTCTTCCGGTCTGTTGCTCTCTCTCTCTCTCTCTCTCTCTTTCTCCCTCTCTCTCTCTCTCTCCACCAACGTAGATTCCTACTGTTTCTATATTATTTTATTATATATTTTATTTTTCTGGTCGGTATGCTGTTCTTTTATTCCATGGTTTCTCTTTCTGCAACATGAAAAGCGATTTCCCATTCCTTTTTCGTCTCTTTTTGTCTTCTGCTTTGCTTCGTTCTTTCAATAATATAATCTTAATAATTAGAAGAAATATTTTAATTTTAATTTTTAATTTTTAATTTTTAATTTTTACCTTTTGAGTTTCTGCAGGCATGCAGTATTACGAGCGTCCGATGCAGCTGACACCGACCGCCAATGAAAGATCACGTCGTTCTCTTTCTTCTGTCGGCCGCAAGCTTCTGGACCATGGTAAGGAACCTGCTCGCAGCTCAGGCCATCTGCTAAAATGCACTGGTAGAGCGCACGTTATTATTCTCATATTAGCGTTTCTCGAAATGTATCGGCGGCCAGAATCCGCAGTTCGCCCATAGCCGTCCTTCGGGTTTAGGGGTCTTTAATTGGTTGCGTACGTTAGTATCTATTCCTCTCTCTCTCCAATCTGAATCGGTGTAGGGATTGGGATAACATGCGCCGGAAACTCTTAAATGGAGACGTAGGGCCGTGCACGGTATTACTGTGATTCAGCTCAGAAAATAATCTGAGCCGTTGGATTCTGCGATTCTAATGCTTTTATTCCTGCCCCGTGGAAACTAAAACTATGGCGATTAAGTAATGATACGGCGATTCGCTTGGGCGATTTGTCGTTTACCTACCATACGTGCGGCACACCGAGGCTTGAAACGAAAGTTGTGTAGCCATCCGCTCCGTCCATCTGCGGCAGATCATGTTAGGATGTGAGACCCGAAGTCATGCCGATCCAAAACTCAAGTAGGACACAACAGGTATAGGTGATGATGGAGACAAACACCATGGAAACCTTCGTGGGACCCCCACCACGCTGATATCTGGAGGGCCCCATCACGGTGGGGCCCCCAGACTTTCCTATGGTGGACGTCCTCTTTCCCACTGTTCCATGTGGTGTGACCCACTTGAAGTCGGTAGTATCAGATTATTTTTTAAAAAAACCTTAAATCCTAAATTGAGGTGGCACAACTGATGGACGGTGTGGATGTCGCGCACTAATCATGGTTGGTCGACTGTACTTTCGGTAGAGAATCTCCGTGCCCATTACAGAGCGGGTTTTTTAATTTTTTTCCCACTTTCTTTAGTTCGTCTTGCCTCTCTCTCGCCTTAGGATGCAGCGTTAATCGCCGGCTACTATGGCCACGTGATCAGCTGTCTTATGATTTGAACCGTTCATAGCATCTGTACTACCATGGATCTGCAATTTTCCGGAACTCACGCTTCAGTGACCATCTGAGCCTTTGGTTTATAGAGTTGATCGCAAACCATTGAAAACTTTCTTTTCAGTAGATAGTGTAGCGTAGTGTCCAAACAGTGTACGATTCATTGAGCCACTGAGCATGTGGGCCCAGCGTGCAGCCAACAGATCCTGCCAGTCGACAGAGCCAAAAACGAACGGATCTTTTTTGTCTGCCATTTACACAACTGTAATGGATGGGTTAGATACCTCTTCACCAATAGAAGAAATCTACTCCGTTCATCACCGATCAAAAACGCCACGTGTTCAAGGCACGTCAAGATCTCCCATTACGTAAAAGGTATGTTAGAAAAGAAAATTAGGCATAGAAGATTAAACAAAAGAAAAAGCAAAAGCTTTACTTTCCAGTCGCTTCATTGCATCACTCTGAAATAGTGGTACGCGAAAAAAGTATGTTTTTGTCCAGCGGCTGACATTCCGCAGCCGTGGCCTAGACGAGTGCGATCTGATGGTGCTTGTCTTGTCTGTTTGTCTACTCTTGGTTTTTTCTTTTTGTTTTAAAATTTTCTAACCTCTTCGTATTGCCTTTTGTTTTTTTTTCTTTTTATTTTATTATTATTATTATTATTTTTAATTCTTCCGTTGTCCGTCTGCCTTCTCGTACGTACGTGGGGACGTGTGGGGGAGCAGCGGCAGAAGAGACGAACAGGATCGGAGAGAGGTGCTCCAAGGACGACATACGGCTGTATCAGGGGGCCACGACCCCACTCCCCAACGGCATTCCGACGTATACGGTCGAGATCCTCAACGTTTGCGTGAGCGGGTGCGCCATCTCAGGCATCCACCTCAGCTGTGGCTGGTTCAGCTCTGCGCGCATGATCAACCCCACCATCTTCAAGCGCCTCCGCTACAACGACTGCCTCGTCAACGACGGAAAGGCCCTCTCTAACGGCGGCAGCCTCTCCTTCCAGTACGCCAACACCTTCCGTTACCCCCTCTCTGTTTCCTCCGTCACCTGTTACTGAACTAGTAGTATAGTTTTACTCAAAGCGGCTTACCAAAAGCTTAAAAAGAATAAGGAACTCCGTTTTGATACCTTTTTCCTTCCACTTTCGGTTTTTGGAATTGATATTTGCACCCGCCACGACTGAGAGTTACACCCTTCTTGATCACTCTATGTAAAAGTAGAAACAAGAAAGAGGGCGTATTTGTCAGCCGGAGTTAGGTGTAAATAAATAATGGGGGCACTTTGTTCTCTGCAAAGGGGATGATGGAAAAATGAGGATTTGTTTTTTTTTTTTTTTTTTTGGCATCAAGCTTAATATCTGTTGATGGGTCGTTTTCATTTTTCTCTTTTTCCTTCATTAATGTGGGATGGGTATGTGTCTGTGTAGGTAAGAAACAGGGAATAGGGCTGTGTAGCGTGAGTGAGTTGATCTTGTACATAGCTAACAGAGAGGAATATATGGTATATACATACGGAAGGAATGTTTTGGTGAAAGAACCTGGTATATGATATATCATATGCAATCTTTTTGGTAACTGTGGGTTGATAAATTTTTACTGTCATTGTTCTTCTTTTGCATGCCTGTTGCTTTTTATCATTCTTTTGTTTTTTGCTCGTTTTTTGTTTTCACGGGTGGAGGGAGACATTAAATGTGGAGACTGCAGGCGCGTGGAATCTCTGATCATTTTTTTTAATAATCCAGACCGTTTGTGTGATGGGTGGTCTCAACCGTAGTACCCAAAATGTAAAATCTCTTTTATTGGAATGTTTCTGCCCTTCCGATCTTTCCACAGTTTTTATTGGAAGATACCAATGGTTGAAATACCCTATTCATAGTGAGGACCATCATCATATTAACGGTTTGAACCGATGAAAAATGACCCCGGATCCTACTGTTAAGTCCTGAACTGTACTGCAGCGTAACTCGAAAGTAATAATCTTTCCCATGCACATTCGTCTATACTTAAAAATAAAAATAAAAAACTATTACATCTTTGAAAGCCATATTATGAATGATTCAGGGTATTTTGGGCAAATAACGATACTCGTGAGTCGTGAGTGAATCTTTTTGCCGTCGTTTTGTGATTGGTTTGCACCTTCTATTTCCAAGGGCAAGTAGGATAGATCGACGTTGCATGGTCTCTTTAGGTTGAATTTACACAGCCGCGCTTCGGTACTTTGGAACTAAAAAATCATGGCCATCCATTCAATTCATTGGATAGGACTCATACGGATGAAAGAACTAATCAATAATCACAGTATCCAAAGCTCAGGTGGACCATACAACGTGAAGTTCGAGTAATTTTAAAAAAATAATTAATGGGGTGGTCCACTTGTGTGTTGAATCAGCCTGATGTACATAAAGGCGAAACACGGGTGATGCATTTGATGGACGGGTGGAATTACTCACTCATTTTCAGACAAGTGAAAAAGTAATAATTACTTCTTTTAGAAAACTACCGTCTTGCATGCGTGACGTGGATGGATCTTGCATGCGTGACGTGTGCTCCATCCACTGAGGTCCATCTTAGGCTCAAAATCAGCTTAGCAGTGTCACACCACGGAATAACGAATACTTTTGCGTGGGGATCACCTTCGAGGGTATATACCATCCAACCCTTAGATGAGGATAACCTCAACAGGATAAGGGGCACACTTCATGAAATTAGAGATTTTGTGTGAGTTTACATTATTATATATATGTTGTGGCCATCTTAGTTCTGGATAATGCTGATTTTTTAGGCCCTTATATGACCATGAGATGGGTCACCTTATGGATGGACTGGATCTCACACACAACATGCATGGTGAGCTCTACAGTCTGGCTGATGCAGCCGTTGGTGTTATAGGCCCTCTTAGGCGATCTCTTTTAGGGGCAAACATCACCATTTTTCTCATACGTTATGATAAAACGGGGTCAACCAAATGGTTAGGCACTCATAATTTTTGAGGGGAACGGATTAGGTGCGGCTCCGGCCTATCCCAACACAGTGAGTCTCTAACCGTAGATCCCAACTTGATGTATTTATTGCCTGTCCATGCTGTCCATCTGTTTTGCCTTTATTTTAAGGCATGAGTTAAAAAAATAAAGTATGTCCAAATCTAATGTGGACCACACCACAGGAAACGGTGTTGATTAACCATTAAAAACTTTGTGACCACAAAAGTTTTGTATCAAGCTGTTTTTATTTATTATTATTATTATTTACCTTTCATGAATCTGAATCTGCTTCATTTTAAAAAAAAAAATTTAGCAGGAAAATACAGAGTTGATATACCATTAATATATGAAGGTGGACCCCACGATCGAGGAAGCACGTAATCTCGTCCCTAACTTTTGACTTTTCTGGTGTGATGTCCGCATTTCATAAAAAAAGAAATAGAAAAAGAATGTTACGCGATAGGTGGGAATCGGACAGGCAGATGCACCGGATTATGGTAGGCATCGGACAACAGATGCATCAACCTGGGCCACACCTGCTTTACGCAGCAAGAGTAGAACACCCAAGCTCCGTGGGTACGCCATACCGTATATCTAAAATCAACTCCGTTAATCAGGTGTGAATACAAAAGATAAGGTTGATTAAATTTCACATAATGCACACCGATGTTCCCAATATAAAATTGCTCCCTAAAATCACTAAGTTCTCCCTGTGTTGTCCAACTGAGTTTTTTTTTTTTAATAGGATGATGTTTTCAAAAAAAATCATCACAAACCTATGGTCGGCACCCCAATGTTGGGGGCCTTGCACAAAACCTTAGGATCTAGCCCTCCAGAACAAACCAGAATTATGGATAATAAAGCAATGAAAATAATTAATGCATCAATCACACACCACACAAGAGATTTTTACGTGGAAAACCCTGAAAGAGGTAAAAACCACGGGACCTCGTCCAGATCAACAATCCACTATGAAGTAGAACGTTTACAACCTTCTTCACTCACGCAGGAGTGGATGAACAATAAGAGAAATAGAGAAAACGAAGAGATCTAACCGATTATGAGGACATAGAAGCGCTGAGATATAAATGCAAAGTAGAAAAACCTCCCCGAGCAGAACCTCCCTTCTATAAGCTTCCTCTCTCTCTTTCTCCCTCTCTCTCACCTTTGATAGCCCTCTTGTATTTTTCTCATCAACACAATATTCATAGAAAAATCCTAGGGACCCCTTTTTATAGTTTTAGGAAACTCCTTTGCGCATCCTAGTTGCGAAAGGACTTGCGCATCCTAGTTGCGAAAGGACTTTGCGCATCCCAGTTGTGAAAGGACAACGGGTCAAAAAAACCCATCACCCAATTCCCATGTGGTGTGGCCCATGTCATACGAGTTGTGTATTTAGCTTTTCTTTTCTTTTTTTAATCTTTGGGCTGAGAAGATAAAATCCTTTTTTAAGATACACCTTCACACCCACACACCACATCCCCACGTCAACCCATGACCTCAATGTCGAAACTTACAATCTACTGGTGATATCTCCCTCAACCGTCAGCTTAGAATCAGCTCTTATATCCCTTCCTTCCTTTTTGTTTTGGTGGGACATACTTTATTTGTAACTCCTCTATAAAGTTGCCTATAGATAACTCTTGGTTTTTTTTTAAAAAAACATAATTCACCATTTTCCTTCAATTTTCAGTAAAAAATGTTTTTTTTTTTACTATTAATTGTATTCATTTTATTCCATCTATTTGAAAGCCAACCACCTCATGCGTGCGATAATCTCTTGCATCCGCTGGCTTTTATGATGGTGTGGAACTAGAAGTTCTTGGGGCCCTCTATGATACTTGTGTAATATCCCAGCAGTCGATCTCATGTAAACATATCATGTTAGGATATGAGCTAAAAAATCAGGCCCTTATAAGATTCGGGTTTGCCAGATAGAAACATTTAAAACCTTCTTAAAGCTTACCAAGGTTTGGATAGGACGCGGATTGCGTCCTACCCCCGCCCGCCCGGATGGTAATCCGTCCGGGCAGTGCAGGGCTCTGTGGGGCTCACTGTGTTGTAAGTGTTTTATCCACGCCGTTAAACTCTTTTTTCTGATAATTTCAATATGTAAATCAAAAAATGAGGCAGGTCCAAGCTTAAGTGGACCATAAAGTGGAGATTAAACGTCCACCATTAAAAACTTCTTGGGAGCTGGAGAAGTTTCAGATCAAGCGGATATTTGTGTTTTCACTTCATCTACGTCTAAATGACCTTATGAATACGTTGTATGGTAAAAAAAACATCACGTTGGCCCTTAGAAAGGTTGCAACAATGGGTGTCATTATCAGTGCAGCTTCCTTTGGTGTGGTCCATTTAAGCCTTAAACTGCCTCATGTTTTGGCTCACATATTAAAATTATCGGAAAAAAGTGTTTAACGGCATGGATAAAATACTTACAACACGGTGGGCCCCATAGAGCCCTGCCCGGACGGATTACTGTCCCGGGGGAGGACGCAATCCGCCTCCGGTTTGGATAATGCTTATATTTGGATTTTACCTTCATTTTGAATGTGTGTATATATATATAAAAAATCCAGATCCTCTGCTTGTCATTTGATTGATCACATCATTGACCTTTTTAGCATTGCTGCATTAAATGTAACCAATGATAATGTGATCTAATCACATTGCAACAAGTAAGAAAACCTTTTGTTAAGCAGAGGATCTGGACTCATAAACATTATGGATGGCTTAGACAGCTTTCAACATATCATTCTGATACCTGCTATTACCTACAATATGGCCCACCTCATTCTTTATTATTATTTATTCATTTCATGAGCAGATTGCTTATAAACATAACAGAGGGCTCAGGAATCTTTCAATACCAGGTGTTCTCATTTCCACTTTTCCTCTTGGTGTGGCCCACTTAATTTTTAACCTTATGATTGGGATCATATCCTAACATGAGTTGCTACATTTAATTAATAAAGGCTTGTGTGCAGCTAAGGGTTATACTAATCCCATCTAATGATGAAAGAGCATACGTTGAGAAATTAATATGTGCATGACAGACGTAGTATTCACAAAAGCTACAATGAGTTGAGTAGATATCAAACATACTTCACATTAAAGTGGGCCTAGTGGTGTGGGAAGCAGATTGAGTAGTTGGTGTTGGGTACTGTAGGGCCTACTATGATGTATGTGTTTATCTATGCTATTCATATGTTTTACAAACTTATGTTAGGACATGAGCCCAAAAATAAAGAAAATAAAAAGCTTAAGTGGACCACGCCATAGGAAATGGTGGTGATTGGATGACAATCATTAAAAACTACTCAAGGGACCCAAAAGTTTTCCATCGAGATAATATTTGTGTTTTTCCTTTGTTTAGCTATGTATGACCTTATCAATATGTTGGATGGGTAATAAATATTCTGGCGGGCCCTAAGAAGGTTTTAGGATGGTTGTCACACCACCTGGGATTCATTGATCACCATGGCAACCTTATTTTTGCCTTTCACAGAAACTATGGCTGCGCTACAAACACTATTGCTGAGGCCCAAGCCATGCTTGATGGCATCAAGATATGCTCTATCCTGGGACTTTGCAATATTATTGCAGAATCAGATTCAAGGATCATTGTTAATTCAGTTGCTAATCCGTCCTGCCATACATCTTGGAACATTTAGTACAAGTTGGGAGAAATTCAGTCCTTTCGCCGTTCTCTTAATATTCAGTTCAACCACATTTTCCGTGAAGGGAATTCAGTTGCAGATGCCTTGGCCAGATTGGCTAGTGAAGGACGCCCAAATAGGTTGTATAATTCGCACGGCACCCTCCCGAGATTAGTATGTGGATCCTTACTCATGGATAAAGCTGGCGTTGGGAACATCAGGCAAATGTAGTTGAGGCTCATCTTCTCTTCTTTAAAATTATAGGTTTGTTTTTTTTTTTTTTTTTTTTTTTTTTTTTTTAAGTCTGTCTTTTTCTATATAGATATGATAGGTGGGCCAGCCATTGTATTTGGTGGCCGCCCGAATGAGTTTCATTCTAGTAAGGCCCGATCATTTTGTTGTGCCCTCCCATACGTTGTATACATCCTTTTAATCAATGAATCTCAGGTGGTGTGATCCCACCTTTCTAAAAAAAAAAAGTAAATAAATAAAAAATGGTGTGGTACACCTGAGCTTAGGATCTGCTTCATTTTTTAGCTCTTGCCCTAAAATGAGTTGGAAAAATAGACGGATGAAATAGATATAAAACACTTGCATGCATCATTGAGGGCCCCACAGCGCCCAACCTCACCTACCTGCCAGGTGTTAGACGCGGATTGGGTACTCCTACCAGATTGATAAATGCAAGGGCTCTTGAGGGGCCCACCATGATGTATGAGTTTTATCCAAGCCGTCCATCCATTTCACATGTCATTTATGGTATGAACCCAAAATTAAGGGAGATCCATAGCCCAAGTAGACCAAGCCAGAGGAATCAGCGGTAATAAATTTTCCTAAGTTATACTGTGATGTTTATTTATCAGTCAACATATTCATATGGTCATATAAACATGAATGAAGGGAAAAAATACAATATCATCTTGATTTAAAACTTCAGTGACCTCCAAGGAGTTTTCAATGGTAGGCATTCAATCCTGACAGTGTGGTCCACTTGAGCTTTGTATCTGCCTCATTTTTCATGCTCATACCCTAAAAAAAAATAGATCAAAATGGACGGACGGTGTGGATCAAACTCATACATAACGCTGGCCACTCAGAATCCCTGCCAGTGCGGAGCTAAAGATAGGCGGGGTAGTACGAAGAGGTGTTGGGGTACCGGCGTGCAGAGAGAGAGAGAGCGATGGAGACGTGGGAATTGTAGTATTTCAATTTTTTCAGCGGCGGATCCTCTTTGTGGTTCCTCTTGTTTTTAGCTCTGTCTCATCCCTTGATTACAGGCTTTTCAAACTTCCCTCTGATATGTACTGCTACTTCTGTCGAAAGCTACCCTATCTCAGAAATCAGAATCACAGAACCACCACTCACAACACTCAGTACATTGCCTTCCACCCTACAGCCGTTCAACCCTCCACGTAGTCTTCCGTTAGTGGAAAATTTTCAATGCCCACAATTGCAAAATCTTTGATCTAAGCCGTTCATTATGCCCAGTCCATAATTCTTAGGCTACACTGAAAATTTCTTTGATCGTCATAATCAGTCGTTGACGTGTAGCAATGGATGGATAAGATCACTCATTCAAGATTAATATCACGGTGTCCAAATGCTTCTACATTTTTTGCAAAGTGAAGAGAAGTGTAGACTGGACCTGGTGGACGGTCCAGATTTGTGAATTGGACGCCAAAGGCTCCAAATGTAGCCATGTGCACTGTCAGTGAATATAATATGCTGACATTATAGGCATGCATGCACAAGTGTTTTACAGGTAATTGAATACGGAGATGTCAAATTATCGTTTCTTCTTGACCGTTTATTTGGATTGCCACAAGTTGTGAAATTTATGCTGCCCAACAAACCAATGGTCTTGATCACGACCTCTGGGGACGTTAGCTGGTTGAATATAAACCGTTGACTGACCGTTTTCATTTTAACCGTCCACCAATCACGCAGTTATTATCATCCATTCGTTGGATTTTTGGGTCGGTGTCCCATCAACATGGGCTAGGATGAAATCATGCGGTGGTGCTATAGATCCGGGAAATATTATCATGCGTGCTTATATGCCAAATCCAGCTCGATTCATAACTGAGGTGGGCCACACCAAAGAGAAAAGATGAGAATGACCCACCAAATTAAGAAACTTCCAGATGGACTATGGAGTCCAAGGTGCTGTGTATATGTCATCTAATGCATTCATCAGGTGGGTTCCACCTGGATTAAAGTAAACCCCTAAACTCAAGCCAAATTTAGCTGGGACACAAAATGAATATACAGGTTTTACTTATCATGTATGGTCAGCTGCCTTTGGTGGCCCACTGCACCGTCCATGCAACATCCACACCGTCCATCAGTTTCACAACCTAATTTCTTAACATGGACCCAAAAAAGTGAGGTAGATACAAAACTCAAGTGGCCACGCAAGAGGAAACAGTGAGGATGGAGACACAATTCATTTAAACTTTCCAAGAGCTGGCCATGATGCTTATCTGCCATCCAAACCGCTGGTAAGATAATCCCACTAGGATGAACTGAAATCACAAAATTACCCTGATCCAAAAATTCATTAGGCCCGGGAAGGTTTCAACGATAGATCAACATCAACAGTACTATTTCCTTCGTGTGGCCCACTTGAGTTTTGGATCTGCCTCATTTTTGGGCTCATGTTATTAAAACTGATGGACGGCGTAGATGTCATGCGAACATAAAAGTGGGCCCCACACAGCTCCAACGCATGTGATCATTCCCATCCAAGACCGGTCCCACATTTTTGCCAATTTGGACTCAGATTCTGAATATGCAACGTGTATAGTGGCGGCGGGTATATGAGACCCGACAAATAGCCTGTGATGACCGCTCGTAGATGAAGTTAAAAAAAAAAAAAAAAAAAAAACAGATGAGAAGCAGGCACGTAAAAAAAGATGGAGAAGCAGGCACATACTCCACGTTCTTTTGCAGAAAACTCAGGTGAAGCTTTGCAAGTTTCTTCTCTTGTAAAAGGCAAAGAACTCCTGCCACCCCTACTATTTTACTATTTTTATAATGATAGCATAGCTAGGCTCCACCTACATTTACCGCACCACACGTGCTAATCTGGTCAGGCCAACTCAATGAGCGGACTCCACGTGTAAAGAGGAAAAACATGGACCGTTTAGAATATGTTTTAGACGAAGCAGATTTCTTGTGCCCAATTACAGAATTTCCTGTAGTTGGAAGCTGTATGCGCCCACAGAGATGGACCGACAAATTCACTCCATCAGTTTGAGACACAACAACAGAAGAGGAATCTGCAATTCAGATAGATCCAAAACTCAAGTGGGCCATACCACACAAATCAGTGGGTATTGAATGTTTGATGGTGGAAACTTTGTGGAGACCACATAAGTTTTGTATCAGGATGATATTTGTGTCTACAGTTTATCTGAGTGATAATAATCCTATGAACAATTTAGATTGCATATAAACATAATGGTTGGCTCCAGGAAGGTTACAACATCCGTTTACTCTGTTTTGTTATGGGGCCCATGTGAGTTTTGGATCTAACTTATTTTTAGATTTTTGTGCTAAAGTGGTTTTCTAAAACTGATGAACGGAGTGGATTTGTCATGGGCATCTCCGTGGGTCCCACGCAACTTCCAACTATAGAAAGTTTCTTGGCCCAAGGCCATAGGCGATCCGCGTCGACACTCATCGCCTACAGGTAGAGTACCACAACTTGTGGTACCATGCCATCTTTCCCGCCAGCATGCCACTTATGTAGGACATCTTCACCGTTAATTTTGTAGGCCCAACTTGAAGGTTACTTGCCACAAAAATCACTTCAATTCGAGCATCAGGTGGGCCATACTGTTAGAATCAACAGATAATTAACGGTAGACTCCATATACACAATTGGCTTACTTGGAGAGTGTATCATGCTGATTTTATGGAAGGATAATATTCACAGTGGAGCCCATTGTTTACACGGTACTGATTACCAAAAAAAACACTACGTGTGGAAAGTAAAGATGATATTGTAGTTGTCACGCCCCAAACTCGAAAATCGGGCTCACAAAATTTTCGATTGCCGAATCCGGCGCTGACAGCCTCTATAGTACCCCATTCTCAGCTCCTGATACCCATACACTAGGTTCCGATCCTGGGATCCTATAAGGAGGATTTCAAACATGATTTGATTCGTAATGAGCATAACCATAAGCATAACCCACGAACAATAAACACAAGAACACCATTACCAAATCCACTATGATCAAAAACTTTGAGTACAATGCGTATAAAAGGGAAATACAAGATAATGAAAATAACAGAAACTCCAGAAGCTCGACTGCACACTCCAAGTACAACGAGGCTATGACTGCGTCCTCATGTCACCTGCACGCATCAATCGTGCATAAGCTTATAGAAAGCTTAGAGGATGGTGTAAGTGTGTGTGCAATATGAGCGTGCTCATAATGCAATGTCAGAGTAATGCGGAATCATACTGATGAGTATGTAAATGCAATCAGCCATTCCAAGGCTATGCGATGCAGAACATGAATGCTATCGGCCATATCAAAGCCATGCGATGTGAAATGCAAATCAAGCATGCTAATCCTCATCCACATATCAATGCAGCTCCTCACTAGAGTATCAAATATCAGTACAATTCTTAGTCTAGATAATCACCGGGGTTTAGTAACCTTCAAATGGCACTGCCTCTTTCTCAGGCACGCAGTCCAAGTGAGCGTAAGAAACCTCACTATCCGTCTGGCCAATAGTCTTCCAATACCTATCCTGCACGTCGATAGCGGACCCATTCACGAGCTGACCATACTCATCATAGTAATGCCCCCTATCCTTGGGCGAGTAAGGCCACACCCCTTTTTCAACCGACCACGACACAATGGGAGACGCGACCTCCTGGTATTCGGCCCTCGTGCGCTCATGTATCCACTCAGTTTCGACGTTGGAGTCATCTTCTGGTACCATCGGGTTTAGGAATTTTCACCCAGGGATATTTATGACTCCCCGATGTTAGAAACAGTATTTTCAGTGTCCGATCCTACCATTCACGATGTGCCTATGGAGGCCACAACCTTGATGTCGCTATGGCATATAGTAATCATGCCATACAAATGTGAAGTGCATGAATCACACTATCAGTCTTGTAGCAATCTTGTGCGTATCGCGCGTTCATGTAGGATAACTTCGCCTATTAGGGAGCCTATAAACAATCTGCCCGAAGGCATATGCTATGATCAATCACTCCTCATATCAAGCATACATATACTATGATCAGTCACTCCTCATATCAAGCAAACATATTCATATGGTCATATAAATATGAATGAAGGGAAAATACAAATATCATCTTAATTTAAAACTTTAGTGACCTCCAAGGAGTTTTCAATGATAGGTATTCAATCCTTACAGTGTGGTCCACTTAAGCTTTGTATCTACTTCATTTTTCATGCTCATACCCTAAAAAAATATATCAAAATGGTTGGATGGTGTGGCTCAAACTCATACATAACGCTGGCCACTCAAAATCCCTGCCTGTGCGGAGCTAAGGAGAGGCGGAGTAGTACGAAGAGGTGTTGGGGTACCGGCGTGCAGAGAGAGAGAGCAATGGAGATGTGGGAATTTTAATATTTCAATTTTTTCAGCAGCGGATCCTCTTTGTGGTTCTTCTTTTTTTAGCTCTCTCTCATCCCTTGATTACAGACTTTTCAAACTTCCCTCTAATTAGGGGTGTACGCAGGTCAGGCCGAGTCGAACTGGCCTCGGCTCGTCCAGGCCCGTTCAACAGCCGCACAAGGCCCGAACTCGACCGGGCCAACATCTCGAGCCCGAACCGGGCCTGGCGGGAGTTCGGGCCAGTTTCGAACCTTCAAGTTCAGACCAGTTTCGAACCTGAGTTAGGGCCAGTTTCGGACCTTACAGCAAGTTCATGGAAAGGGCTTTGGCAGGCAATCCGCGTCCCATTACAAGGCCCTCGATCGGTTTAGATAGTTGAACTATAGACTCCACAAAAAATCTAACTAGTCAGGACATTTACAAACATTTGACAAAGTATAAAATAAAACATTTTATACAAATTAAATACAGTCATACACGGGTCGGGCCGGGCCGAGGCGAGTCGGATTTCGGACCGAGTCGGGCCGAACTGGGAGGTATCCGAACTCGGCCTGAACTCACTTTCGGGCCTAGAAAATTGGCCCGTCCTGACCCGAACTCAATTCCGAGTTAGGTCTGAGTCGAACTTTTTCGGGCCAGGTCGAGCGAGCTAACCGGGCTAGCCCGGTTTCTGTACAACCCTACCTCTGATATGTACTGCTACTTCTGTCTAAAGCTACCCTATCTCAAAAATCAGAATCACAGAACCACCACTCACAACACTCAGTACATTGCCTTCCACCCTACAGCCGTTCAACCCTCCATGCAGTCTTCCACGTAGTCTTCCGTTGGTGGAAAATTTTCAATGCCCACAACTGCAAAATCTTTGATCTAAGCCGTTCATTAGGCCCAGTCCATAATTCTTAGGCTACACTGAAAATTTCTTTGATCGTCATAATCAGTCGTTGATGTGTAGAAATGGATGGATAAGATCACTCATTCGAGATTAACATCACGGTGTCAAAATGCTTCTACATTTTTTGCAAAGTGAAGAGAATTGTAGACTGGACCTGGTGGACGGTCCATATTTGTGCATTGGACGCCAAAGGCTCCAAATGTAGCCATGTGCACCGTCAGTGAATATAATATGGTGACATTATACGCATACATGCACAAGTGTTTTACAAGTAATTCAATACAGAGATGTCAAATTATCGTCTCTTCTTGAGCGTTTATTTGGATTGCTACAAGTTGTGAAATTCATGCTGCCCAACAAACCAATGGTCTTGATCACGAACTCTGGGGACGTTAGCTGGTTGATTATAAACCGTTGACTGACCATTTTCATTTTAACCGTCCACCAATCACGCAGTTATTATCATCCATTCGTTGGATTTTTGGGTCCGTGCCCCATCAACATGGGCTATGATGAAATCATGCGGTGGTGCTATAGAACCGGGATATATTATCATGTGTGCCTATATGCCAAAATCCAGCCCGTTTCATAACTGAGGTGGGCCACACCAAAGAGAAAAGATGAGTATGACCCACCAAAGAAACTTGCAGATGGACTATGGAGTCCAAAGTGCTGTGTATATGTCATCTAATGCATTCATCGGGTGGGTTCCACCTGGATTAAAGTAAACCCCTAAACTCAAGCCAAATTTAGCTGGGACACAAAATGAATATACAGGTTTTACTTATCATGTATGGTCAACTGCCTTTGGTGGCCCACTGCACCGTCCATGCAACATCCACACTGTCCATCAGTTTCACAACCTAATTTCCTAACATGGACAAAAAAAAATGAGGTAGATGCAAAACTCGAGTGGGCCACGCAACAGGAAACAGCGAGGATGGAGACACAATTCCTTTCAACTTTCCAATAGCTGGCCATGATGTTTTTCTGTCATCCAAATCGCTGGTAAGATTAATCCCAAATCCAGCAAGGAATCCATCCAATCCTATCCTTCTTCACTCCTGCGCCGCCCAAACATACCTTAATACGGACGCTGCTGGATTCAAAAAACTTATCCACCCTAATCCCTTCCAATCCCATCCAATACGCCCGGCGAAACAGGCCCTAAGTGGACCATGCCATAGGAAATGATGGTGATTGGATGACTGCCACTAAAAAATACTCAAGGGAATCGAGATAATATTTGTGTTTTTCCTTTGTTTAGGTATGTATGACCTTATCAATATGCTCGATGGGTAATAAATATTCTGGCAGGCCCTAAGAAGGTTTTAGGATAGTTGTCATTATCTCCATTGTATCTTATGGTGTGGTCCACCTGAGCTTAATTAGGATCTGCTTCATTTTTTAGGCTCTTGCCCTAAAATGAGTTGGAAAAATAGACTGATGATATGGATATAAAACACATGCATCATTGAGGCCCCACAGCGCCCAACCTCACCTACCTGCAAGGTGTTGGAGCGGATTGGGTACTCCTACCAAATTAACGCATACAAGGGCTCTTGAGGGTCCCACCGTGATGTATGGGTATTATCCAAGCCGTCCATCCATTTCACAAGTCAGTACATATATGAGCCCAAAAATAAGGGAGATCCATAGCCCAAGTGGACCACGCCAGAGGAATCAGTGGTAATAAATCTTCCTAGGTTAAACTGTGATGTTTATTTATCAGTCAACCTATTCATATGGTCATATAAACATGAATGAAGGGAAAAATACAAATATCATCTTGATTTAAAACTTCAGTGACCTCGAAGGAGTTTTCAATGGTAGGCATTCAATCCTTACAGTGTGGTCCACTTGACCTTTGTATCTGCCTAGCTCATTTTTTAAGCTCATCCTTAAAAAGATAGGTAAAAATGGACGGACGGTTTGGATCAAACTCATACATAACGCTGGCCACTCAGAACTCCTGCCTGTGCGGAGCTCAAGAGAGGCGGGGTAGTACGAAGAGGTGTTGGGGCACTGGCGTGCAGAGAGAGACAGAGAGCGATGGAGATGTGGGAGTATTTCAATTTTTCAGCGGCGGATCCTCTCCGTGGTTCCTCCTTTTTTAGCACTCTCTCATCCATTGATTACGGTCTTTTCAAACTTCCCTGTGATGTGTACTACTTCTGTCTAAAGCTACTCTCAGAATTACAGAACCTACACTCGGTACATTGCCTTCTACCGTATAGCCGTTAAACCCTCCATGCAGTCTTCCACGTAGTCTTTCATTTATGGAAAAATTTCAATGCCCACAATTGCAAAATCTTTGATCTAAGCCGTTCATTAGGCCCAGTCCATAATTTTTAGGTTACACTGAAAATTTCTTTGATCGTCATAATCAGTCGACGATGTGTAGAAATGAATGGATAAGATCACTCGTTCAAGATTAATGTCACTGTGTCAAAATGCTTCTACAACTTTTTGGCAAAGTGAAGAGAAGCGTAGACCGGACCTGGTGGACGGTCCAGATTGGTGAATTGGACGCCAACGGCTCCAAATGTAGCCATGTGCACCTTCAGTGAATATAATATGACAGAATGACGTTATAGGCATGCATGCACAAGTGTTTTACGAGTTGTGAAATTTATGCTGACCAGCAAACCAATGGTCTTGACCACGAACTCTGGGGACGTTAGCTGGTTGAATATAATAACCGTTGACTGACCCTTTTCATTTTAACCGTCCACCAATCACGCAGTTATTATCATCCGTTCGTTGGATTTTTGGGTCCGTGCCCCATCAACATGGGCTATGATGAAATCATGCGGTGGTGCTATAGACTCGGGATATTATCATGTGTGTCTATATGCCAAAATCCAGCCCGATTCATAACTGAGGTGGGCCACACCGAAGAGAAAAGATGAGAATGACCCACCAAAGAAACTTCCAGATAGACTATGGAATCCAAGGTGCTGTGTATATGTCATCTAATGCACTCATCAGGTGGGTTCCACCTGGATTACAGTAAATCCCTAAAACTCAAGCCACTCAAAAATTTAAGTGGGCCACAAAATGAATATACATGTTTTACGAATCATGTATGGTCAGCTACCTTTGGTGGCCCACTGCACCGTCTGCAACATCCATCAGTTTCACAACCTAATTTCCTAATTAACATGGACATAAAAAATTGAGGCAGATACAAAAATCAAGTGGGCCACGCAACAGGAAACAGTGAGGATGTAGACACAATTCCTTTAAACTTTCCAAGAGTTGGCCATGATGTTTATCTGCCGTCTAAACCGCTGGTAAGATTAATCCCACTGGGATGAACTGAAATCACAAAATTAACCTGATCCAAAGATTCATTAGCCCCGGGAAGGATTCAACGGTAGATCAACAGTAATATTTCCGTCGTGTGGCTTACTTTGTTTTGGATCTATCTCATTTTTGGGCTCATGTTGTTAAAACTGATGGACGGCTTCGATGTCATGCGAACATAAAAGTGGGCCTCACACAGCTCCAACGGATGTGATCATTCCCATCCAAGACCGATCCTACATTTTTGCCAATTTGGTCTCAGATTCTGAATATGCAACGTGTATAGTGGTGACGGGTATATGAGACCTGACAAAAAGCCTGTGATGACCGATCGTAGATGAAGTTAAAAAAAGAGGAGAAGCAGGCACAGACTCACGTACTTTCTTCGTAGAAAACGCACTCCACGTGTAAAGAGAAAAAATATGGACCGTTGAGAATATGTTTTAGACGGACGCGGATTTCTTGTGCCCAGGTATAGAAGTTCCTATAGTTGTAAGCTGTATGGGACCCACAAAGGTGCCCGTGACAAATCTACTCCGTTCATCGGTTTGAGAGACAACAATAGGAGAGGAATCTAAAACTCAGTTGGATTCAAAACTCACGTGGGCCATACCATACGAATCAGCGGGAATAGAATGTTTGCTGTGTTGGAAACTTTGTGGGGTCACATAAGTTTTGTATCAGGATAATATCTGTGTCTACAGTTTATCTGAGTGGTAATAACCCTATGAACGATTTGGATTGCATATAAACATAATGGTCGGCTCCAGGAAGTTTACAACATCCGTTCACACTGTTTTGTCATGTGGCCCACGTGTGTTTTGGATCTAACTTAATTTTAGATTTCTGTGCTAATGTGGTTTTTTAAAACTGATGGACGGATTGGATTTGTCACGGGCATCTCCATCGGCCCCACACAGCTTTCAACTATAAGAAATTCCTTGGCCCGGGGCCACAGGCAATCCGAGTCGACACTCATCGCCTACAGGCAGAGTACCCCAACTTGTGGTACAGTGTCATCTTTCCCGCCAGCATGCCACTTGTGTAGGACACCTTCACCGTTAATGTAGTAGACCCAGCATGAAGGTTACTTGCCACAAAAATCACTTCAAGTCAATCATCAGGTGGGCCATACTGTTAAATCAACAGACAACTAACGGTAAATTCAATATACACGATTGGCTTACCTGGAAAGTGGGTCATACTGATTTTATAGAATGGTGATAGTAGCAGTGGAGGCCATTGTTTACACGGTGCTGATTATAAAAAAAAAAAAAGATTGCCTGTGAAAAGTAAAATTGATACTGTAGTGATCCGTACGATATAGAGTATGATAGGGAAGCGGATTGGCTGATGTACCATACACCTGGTGTATTGACGTCCGCAAGTTATGTGGGTCTCATCATGGGGTATGTGTTATACCCAAACCGTCCATCCATTTGGCGTGCTTGTTGTAAGGCTTTAAACAAAAAAATTAGACAGATCTAACTATCAAGTGGACCACACTGAAAAAAACAGTGGTGGATTGAACGTCTACTATTGAAAGCCTTTCGTGGTCGCAGAAGTTTTGGATCAATATTAATTTTTTTTCCCCTCTTAATAAAGTATGTGTGACGTTATGAACAGATTGGATGGAAAATAAACGTTATCGTTGGCTGTACGAATTTTTTAACGGTGATAATCATGAATTTTGTGGTGTGATCAAGTTTATCTTTGGATGTAATTCATTTTTTGAATAATGCTTTAAAATTATATTGAAAGATGGATGAACGGTGTAGTTATTATAAATATATCAATTTGGGCCCATGCAACTTTGATCTCCTTTGGAACCGTTCGTACAACTCGGATCTCGAGGAGCGTTAGCTCTCGTCTTCGCAAGACACGTACCTACAACAGCTGTACATGTACGCCAGCCAATCCGCTTCCGGTTTTCTATTTCTGCGTTAAACCCACTCCCCTGCATCGCAGATCCGAAAGGAATATCTCCGGTTAGGGACAGGCTCGATGATTGGATGGAAAGGAGCCCGCCCCATCAATAAAAACTGGCAGATGGAGTGGCGTCGTGAGAGCCGGTTGTCATTTCTGCACGTACGATATAGAACAGGCATGCAGATGGTGCAAATGCATGCGTTGGAAAAATGACCAAAACACCCACGCGAAAGGACCGAACTTCGCTTTGCTAGAAAAGGTGAGAGAGGTCTTGTTTGTTATTATGACCAGATTACCCCTGACGTTGCCAAAGGGGAGTTATTTGATGACGATGACGGTTCATACGCAGGCCTTTTAAAATGCTATACGTTGAATATTTTAACCCAAATTAAACTGAGTGAATTATGAAATACAATGTCTAAAAATTATGGTCCAGAAATAAAATTGTTTGAACCATCCTAACCTCTGATTTAGAGATACATGTTTGTGTAAGTAAAACCATTGAATGGTTTTAAGGCCCATATGGGAGCGTGGATTAGGAACCCCTAATTCAGAATTCTCTAAATTTGATACCCCTTAGATTTGAAATCTTCTCATTGTGTTTGGCACTTCCATTCATAATCAACTTTAATCTAAAAGTAGTTATGCATAGTATATATATATAGGGGGTTTGAATTTAATTGCTAAATTAACTTTAATATCTTTAATTAGTAAACATATATGATGTTTGACACAATGGTTGTAATAAGCTCGTTGAAATATATACTTTGCCCGAAAATGATGAAATTCCAAGTCTCGAATGGGCAACAAGCATAAGATCACTCCAAGTGACTAACCAACGATTTTTAACTGTTGATTTACATGGACAATGTTTGGACGGCGCTGATCATCGAATTAAAATAATTATAGTAATGCACTTGATAATCTAATTATTTTGGGATATCATTAGTGAGTCATGTGTTCAATAGATTATTTTGGGATATCATTAGTGAGTCATGTGTTCAATAGATTAATAGCCTAATGACACATATATTAGACATGCAACTCTTGAAAGAATTTTAGATGTAATCCAAACTCTCACCAGGTTACTTTATGGTGCCAAACAAACAGGGATTTGAAACCTCAATTACTTCATGGTGCCAAACAAAAAGGGGATTTGAAACTCATTTAAATCGTCCCAAATCCATGGTGCCAAATGACCCCTTAGTTGCTTGCCGTCCAACAAAAATGTCCACTAATTAGATAATTGAATAATCAAATAAGTTGTAACTTTTTGGTTCATAGTACATCTAAATTTGTGGAAATAATTTGGATTGCTTTTTTAAAAAAAAGGTAATTAGTAAGTGCTAGTGTATCATTCATCACACTCTTGCCGAGCATTGCCGAGCATTGATTTTACTTTCTCCGTCATTTCATCCTAATAAAGAGGAATGCTAAATGCACCGTGACTTATATATTTTATCCACTCCTTCCATCCATTTTAAAAGATAATTTTAGAACCTTAACTAAAAAATAAATTATATAAAAATATCACATGGACCACACCATGGGAAGCAGTGTGAATTGAACATCTACCGTTGAAAAATTCTTGAGGGCTACAAAAGTTTTGGATCAAGCTTGTATTTATATTTTACGTTCATCCATGCTTTTTTAATCTTATGAAATAGTTATATGACAAACAAAACATCACCGTGGGCCTAGAAATGTTTCAACGGTGGAAATTATTCTTCCACTGTTTCCTGTTGAATGGTCGACTTCAGCTTTGGATATGCTTCGATTTTGCTCTCAACCCATTAGATGAGCTGGGAAAACGGATGGACGGTGTGGATAATGCACATACATTCACGGTGGGCCTGGCAGAGTTTACTAAGTACGATTAGAGCGTACTGATCAGTAACTCAGTACGCAATCCGATTTCTTGATATGCACCATCCTCTACTAGCTGCAGCTTTTATATCGAGCGGTTAATTGACTTGGTTGGCCTGCACAATATTCAATCTAGGAAGAGGTCCTGTGGGGCTTACTGTGATGTATGGGATTTATCCACACCGTCCATTCATTTTTCCAGATAATTTTATGCTATGTATGATCCCAGAAATGAGATGGATCCAAAGATTAAATGGACCACACTATAGGAATCAGAGGTGATAGTGACATCCACCGTTGAAAACTTCCCAGGGGCCACTGTGATGTTTATTTGACATCAAACCAATTCCTAAGGTAATATAAACCTTGATGAAGGGAAGACACAAGTATCAGCTTGATCCAAAACATCTACCGCTCCCAATGAGTTTTTAATGGTGTATCCCCACCGTGTGGTCCACTAGAGCTTTGGATCTGCCTCATTTTTGGGTTGATATCCTAAAATAATCTAAATAAATGGATGGACGGCCTAGATAAAAACCCATACATCACATTAGACACCCTTTATCTTTAGCATTACTCTTGGGCCAGAAAATCTACATATAGGGGGCGCATCCTGATGGATGGATTGGATCTAGTTACAGTGTGCCATGGTAGGCCATTTGGTGGGTGTGTGTGCGTAGATGCCTTACACGCTTGAAGGCGGAGAGAAACTCATCAAACGGATAGGATTTTCTGTTTGGGAAGACTACGTGGATATCCTTACCAACGGGGGTGGACCCCACATGTTCATTTCGTTATAGCCCGGGCAAATATCGAACCGCGTACATTTTTCGCTGCCCATTTATCTGTTCCTCCACCTTTCTCTGCCACATAAAAATTTAAAAAAATAAAAGAGATGGAAGGGAGATGATACCGTAGGGCAGGAATTACCGGTAATATTGTAGAGGCTTCTTAATACATTACACGTGGCAGGTTATCTTTCAATCAGGATTGTCCATCTAGTGGGACTTACTATGGATGATGGAAATTTATGAAAAAAAAAATGCATAATCAGATAATCTTGACTATCTATATACTATCCTTCAAATCGACAGTAGAAAAGAGAAACAGTTAATGGTCCACATTAAGTGATGGAAAGTAAAAATATCTGATTTATATAGTCCTTTTATAGTAAGAATGTTTAAAAATCAGCCATCAATAACGAGGTTCCCTAGTTGGACGGTTCAGATTGATGTATAACCTAGCAACCCTCAATGTAGAGAGAGAATTCTACCGTAATCCTGGCCCCACTTGTGACTGATCCAAGACATTGATATTTTGCAATGGATTATATAATCGAAATCTCAGATATCTAAACCTTACAACAGATGGCCAAGAAAGAAATGTTTATGGACATTTCTCATTTAACCATTAAAAGACCATTCGAAGGTTTTTTTTTTTTACATCATGGACCATCCATTGTTCTCTCCATCATATCAACGGTTCAGATCTATCAATAATAGGCTCCATTGTACGAACTGAAAACCCAAACTTTTGTGAAATCTCTTGGACGGAGCATTGGTCTAACATCCCATTAACATTCTATTGATATAATTGGAGGAACGGACGAGTCCGTACGGTGCCGAACTTTTCTTGGGCATAGGGACTTTTTAGGGCAGCTGCTTAAAAGACCAAAATACCCCTTAATTGTCAGGGTAAGCACCTGAAAAAGCCCTGGGTCGAGTTTCCAACTTAAGGTTTGCTTGCGGCCAGTTAACTTGCTGGGTGATACCTGAGGCCTATACGCCTCAAGAACCCTCTTATATGCTAATCAGGCTGCGTTGGAAGCTTGATACTTAGGCCCTAAAAAATTGTACACGTGGTATATATAAACTGACTAAATTGTACATCCCACTGTCATAAAGTCACAGTATTAATATCAAATTAATCGAACAATCCTAACCTCTGATTTGTGAGCACTTGTTTGCAGAATTAAGACCGTTGGATATTTTTCATCCTAACCATCCAATAAATGTTCATCAATCCGATAGTCAGGTAACCAAATAAGATTAAACTTTGGTTCTCCATACATATAACTAAATAAGTGTACTTTTTAAAGCTTTTATTGGCACGTATATAATTTTAAAGAAATTTCTAAGTGCACGCGTATCATCTGTAACATTCTGCCGGAGTATCAAAATATTATTTTTTTCTTGGGCAATTTCAAAATGTACCGAGGGCAGTTCCGTCATCCCAGATAAAAAATTATGTTTTCGCGCGTTTATAGATATATAGATTGCAAGCCTTCTCCACAGCAGCAAAACTAAGAGAGAGAGAGAGAGAGAGAGAGAGAGAGAGACTGAGAGGATTTCATTTCTACTGAATACCATTTCATTCCTACCATTTCATTTCTCTCGAATCGCCTCCACCAAACCCCAGATTCCAGGTCGGTTCATCCGATTTCCGATTCCGTCGTGATGTTTGATTTCCGTGCGCGAGCTTCGATCTGCATTTTTTTTTCTTGGTTTTTTGTATTTTTATTAAATTTCTTTATTTGTGCTTCTCGGTTTGTTTTTGTCTTCTTTTTCTGATTTGCATTCCTCATGTGATTAAACTGCCGCCTTCTTGAATCTTTCTTTAGCTTCTTTTTTCAGGTAGCCATGGCGGACACTCCTCTCCTTTCTGATACCTCCGACTCTGATACCACCGAGACCAACGAGATCACCATTTCTATCCAAAACGAAGGAGATAATCCCGGAAACGCCAACCCAACTGCGCCTGAAGTACCGGCGGCGAACGGAAGTAAGATTCCTATATCCTATTTCCTTCTTACTCATCCCGCGGCTTTCACAGGAAATGCGCATCGGGTAAGGCGCGGCCGCACGGAATCCGTCCTCTCCGCCCCTCCGGCGCCCGGGCCAGGGATGGAGTTGAAATGCTTTCTCAGCGATGCCGATTTTCGCAGGTTACTGTGCTGGGAACCTATGTAGGGCCCACCATGACGTTTTTAATAAATCCAGCACGTCCATCCGTTTTATTAGCGCATTTTAGGACAAGAGGCGAAAAGTGATCAGGATCCAAGACTCAAGTGGGCCGAAAAGGGGAGAATTGAACGTCCACGGTTGAAATATTCGTGGGGACACGGAATTTTTGAATCAGGATATTATTCTTGTTTTCAGTTCATCGCAGTAGGAATGATGTTACGAACGGTGTGGATGTCATGTGAGCGTTACTGTCGACTCTGGGAAAATTTCAATGGTAGGGATTTCCCTGCCCACCTTTTCCTTTACTGAGGCCCACTTGAGTCTTGGATCCGTATTTTTTTTTTTGGCTTTTGTCCTAAAACGAGCTCAAAAAAAGGATGGACGTGATGAATTTATCAAAAACATCATAGTGACCCGACGTAGGTTTCATCGCAGGAACTTCCTGCGGCAGTCCCTTTCTTGGGCAAAGTAGGTGCTCTGTGGGCCCTCGATGATGTTTTTGTTTCATCGATGCCGTCCATATATTTTTCCATATCATTTTATGGTATTAGACCAAAAATAAAGTATACACAAAACTCAATTTGGCCACATTATATGAAACAATGTTAAATGAGCTTAGACCATTAAAAACCTCTGTGGTAAACGGACTGGCTACTCCCCTGCCACAAGCCAATGGCTGGTGGTCTGTCCTCTGTGGGCCCCGCCATGATGTATTTGTTTCATCCATGCCGTCCATCTATTTTTCTAGATTATTTCATGGTATTACAATAATAAAAAAAATAAACAAATGAGGTATATCCCAATCTCAAGTGGACCACATTATAGGAAACAGTGTTGAATGAATTATTGGATCAAGTTGATCTTTGTTTTTTTTCTTTTCATCTGGGTCTTGATGAGCTAATCAACAGATTGGATGTCAAATAAACAGTACAGTGGACCTTAGGAGGATTTAAATGATGGATATCCATTCACTATTGTTTTCCTGTGGTGTGGTCCACCTGAGATTTATATCCCTATCATTTTTTAGATGATCCCTTAAATGATCTTTAAAAATAGATGATCGGAATGGATGAAACATATACATCATGGTGGGCCCACAGAGCACCGACCACCGGCCATGGGGTGGTGGCATGAGTAGCCAATCCGTTTATGTGAGAACGTGACAGTTGGATTCCTGCTACGGATGCCTTGGGGCCGGGCTGTTGTGATTGGCCCACCTCGGAAATGCAATCTATTTGTTAATGTATATCTCCCCTCCTTTCTTTTCTTTTTCCAACAGGAGTCGTATGGATGCCTGTATTGTCTTAAGTTGTAAAGGAATTACATGTTATAACATATTACAACTTTCAGTTGTAAGGTAAAACCCATAAAAACTCATGTTTCAAGTCACACGTAAAGTTCTTACCGCTATTAGAACACAATAGTTGACATACATTCATAATACGTGGGGCCCACTTCAATGTATATGGTACATTCAATCTATTCATCATTTGCTTCCCTTGATGCTCTCCTATGGTCCTAATTAAGAAACAACTCATAGATTATCAAATGGACTACATCAGAGAAGGATGGGATATCCACCATTAAAACCTCTTCAATTGCATTTGGAGCCCACTGTGATGGGTGAAGGACTTACAATCCCTTTAGTGTGTGCATGCTTTAATGATCTCTTAGATTTCGATAATTACGGGGTGACTATACCTCGGAGCATCCACTAGTCAACCAACAATTTGCAAATGATATATCAAATCATGTTGCTAACCCGGCCAAATTTGGAAACTCATTCATTAAAGAGGTGTCCATATTGCCCACACATCCTTCCAAAATATGATTTTCTCTCCATCTTCAATCGAGAAACAAATGTCCTCCTTAAACTTTAGTTTTATACTGCAGACGCCCCTTCACAACCTAGGCCCTTTGTACAGGGAAGCAACCGATTTTCTTTAGAGAGAATTTTTTTCCATCGCAAACCGCCACCACCTCTTCCCTAATAGCATAAGATTCAGTCTCCGAAGTTTTTATGCTAGCCCCTCATTTATTATATGGCTTCCACGCCATCTCTCAAGACAAAATGTGAAACTTATTCTTGTCTTCAGACCATTGCCTTAAAAAGTCCCTCCTAATTTTCTCCAGGCAGTTCAACACTAATTCGGACATTTGAAAAGAGATATAAACTAGAGATGCATATTAGATAGGATTGCGTTGTTTAGCACTATCCTACACCCTTAAAATAAATATCTTTCTAGCAAGATAGCTTCCTCTCATCCATTTCCACCAATTCATCGTACAAATGCTTTAGAGGTTTCCCAATACACAAAGGTAAACCTAGGTACATAGAGGGGAATGATCCTACCCCAAACCCAAAAACTCCTGTGAGAATATCTATGTCCCCCTCCATTTTAATCTTCAACAATTAACCCTTAGCCAAGTTCATCTTCAAGCTTGAAACGACTTTATAACAAGTAATCATCGTACTGAGCACATGCACACCGTGTTCGTTACGAACCTGTCCTTTTGTAATTTCATGACCCCCGATGCAGAGAAAAAACTCGCAGGAACTTCCTGTTGCGCCCACCATGATGTTTATGGGAAATCCAAATCCACCACGTCCGTCACTTTTGCAAGTTCATGTGAGGACATGTGCCTAAAACTGAGGGAAATTCAAAACTGAAGTGATCTGAAAACATAAAAATTAGCCTGATTCACAACTTTTGTGGCCCCACTTCAACGGTGGACATTCAATCTTCTGTAAGGCAGTACATCTCAGTTTTGAATTTTCTTCATTTTTTAGTTCCATGTCCTAATAGATCTTTTCCCACCTGACTTCCGGTGGCTGGAAGTTCCTGTGAAAGGCTTTTGCAGGAAATCCGCGACCACTTACCAAGGGGAAACGGATTGGCTACTCACACTGTCGAGTGGTCGGTATCATGTGGACCCCAAAAATGATGTATGTGTCTCATCCATGCCGTCCATTTATTTTTCCAGATAATTGTATGGTGTGAACTCAAAACTGAGTTAGATCAAAATCACAAGTGAGCCACACAGTGTTGATTGAACTCTCATCATTAAAAACCTCCTGGGGCTGAAAAAGCTTTGCATCAAGCTGATATATGTTTTTTGACTTCATCCAGGTCTGTATGACCTAATCTACAGGTTGGATGTTAAATCAACATTACAGCGGGCCCTAGGAGGTTTTTAATGGTAAATGTTCAATCACTACCGTTTTCCATGGTGTGGTCCATTTTAGATTTTGAACTGCCTCATTTGTGGGATAAATTATTACAATGCTGTGTAAAAATCAATGGACAGTGTGGATAAAACATATAGATCATGGTAGGCCCACATAGCACCAACCATTAGTCACCTGGCTAGTGGCAGCGTCACTAGCCAAGCCAAACCGCGTCCGGTTTTGAGTTTCTTTCTTTCGGATGGGTTGGTTTTTTATGGCAGGATTGTAATTTTCTAAGTGTAATGGGGAAGTTATGTGGGGATAATTGGGGTTATGCTGTTGCATTCGGAACCGGATTGGCTACACACCCTGCCACTCGGTGCACTGTCGGCCTGATGTATGTGTCTCATCCATGCATTTCATTCATTTTTCCATATAATTTTATGGTATGCAATTGAGGTAGATAAAAATCTCAAGTGGGCCACGCTGTTTGATTGAACTCTCACCATTAAAAACTTCCTGGGGCGACAAAAGTTTTGAATCAAGATGGTATTTGTTTTTTGACTTCATCCTGGACTGTATGTCCTAATCTATAGATTGTATGTCAAATAAACATTACACTAGGCCCGAGGAGGTTTTTAATTATAGACATTCAATCACTACTGTTTTCCATGGTGGTGTCCGCATGAGATTTCGATCTACCTCATTTATGGGATATATTATTAAAATAATGTGTAAAAATAAATGGAGGGTGTGGCAGGCCCACATAGCACCTACCACTAGCCACTTGGCTACTGGTGGCATCATTAGCTAAATTGTGTCCGTTGTATTCTGCTTGATGCTTGGGTGTTTTAATGCAAATATTTCGATTTGAAAAAAAAATAAAAAAATCCATTTTGAGTTTGAGATTTCAACTCACAGATTCTAGCTGCACCCGACCTAACTCGACCCGACTTGGTACTTGTGACTGGGTTAGACTCGGTCTAGATTAGTTCAAGTTAGACTTGGACTCAGATCGGGTCAGGCATGCTAGACTCATTACTGAGTCAGGTCGAATTTGGGTCATGCATGTTAATATGTTTTTTTATATATATGAATTTTATTGCAATTAAAGAAAAAAAAAGTCATTTAGAACTTTAAAATATATTTTATTTCTTTCTTTAAATATAATCTGTTTTTTTTTTAATTTTTTTTTTTTTTATATTTCAAATACAGGGATTAAAGAACTGGTCATGCATTGGCTTAGGAACTCTAATGGTCTTTTTTCCTATGGTGGCAACATCATTACTCTTTTATGTTCTCTGCCAAAAATATGGGTGGCGATCACATTACTATTGGCCTTAGCAATAGTAGCATTCATATGGAGCTATCGTGCCCACTCGAGACGGATAGCTCGAGATTCTCTTGCACCGCGTCTAGCCTCAACTACGGATCCAGCCACCAGCACAGGTCGAGCCCCAGCCACAGGTCGTTGTATTCTGATTGATGCTTGATGTTTTAATGGAGATATTTCGATTTGAAAAAAAAAAAAAAATCCATTTTGAGTTTGTGATTTCGGCTCCTGGATACCAGCTGCACCCAACCCAACTCGATCCGACTCGGTACTTGTGACCGGGTTAGACTCGGTCTGGATTAGTTCAAGCTAGACCTGGACTCAGAATGGGTCAGGCATGCTAGACTCGTTAATGAGTCTGGTCAAATTTGGGTCATGCATATTAATATGTCTTTTTGATATAAATCTTATTGCAATTAACGAAAAAAATTTAGGAGTCATTTAAAACTTTTAAATATATTTTATTTCTTTCTTTAAATATAATATGTTTTTTTTTTTTTTTTTTTTTTCTATTTCCAATACAGGATATAAGGAACTGTGCAGGGATTGGATCAGGAACTATGATGTTCCTCTTTCTTATCTTGGCAACGTGGTTACTCTTATCTTTTCTCCGAAAGAATTACGGTGGGGGATCACATTGCTATGTAGCTTAGCCACAATAGCATTCATCCGAAGCTGTTGTAATTCTCCTACACCACCGAGCATAGGTCCAGCCCCAGCCATGGGTCCAGGCCCCAACACAAGTCAAGCTCCAACCACAGGTCTTGGCCCCAGCAGAAGTGAAGCCCCAACCACAGGTCTTGGCCCCAGCAGAAGTGAAGCCCCGGCACAAGTCGAGCCCCTAGCACATGTCCAGGCCCAGCCCCCAGCACGCGTCCAGCCCTGGGCTCAGGCACCAGCACAAGTCCAGCCCCAGCCACGACAGACCTTGAAAAGGGCAAACTCAATATAGATTAGTCATGTGCAGAGTCTGAGGCTTACGTTCGCAATTAGTTAGGAGTTAGGACTCTTTGTAAGTTGTTTACCTGACATTTATCACATGCATATGGTAAAATCATTTTCTGATTGTCCACTTGAGGTTTACCGATTTTTCCAAGAGGAATCATAAGGTCCATGCCCAACGATGCAAGTTTGATGGATCTAATTGTGACAGGCCCCCAAACTCACATAGATTTTGAAGTTGCTACCCTCAAACTTCAGTTGAACGTGGACCATTAATGCCACTAATTAGAACATTAAGATTATCCTATTGAGATTTGTTTTTATATGCTATTTTCGGAATGGGACTGAACGGAACAGTCCAGATCATGGAAGCTTGGGCCCACTTGCCAAGCTCATAAGCATTTCCTCAAATCCCGTATAATGTAATGTGCAAGCCCAAGGTTCCTGGCTTCAGCCCAAATTGTCCCATTCGTGGCCCACAACCAGATGGTAAATGGGATAAAACAAAATTAATTTCACATACAACCGGAAATAAATTAAAATATTATTTCAAGCCATTGATTTTATTGTAGTGTGCTGATCTTTTAAGCAAAAAAATATACGTTAGAATCGCAGTGCATTCCACGATCTGCTACAAGCATCAAATCTAGGGCATGTAACAGTTTTGAAGACGTACATTGATCGGTCATTACGCCGTCTGTATGGATTGCTGGATGATGTGGTGTCTTTTGGTCTTCCGCCTCTACCACACCTATGCCTTCTTAGGTTATCTAATAGGAAGATGAATGGGTGCATAATGGTGTGTAGATTAGGGGACCGAACACTTCTTTATATGGAGACAGGCCATAAATCCCACCCATCAGAGGATTCTCCCAATCCCTTGACTCCTAAATCATTGGAAGAGAAGCCTTCTCCCAACACAACTCTATCAAGAGCTGTCTATTTTACTTCACACCCATGATTACTGTGTGCACTCAACAATAGTGTGGGTCCAACTCTGATGGTCATGCGAATGATCTAATCCAATCATTGCATTGCTTGATGTACATATGCTGTGTGTAGCCCATAATTCCAACAATATAAACATAAATGAAAAAGGTGAACTTGAACGGCCATTTTAGTTATTTTAGCTATAGAAGTTGGACTGGGACAGGTATTATCTCAACAATAACTCAATTTGTTGAATTAAAGCAGTAAACTGTCAGGTTTTTCTCAAAAGAAAGAAAGAAAAAGAAATGAAGAAAGGATCTAGACTACTAGTTCTGGATCCATGGCAACCTTTAACAATTAGTTGCTTCCTCCTGACCAGAAAATGAAAAGATTAATTAATCAGTCAATCACATGACAGTCATTTTATATTAAAAAATAATAATAACATCAACAAAATCATTAAATATCATTCGAAAAGAAGAAAATCCTATCCTAAAATCTAAAAGAAAGAAGAAGAAGAAGAAGAAGAAGAAGAAGAAGAAGAAGAAGAAGAAGAAATTGCTACAAGGATTGGGCATAGAGAGTTGGCCACATAGTTCAAGACCCAAAAACTCGATATCCATTCAGGTCGAGTTAGCTCAAGTCTTGAAGCTATTCGATATTTAACAATTAAATTAAGATATTAGTAGTATTTAAAGAGAATTGTTATAACTAAATAAAATAAAATAGCAATGGCACATAATACTATTTTCTGCTAGTTTTCAGGGTAAAAAAGAAATAGTAGTAGTTTTCACGGTGGCGTAAGGCATTGGTTCTATTAGAGGGCCACTGGTTCAGTTATAGGAGGTTTAGTGTCTGATTATATCCCTCATCATGAGCAGACCAAGTTATGAAGTCAAATTGACAAAACTTGGTTGAGTCAAGTTCAAAACTGAGTTTCTCACTTACTTAGCCCTAAATCTCACCGAGTTGAGTTGACTCAACTTTGGGTCAATTGAGTCAATTTATATATGTATGACATAGTCGATCATAGGCAAGGCTCATAACAACACCATTTCCATTCCGGATTGTTGTTTTGCTTTGTTTTGTAGCCAAATGATTTGTGATTGTTTTCTTGTGTTGTTCTTTGAGCTATAGTGCTAGTTGATATACTACTTTTGCTTTGACAACTAAAGTCAACAAATTTATTATTATTTTTTTTAAAAAAGGACAAATTGTAGCAGAGATATATGACAGCTAGAGTAACCTTCAAAACTAGAATGTTTTAGGCTACATGATACTTACATTTTGGAAACTATAATTAATCTAATTTATTTATCTGAGAATAACATGAATATATAGAAGATGTATCACATCTGGAGAGATCTAAAACAGATACATGCCTCCTCAAACGGATACACATCTCAACACACACACACACACACACACACACACACACACATATATATATATATATGGGAAAAGGTACTATGCGCTCGAGCATAAAGCGGTCGTCCGTGAGGTCGAGTTGTGTGGGCCCCACTGTGATGCCGTTCGAAGATCCACACCGTCCACCAGATGCACGAGCTCAGGGTGGGCTCACACGACCCAAAATCAGCCGTCCATGTAACTCAGGTGGGCCATACCATCGACAAACATAAGTATACACGTAAAAACATTTACTTGGTGGGCTCCACCTGAGTTGTGGATACCACCAGAAACTTGGTTTAAAATTATATTCAAGTGGGACACACATGATGGATGGTTTTGATCATCAAAAAACATCTTGAAAGGTCCCCAAAAATGGTTTTGGATGTTTCAATGGTGCACGGGCCCTCTCAACTTCTGTACGTGGTGTGGCCCACAAAAGTCATGGATTGACTTGCTTTTCAGCCGTGTGGGACCCCTCTGGAATGGTGCATCTGGTGGATGGTGTGGATTTTCGAACGGCATCACGGTGGGGCCCACACCAGCTCGACCTCACGAACAACCGCTTCACGCTCGAGCGCATAGTACCTTTTCCCTATATATATATATATATAAAACATATTCTAGCATCTCCCCTCGAACCAATGTGCTCCAAAAGAAGCGACTTGCATTTGAAAGGTGTTCACTCCCCAAGTGCAGGGTTGTGATGTAGTAATAAACTTGGTGAGACCGAGGTCGAATCCACATGGACTGAAACCTGTACGTAATCTGAAGTTAACTAGAACTAGAAATAGAATAAGACATAATCTAAATCGAATGAGTTTTGATGAATAATGGTGAAATAATTAACTAAAACTTAAGAAAATTCAGAGGTAGAACACTAGGGATTCAGAGGATCCACTTGTAGAGATTAGGGAGATCTTACGCCTGCTTCACGAATCATGGAAATTTACTGAATTGCCGTTGATATAGTTTTCAAGAGTTGAAAGGTATATGAATTAGAATGGATTCTATCACAAAACCATGCCTAAGAGGCAAAGCACACAACAGAATTAAACTAATTACCAACCAATCAATATGCTATGAGAGTTAGGAAGGGTACCATCATCCGACCATGCCCAGGAGACGATGGTGAACAATAGGACTTCCTGACGTCATACACATAAAAAGGAGAAATAAATACTCAAAGCCATCGCAGATCTATTGTAATTTCAGTCACAACAAATCATTAAAAACTGAAAGTATACCCTTAATAATCAACTAAAATCAACTTCAATCTATAAATTAAATTAAAAGCACAAAAATAGAATCTCCCATCTCACTACAAGCTTCACCCCTTAGCCCTAGCTAAGGGGTTTTAGCCTGACATGGATAAGCTAAAATCCATCAAAATAACATGAAAAGAAAAGAAAGGAATTAAAGACAAAAGAAGAAGAAAACTGTTGAAGGTCTTCTCTCTCTCTCTCTCTCTCTCTCTCTCTCTCTTCCACGTCCAAGCCCAGCCAAGCTGCCTTCGTCCAAGGCATGCCCCGCTCTGTCCCTCATCTTTCTCTTTATAGCTGCCAAAAGGTCGTGGAAATTAGTGGCTGGAATCCTGTTTGGAAACTGCTTGTGAAGGCTTTTACGCAGCCCAGAAATGGCGGAAGTGCCGTTTTTAGAAGCTGTTGCGAAGGCTTTTACGCAGTTGTGATGTCAGCGTTCCAACTCCCACTTCCCTTGCTTTCTCTCCCAAAGATCAACGTCCCTTACAAGGATTTTGGCTGGCCTACACGATGGACGGTCCAGATCGTCCCTACAATGATCATCGTGATCGTACAACGACCGCAGGATCCGAGCAGCGTCGGACGCGGAAACAGGGTCTGCGAATTCTCTTCGTTGTGGTGCTGGTGGGGTCCACTGATCATTTCTGGATTGGAAATCCAGTCCGCTCATTATTTCTGTCTCAGAATTTAAGCTGGGAAGGGACGGTTTTGGTTGTCCATTGAAGTGGCCCACTTGTTTGATGTCTCGACTATAAGACCCGTATCATAGACCGTACCGTTCCGTAGACTTCCGCGGTTCTCCCAGTCAAATTCCGGCAACCCGCGTTCTGTTATCGGGGTTGCACACAACCCTGAGTCATGTCTCGTATTTCAGAGTCGGCTTGACCCGAGACTTGTACCCGTGCGACCGCGCCGTCGCCGCGGTTCCGATGCCGCATCTCGCGCGCTGAGGCGATACGCAGGCCAGGAGATGTGAGCCCACGTTCAGTTCGAGGAAACGCCGCGCATTTGCAATCACAAGAGAATCTCTACAATATGTCTCATCAATCAAGTACACATCAATCACTTCATATGTCAAGTACATATCCCATCACTCCCTTACCAAAGCAACCTTAAAAGTCAAGGCAACCCATACCCCTCTTACACAAATTACCTCAAAAGTCAATAAAGCTCTCATCTCACCCATCACTCCATCCCATCTTCTCTCTCTCTTAGCTCTCCCTTCTCTTCCAAGCAACCAAAGAAGAACCCAATCGTCCATGGCTCTCCATGGGAGAGAGCTTTGTATGGCCCACTTCCTATCTCCCATCCTCACCCTTCAAAACCAATCTCAACCGTCGAAGTTTGTCCTTTGGAGCTCTAGGATGCTTTGGCAGAAGGAGGAGGAGAATATCAAAGGTGGGTGTATTTTATGATTCAATTTTTGTGATTTTTGTGATTTAAGGGCCCACATGTGGTGGGACCCATCATGATGTATGCATTGTATCATGGAGGAGCTCATAGTGGCGGAGCTCCTCCCATCTCTCTCTCTCTCTCTCTCTCTCTCTCTCTCTCTCTCTCTCTCCCCTTGGTTTGATGGCTCACCATTGATGTGGTATGATGATCCACACCGTCCGTTCATTTTCAGGACATTGGACGTGTGAACCCCACTGCATCAGCGTCAGCAAGTTTTGTGGCCCCATCACAAGGCATGTGATTATCCAAACCGTCCATTGATTAGGCCAGCAGCCCAAGATGCTGGTAGACACTGTCCAGCGGCTGCAGGACTCACGTGTGGATGTGTTCATCCAACGGTCCATTTCATTTTCATGGACGTAGAAGCCCACCTTGTTGTATGGGTTTTATCTACTCCATCCACCTACGTGGACTCCAGCGGCTACAGATGCTGCTGTATTAACGGCTACAGTTGTTGCTGTATTTCAACCGTCCATATGTGGGGGCCACCCTGCACATGTCACACGTGCAGGTGATGGGGCCAGCTGCACATGAAATATTCATGCCATCCGTCCACCTCAGGACGTAGGGCCCACCTTGCTTATATTGTATATCCAGGCCGTCTGCCATACGGACGGTGTGTCCATCCAAACCGTCCATCCCTCTTGCTGACGGTGGGGCCTACTTGAGGACGTGAGTGGTCCAGACGGTTCAGATTAGTGGGACCCACCTGATACATGTATCCGATCGTCCATTCATGCGGGGCCTGGTATATTAGGTGGGCCCCTTTCATCCAAGCCGTCCAGCGTCCCTGGACGCTGGACACTGTCACTGACACAGCCTCACACACACATGTATATATATATATATATATATATATATATATATATATATATATATATATAATGTAGGTACAATATAATATAATATATTATATTAAATAAATGTTGTGGTGGGCCACTGATACGTGGGACCCACCTTTATATTAACGTCTACACCGTCCATATGGATATGGACGGTGGATATGGGCACTTCCTGCCTCACAAATATGTAATATTATATTATATATAATAATATATTATATAATATTTATTGTAGTAGGTCATTACATGGACCGTACCATGGTGTATATATCTGCATCGTCCAGTTGCTGGACGGTGCAGCAAGCCTGACATCCATACCGTTCATCCATCTGACGTACCATGCACGGTCCCACCATGATGTATTATTTCATCCACACCGTCCAGATTATGCTGGATGGTGCTGGACAATGTTTGGACGTGTTGTCCAATGTTTGGATGGCACGGATTTACATAGGAAATGTTCGGGTGGTGCTGATGCACCCGGACAATGGATGGTACTGATTTATATGGACAATGTATGGGCAGTGCTGGTCATCATTAATGGGCCATGTGCCCCATGGAATGATAATATACAGTGATACACATGTTACACATTGCAATGATTTTGGTGTAGTCCAAGCCCACTTAAGGCTCATTGGCGCTGCCCATCATGACGTATTTTGGCCCTTGGGCAGGGCCCACCTGTTTGTATTGTTAAGCCCAGATACGTGGCCCATTTGATGCATACGAGGCCCAAGCAGTGCGGCCCACTTATTGTATATAAGGCCCACATATGAGGCCCATGGTGATGCATTTACGACCCATTTGATAAGACCCATTGCGATAGGCCTATGGGCGAGGCCCATTGTGATGTATTCGAGGCCCATGGGCGAGGCCCATTGTGATGTATTCGAGGCCCATGGGCGTGGCCCATTATGATTCATTTGAGACCCTTGTATGAACCTCAACGCGATATATGAGAGGCCCATGAATGGGGCCCAACGTGATGTATGTGTGGCTGATACGTTGTGTATGAATCTCTGATGTGGGCCACTCCTTAGGAGCAATGTTGGTTAGATGTCCACATCGATGAGCAATGATGGTTTAATGTCCACGTTATGACCTTCCCTTAGGCCTTGTTTGGCCCATTCTTATCGATCTCGATTGTCGTGACCGATTACCGACTCCGATTGTCGTGACCGATTTGCCGATTCTAATTATCGATCGATCTCGATTATCATGACCGATTTGCCGATTCTGATTACGATCGATCCCGATTGTCGTGGCCAATTGTCGATTCCGATTAACGTGACCGATTTGCCGATTCTGATTATCGATCGATTCCAATTATCATGGTCGATTGTCGATTCCGATTGACGTGATTGATTTGTCGATTCTGATTATCGATCGATTCTGATTGCCTTGACCGATTGCTGATTCCGATCGACGTGATCGATTTGCCGATTCTGACTATCGATCGGTGCGATTGTCATGACCGATTTGCTAATTCTGATTACCTTGACCGATTACTGATTTTGATTAACGTGACCGATTTGCCGATTCTAACTATCGATCGCGTCATTGCGTGACCGACGATTGATTCGATTACTTTGACCAGGTCGATTTCGATTAACGTGACCGATTTGTCAATTCCGACTATCGATCGGTGCGATTGTCGTGACCGATTTACTAATTCTGATTACCTTGTCCGATTGCCGATTTCGATTGACGTGACCGATTTGCCGATGCTGATTATCGATCGATTCTGATTGCCTTGACCGATTGCCGATTCCAATCAACGTGACCGATTTGCCGATTCTGACTATCGATCGGTGTGATTGTCGTGACCGATTTGCTGATTCTGATTACCTTGACTGATTATCGATTTCGATTAATGTGACCAATTTGTCGATTCTGACTATCGATCAGTGCGATTGTCGTGACCGATTTACTAATTCTGATTACCTTGACCGATTGACGTGACCGATTTGCCGATGCTGATTATCGATCGATTCTAATTGCCTTAACCGATTGCCGATTCCGATTGACGTGACCGATTTGCCTATTTCGACTATCGATCGGTGCGATTGTCGTGATCGATTTGCTGATTATAATTATCTTTACCGCTTGCCGATTCCGATTGACATGACCGATTTGCCAATTCTGATTATCGATCGATTTGAGTATCAAGGCTAATTCCGAGGATTTCGACTTGTCGAGGCCGATTGAGGCTGATTCTGATTCTGATTATCGAGGCCGATTCTGATTTGTTGAGGCCGATGGTACAGGCCGATTCCGATTGTCGAAGCCAAGTATCGAGGCTGATTCCGAGTGTCAATTAGATTGTTGAGGCCGAGGCCGATTGTCTAGACGGGCCCACTGTGATGTATTCGTGGCCTATGGGCAAGGCCCATTGTGATATGTATTAGGCCCATGATACATGGCCCCTTTGATGTATTCGAGACCCATGTGTAGGGCCCACATGTCAGGTATTTAAAGCCCATGAGCAGGGCCCACCTGTTGTGTATATATAGCCCTTAAGTAAGGCCCATTGTGTTGTATATTAGGTCTTTGTGTGAGGCCGTGGGCCCATTATATGTTTGGCTTTGTGTGAGCCATTCCTTGGGGGCAATGTTGGTTAAATGTCCACATTGTCGAGGCCGATTGTGGATACCGGTTATTGATACTGATTATGAGTATGTGACTGTATAGCATCATAATACATGCCCATACGCATCATCTGCATGTTTGTTATGAGATGTGATTGACCATTACATATGCGATAGGGCAGGTTGTTCATAGGGCTCCCTGATCGGCTGAGTTGCATCATATGAGAGCATGATATGCACAGGATTGATGCATGACTGGATTGTATGACTCATGCATCTTGCATTATGATTACTGTACGCCCTAGCAACATCATGGTTATACCTCCACAGGCATATCGTGGATGGCCGGACGGGACACCGAAAATCTGTTCTAGCATCAGGCTGCATAGATGGCCCTGGGTGAAAATCCCTAAAAACCCTCTTGGTACCAGCGGACGCCCTAACATCGGGACCGAGTGGATACATGCGCCCGAGTGCTGAATACCAGGAGGCCGCGTCTCCCACTGTGCGATGGTCGGTTAGGAGGCGGTGTGGCCTTACCCGCCCGAGCGTAGGGGGCACCACTAGGCTGAGTCTGACCAGCTCGAGGAATAAGTCCGCTATCGATGTGCCGTATAGGTATTGGCAGACTATTGGCCAGGCGGATAGTGAGGTTTCTTACGCTCACTTGGACTGTGCGGCTGTGAGAGCGGTAGTGCCATTTGTAGTGTACTAAACCCCGGTGATGATCCCAGAGAGTAACTGTACTGATATGTGGACTTATTGAGCAGGAATTGCATATCCATTCACTCATCCACTCGGGCTGGTGGTGCGTAACTATTTGCTATGTGTACCTTCGCATGGCCAGGATTTCTGTTCGGCGCGCGACTAACCTGAGATCAGGAGTTTACCACATTGAGTCTGACTATCCAAATTTAGGTATGGGACTGGTTTAGATAGAAGTCCCTTGTGATGGACCCCATAGCCTGCGATACTACGTACTATTATCCCGACTTCACACTCCAGCATGGTCATTCCATTTTCACTGCATATTGCATTACATTTACGACATATGACATTTTGGGTTACCTGTGTTTCTGCATTTATATTGTCTAGATACGATTGATGCTAGTCGTGGACTCATCAGGAATTACACACTGCATCACATCCTCGGCATTTGATAATTAGCTCTTTATGACTCATCATCTGCATAGCTGTTCTATATTGCGTATTCTGATGTTGATTGATTCATGGACTTGTCCATATTTCCGCTTACTCTGTTATCGTATAATTTATAATCTTGTCAGTATTTATGTTTACTCTGATTATTCCTACTCTTGTCAGTATTTCTACTTACTCTGGTAATTCATGATCTTGTTAGTGATTCTGTTTATTTCGATCTTGTACCATTTATAGATTACCAGTATTTTCGGTCCTGTATGATGATGGCATGTGTTGAATACTTGACACTTACCTTGTGCACACACTTACACCACTCTCTAAGCTTTCTATAAGCTTATGCACGATAGATGCGTGTAGGCGATATTAGGTGGCAGCAGTGTTGAGATTGGAGCGTGCGGCAGTCTTCTGGAGCTTGATTTTCAATATCATGTATTTCCCTTTCTGTATTGTACTCAAATGATTATATTAGCGGATATGTGATGATAATGTTGCCTTTGTGAATTGGGTAATCTTATGGTTATGCTTATTTTGAGTCAAATGTACATTGAAAAAAAAAAATCCTCCTTGTAGGATCCCAGAATCGGAATCTGGCGCATGGACGCTAGGAGCCGAGAATGGGGTACTACGGAGGCTGTCGGCACCAGATTCGGCGATCGGGATTCCTGTGAGTCCGATCTCCGGGTTTGGGGCATGACATCGACCGTCTAATCTACGTTTGGACAATCAAAAACCATTCTCCGCTATTTCTTGGAATTGTGCCACCTATGCAGTGGAAAGAGAAACCACGTGGAGCTAATGGACGGTCCGGATCGGTCCTTTGATCAGTGATGATGGCCCACAAGCAGCCACCGACGGCCCCCCTGTTACACAATCTGTTTAAAACAGAAATTTCTGTTTTTGGAGTTTCGGTCAAAGACGGTTTGACCGTCTCTGGTTTCAGCCGTGCACGGCTAGTGCACACATGTACTATGCACATGCACTTTAGATGGGGTCCACTGTGATGTAGTGTTAGACATCTGCACCGTCCATCTGCTGTATCATCTTCTTTAAGGGTCTGAGACCAAAATTGAAACATATCCAGCTATCAGGTGGGTCCCAAATCAGGGATATGAGGGCTGATCTGTTCATTGAGCCACTTTCAGGAGGATCCAATGGATGAAATTTTACATGTACGGTTAATTTATGGCCCCAAAGCCATGTGTGAAGTTTCAAACCAATCGGATGGCAAGAACCTTGTGATCTTGCATTCTGGACGTTTTTCATGCCTGTTTGAAGTGAGTGGCTAGAATTTCTCTGAATTCTAGAGTGTAAATCCATCGATCTTAGTCCCCAAGGGTCCGTCCCTTGCCTTGGTGTCTTCAGAGTGTCAAATACACAGTTAAACCAAGCCGTTAAACAAAGTCATGCTCATAAATTCAGGTAATAAATGGGGTCTAACATACAATATTTGACCCTCAACAAAAGGTACGGTAAAAATTATTCAAAAGAAAAATTAAAGAAATGGCACGATAACTTGAGGTGACGAAATGACAGGAAGCCACAAATATGAGTAGCATGAGGCAAGCAGGCACTTTTGACGATGTCAACCAGATTAAAACAAGCAAAAATAATAATAAGTTGAATTTGTTTACACTGAACTGCAGCCTCCAACTGACCAACAGTCCACATTTAGCATAAATGCATGGCCCATCTAATGACTGGACTGTTTTGAGTTTCAGGCCATGGAACATAAATAAGGTGGGCCCCAATCTTGACAAGATGACTACTCTAGCAAGTAGCCATAGCATTCTCCGGACAACATAGTGTTTTTCTTTTTCTTACTAGAAATTACTATTATTAGCATATTTTTATATGTAGTGTAAAAAAGAGAAGTTAACAGTCATTGGCAAGAAAATTCAAGAGGCTACAAAGTGTTGCTTAAAGTTTTCATTTTCGCAAACAATATCTTGGACCGATAACAACCCCCAAAGATCTTACATATGTATCTTGGTGTGGGACATTTAAAATGAACAGGCAAAAACCTATTATATCTCCTTGTTTTCCATCTAGTGGCCCATGTTAATATAAGTCACAGACTATATTACCTGTATGCTGGTGTAGATATCGAGCAGAGAAAAGATCTGTGCAGGGTACCTTTAAGAAGTAAATTTTCAAGATAAGCACTCGGACTACATTACTCAACTACAGGCTCAAAATCCAAATTATCAGGTAAGGGAATGGCAAGACTGTAAGTCTGTAACTTTTTTTTAAAAAAGTAAACTGCATCTTTCATTCAACAAACAGAGCTATACAAAACAGGGGGCCCACAAAAAGGCTGAGCCTAACCCCAACAGAACCGCATTCGGGTGGCCACAAAGCCCTATACAAGCTGCCTATCATATCCAAAAAAAAAAAACCACGTCTAAGCTAAGAAAAGAAAGCTCCCCCTGAGAACTGATAGGGGGAAACAAACAGGGCTGCACACAACTAAAAAGACCGAATGAGTAGCCACTACCTGCACACAACTAAAAAGACGGAATGAGCAGCCACTACCACAGCCGGCACTGGTTGAGACGCTTCCTGATAGCCCCTACTCCTGTCCTATCAAGAACCAGCAAGTCTGTAACTGCTCATAAGTGCAATCTTGTCAAAATACTTCTTGACAACTAAGAATACTATTTAATTTGCCACCCAATTGTAACAATTTACTACAAAATTCTAAAAAACCAAGTAGGTCCTTGTTATGCAAAAGGATGTATAATTTGAAGACACTAATGAAGTCCGTTCAACTTTCATATGTATAGAGGCCCTTTTTAGATTATGGTTCATGCAATTGGATCCATCAGAGTTGGAGGGATGCCGACTTTATATAATTTTTATAAAAAAAAAAAAAAAAACAGTATTTTCAACATTTGATCATGTCATTTTTTTACTTACAGGGAGAACCTAGGCACGAGCAGCCCATAGGGCCAGGGTCAGGATTGAGGTCTTTTCAACCTGATTTAGGCCAAGGGGAATAGGCCTGCTTAAGGCCAACAGGACGTCACCTGAGCCATGAAGGATTTGGAAACAAGCTTAAACTTTTGGCACGAGCCTAGCCAATGAACCTGAGAGGTCATTTGGATGCTTGTAAGTTTTTAACTTGTGATTTTTACCTATAAGTCACTTACAGTAAAGTTACTTCTCACCCCCCAACCCCATGAAGTTTTCAACCAATTTTCCCTGGAAGTGATTTTCGAGTGAATATCCTCCCATAAACACCACTTCTAAGTTACTTGCCTACACTGCTCGTAGTATCGATATCATTACATGTGTTGTTGGTTGGGGATACAGAAAATGTATTGATATTGCCAATATTATTGTCAATACCCATAAATGTATCACTAAACAAAGGAAACATTGGGGGAAATGGTGGACTTTCCCAAAGAAAGTTAAGGAGATGCGCTAAAGTACACATATTTGCAATTTTAGGGATCAAATAATAGTAAAAAAGATGTATAAATAACAAGTTTTCCTTTAAGGGAGGCCAAAAAGCATGAACCGTTGGCTCAAGGAAACATGGGGGAAATGAAGCAATTGTTCAATGATACTTCGGGATATACACACATCTATGATCCATCCACACACACATTCATCCAACCAACCATCCAACCATCTATCCATCCATGCATGCATATACACATACAAACATGCATTTCATCACTCAATCATGCACCCATAAAAAATAAAAAATAATAAAATAATAAAAAAAAGAAATGGAAATCTTTTTAATAAATAATTTTTTTGTCAATACAATGGTGATATTATAGAATTATCGTCAATTCATTTGCGATACAAGCAACACTTGAAATTTACACAGTTGAAAACAATAGCAATACATTAGCAATATCGATACGTTGGTGATATTTAGTGACATATCGCCGGTACTTGGAATTTCAATATCATCTGTGTTATTGATATCGCCAAGCTGGTGATACCGATAATATCGGTGACATCATCAATACTCAAAATACCGGTTACCTGTAAGTCGCTTCCCACTTGTTGTGGGAAGCCCAAAACTCAACGAGCCAGCTCAACCCATTAACAACCCTGGATACAGAGAAAATTTAGACCAAGTAAAAAAAGAATTAGGAACAAAAACATTCCAGTCTCATCCATAGTAGAAATCGAACTTCCGAGGTAGGCCCAACAACACGCCCAGCCCCATGTAATCTGAAGCCGGAAATCCAACTGTAACGTTCTCGTAGGAAACCTTGAACACCCATGGGTGGGAAGGTAGTGGGATATACTTCACTCGAGCAAGAAACCCCATTCGGAAATCCACATACCCGCACAACGCTCGATCCCTAACTATAGACTTGACAACACCCACATCCACACACTCCAAGTGCACCATCAACCGGGTGTGGAAAGTCACAGTCTCATCTTCGTGCAAGTGGAAGGGAGGGATGGAGACCTCTGATTGGAGGTTGGGCCCGTAGTATACTGAGGCTTGAACATAGACATAGCCAAGTCCTCTTCGCAGGCATTGGTACTTGAATGAGAGCAAGATGTCCAACGCGGTAATCAAACACAACAAGATATTGAAGGGATCGACAGTGGCAGAGGCGACGAAGAACGCGAGTATAAAATTGACTGTGTTGCCAACAACGCTAGTCAAGACAAAGGCCGTGAGTATAGCCAAGAAGAGATGGATCGCATTCGTGCGGATGATCAATGCATCACGACAAGAGTGCATACATGAATGGTCAGTGGCTGGGGTGGGACTATTGGTGCTAGGTTGCGAGGTGATGAGGGGTTTCATGTGTTGAGGAAGAAGTTTAGAGTTGGAGTCAAAGTTGCTAAGTTGCACCAGCGGATATAGAGTACCAACTGGGTTTTGAGGCTAAGGATGGGATGTGGTGGCATTGTCTTGCATCGGAGGGGCGCAGAGGAGAAAAAGATTCTAGAGTTGGGATTAGGCAGGCAATGTGGTACAAAATGAATGTACATATGGGAGAGGCGAAAAGAAGACATGAGGGACTTCTATAGATTTCTTGCCATCCCTTATTATAGAGAGCATATGTAACCAAAAGCTATGCAAGGCCCATCATGATATCTGTGTGACATCCACTCCGTCCATCTGCCAGGACTTGTTAGGTGGTGAACCAAAAAAAAGAAATAAACAAATGCAACTGAAGTCTGACACACCATAAAGAAATAGTGGGGATTGAAAAGATTATATTTAGAATCCACTGGATTCCACATCACATATCAAGGTGATTTTGAATCCTAAGTTGTGTTTGCTAGCTTGCATTCAGAATGCACTGGAATATAAAATTAGCAACGCATTGAAATTCTGCAATATATTTACATGAATTTAAATTTGATTACTAAATCAATTTTAGTATCTCTAGTTAATATACAGATGTGCTAGACGGAATTATTGTAATAAGCCAATTGAAATATATAGTTTCGATTCCAAATGCACACAAATACACTCTAATGACTATCACCCATCAGTATGTGTATGCTAGTGTTCCATCCATGCCAAGATTTAACAAATAGTTGCTCCTTTCTGACTAGAAAAAGAAGAGATTATTCAATCAATCATGTAACTATCATTTTATATTAAACAACAATAATAACTAGAAAAAGAAGAGATTGCTCAATCAATCATGTAACTATCATTTTATATTAAACAACAATAATAACAACAACAATAACATTAAATATCATTTGAATCAATAGCTACGAATCCTATCACAACATCCTATACCAAAATCTAGAGAGAGAGGAAAAAAAGAAGAAGAAGAAGAAGAAAAAAATGCTATAGTGATCGGGCATAAAGAGTTGGCCACATAGTTCATGTTCAATGGCTACATGGTGCTAACCTTGAGGGTCTTTGGATTGTCCTCTATTTGCCCATGAATGTGTAGATTCCAGTTTTTACTCGTAGCGTTTACCTCGGTAGCGTGTGTCCGTGCCTATGCTTGGGTGGTATGTGGTGGTCTGATGAGGAATCTAGAATGGTTGAAGTCTGTCAAAGGTGAATAGGTTTAGAATATGGTTCCTGGATGCCGGAAAGTGTTGCTTCTTGTCTTGGTTTTTTGCCGCTCAGTCAATAGAGTTGTCCTTGTAGTTGGTAAGGTGTCTTGTTGTGGCCATGTCTAGTCCTGTATTTAGCATGCTCTTTTTTGTAATTTCCAGTTGATCATGCAGTCTATCGGATAGCTAAGGCACTTATCTTGTTGTAAGTTCCAAGGATTGAACCCTCGATCACTCACACACACAACACTTATCTCTACCAGCTCATCGAACGACCTGTAGGCATCCAATGTTACTTTCAATATTCTCAACCCGGTGGTTATTTTCGAGGCTGAGCATATACACAGTGCTGTAAATCAGTTGATGACGGTTGATAATTTAGCTAGTGATGTGTGTTTCATCATCCTTCTATTTCGTCTTGCACTATATTGAAAATTTACTTGTATCTAGCAGCTCATATTTGTCTAGTCAATGTTATACTGCAAAGTACACTAGGAAACGTGACCCGAGGCTTTGCTTAGTATACAAGGGTTTTCAATTCTGACAAGTGGAGCATTTTGGTTAAGTTATCCATAATCCAGATCAATGGTCTTTTGCATCCCACCATGGATGGACCATGCCTAAAAATAGGAAGGAACCCAATCAGCATGAATTGTCAGAATGGATTCAATTTTTTTACACTATTCTCCTTTGTAGCTCTGACTGTGGAGCTCCCTTTATCTTTTATCATTGCAGGGCTGTAAATTTCTTTCTGAGAGCCAGTCCCCAAAGTTTACAGTCATTCTGATCAAAAAACTTCAAGAAAAGGTGGGTGCTTGATCAGAAGGGTCAGTTTTTCTTTTGAGTTTTGATTGTTTTTTTTTTTTTTTTTTTTTTTTTTTTTTTTTTTTTTGACATCAAATGAGCTGGTGGAGACTAGTTTGTATGAGTGATCCAGGGTTTATGTAACATCCCGAATTTTCCAACTTGGCAATGGATGTCCCTGGACGTAGAACTGCCCTAGGACCTTATTCTGTTGTAATTAGGGCGTCATTGAGTTAAGTATTCATAGCTGGAATCACCTTCTATACAAACTACAAAGACCCGAGTATCACCTCAGGTAGAAATCTTACAGGACTAAATCCTCTAGAAATTAGACGAGAATTAGCTAGTGTTAAACTAGAGTACCTGTGAAATTAACACCAATTACTTTAAATATGATATGCAAGACCCAAAACTTGTAGAATCATTGACGCTACATTACCTTAAAATCTCGGATCAATCTCATTACCCGGCTGCTCTCGGGAGCATCACGAAACCCCGTATCAGATCTGGACCGCACATCGAAAGTCCGAATAATACGAGGTTATAGAATTAGGACCGCCTTGCTGGGCTTAACAACCATCTCGAAAGTCAAATCCAGATAATGTCCTACGGCTATTCGCTTGAGCCCGGAGCGGGGAGTGTGAGAAAATGAAGATTTCTTTAGAAATGTAACATAATTTAAGTAATCTGAGACTTGTCACTTGCGGGCCTAATATAAGCAATCAGACCGTCAGAATCTGACCCAAGTACACTCTTGGATCAGGAGAAATTTCATACACATGTCCGTGTACTTGTAACCCCGATCGAGTTCCGGTGACCGTTGAACTGAAACTGGTCTGCCACGGGCGATCTGTAAATTCGATCGGACCGAAAACGTAACTCGAACTAGATCCAATGTCTGTGAGCTTAAGTACGACCTTTGGCTCAAGGGGGGCTTCCAGAAGTGCTCCGTTGAGACGGAACAGTCTCCCTTTGGACATAACCTAAGTATACCTTGACCCTGAGTCTATTTTCATGAATTCTGAGCCTATATAAGGACCTTAAACCCTCACTCTCTCATCCCGTACGAATTTGAGAAAACCCTAGGTGAGAGAGAGAGAGAGTAAAGAGAGAGAAAGAGTGAGAGAAGTGAGAGAAGAATCCTGGTGCTCTATCCTGCCGTACTACGTGCTTAACCATTGCTACCAGGTCGCTAATCCGGCGATTCTGTCTTCGTTCTTAGGTAAGAAAACCCTAACCCTAATCTGTTTTAGGATTTCAATTGTTGTAAGTAGCGGAATAACTAACTTAACTCGTGCTATAGGTTTCCATATCAACGTTGGCGAAGGCTTAGAGTTTCTAGTGAATCCATTACGTTTCTACAGCATAAGGTGCGGACTTTAGACGTATAGGTTATGGTTTTCAAGGCTTTCAATGTCGGTTAATGATTTATTCTCGACATGGATGTTGTTTCACATGTAAAACATGCTGTCTGTTTTCCATTTCGGTTAAATACGAAGAATATGGAATTTTGTGTATTGTAGGTATTTGTAGAAAATACCGTATCCGTATAAATTTTGTTGATATGATTGTCATGAGTATTTGCTGTGTATATATGCTAGTTATGGACGTATGACCTGTTTGGCGAAAGGATTCGCCCTAATACACTTTTTGGCCAACATAGCTTATGTAGGCTAATGTGTGTAGTCTAAGCATTTGTTGAAATAACTAAATAAATATGGATTTATGATCTATGTCTGCCATATGTATTGAATGTAAGAACATGATTGTTGTGTATGAGACAACTCCTTCATATAAGGATTTGTCCTATTCTATGTTGAAATCAACATACGTCATGTATGTTGGAGTGGTGTAGTTTAAGTGTTTGATAAAATGCCTGTGTGAGAAATTGTGTGACGAACTAAATTTAATAGTGGTGTTGAGATAGGCCTCTCAATAACCTTAATGATGTTTATGATTTCCTCCATGTATGTTTACAGTATGATGTCTGTTTTATTTATGAAATGCATATGTGTGGATTTCTGTTTAAGTTGTATGATTCCGTAAAGGGTGATGGGGGAGTGGTGTAATGATTCCGTGCAACAGCCTTGGCAGCCTTAAAGTGGATTGTAACGGACCTTTGATTGTATGATTTGTAATATGATTTATTACTGCTTTGAGACTTCATAGGATAACATGTTGTAATTAAATGTGATTGGGGCTATTGTATAGTCTAGGCAATCGGTAACAATTCCTATCTGACTGGGCGAACTTGTCTTGCCACAATTGATGCGTTCAGTGAATCCGAGTCGTACGATGATTGTCGACAGTGGTACGTTGGCGGCTACTTCAGTGTACGCTCGTACTAGTCGAACTAGTCTAATAAACCGATTGGCCCATTGTGTGTTTACCATGTATGGAAGCTACTGCTTGAACCTAAGGTACCAAACCTACCAGTGCAAATCCCGTTAACCATGGTACCTCGATCTGCTAAGACTCATGAGCCAGGCATGGTGGTATGAGACACCGTGGTCGAGCTGTCAGCCTACGCTGGGGCAACGTGCCTCCTCGTAGTGACCAGTGAGCAACCAGACTCGTGGGCCGAATACGGTGGTATGAGACACTGTATTTGAGCTGTCGGCCTACACTGATAAAGTGATGGGGGAGTGGTGTAATGATTCCGTGTAACAGCCCTGACAGCCCTTTATAATGACCTCGAGCATTCTCTGAGTCTACGTGGAGGCGATAACCCTTCCGTAGCAACAAGAGTACAAACTAGGCCTGTATTGATAAGGTGATGGAGGAGTGGTGTAACGATTCCATGTAACAGCCCTGGCAACCCTTGCAGCGACCTAGAACCGCACCATCGTATGAGATTATCTAGGACTGACGACCCTAGAATGGATCATTGTTTGGGAATGATATAAGGAAAGTACCTTAGTTTCCTAATCATGCTGTATAAAAAGGACTAATAATAACTCGGTAATCATGCTCATCATCGCACTGCATGTGCCTGGAAGATGTGGAGCACTGAGAGATGAACGCATGCCGCGGACGTAAGATAGTGTCGCATGAGGGAGTATGTAGGTGAGGGCATGCATCATGACTGCATTTTCATACTTGCATTAATAAGAGTATCTAGGAGTGTTTGACTTTATTGCTTTATTATTACTGCTTGACTGAATTGATAATATGTTAACCTATGTTTTATTATTCCACTGAGTTGATCACTCACTCCCACGTTACGGGACGATGTTGTACACACCAACCAGACCTTATTTGAGTTTCAGATGATGGCGATGCTGCGAAGCAAAGCCGGACTTTTATGATGAGAAGGAGGATTACTCCTTTATGCAGTTTTCAGGCGGGTTCCTATGAGCCGTGTCCTGATCGGCGGGGCTTTCTGGGATATTGACTAGATGACATTACACCTTTGGTATAAATTGAAAATTTACATATAATTATCTAACCTGGTAACATTATCACACTCAGGAGACTTACCACAGTTTATATATTGTATATATCTATCACAGTCTTTCGCTTGTTTAAACTAATCGTCTCTGGAGTCTGATATGTTGTTTTAGCTTAATCTCATTCATGTTTCATGTACTAATATAGGCAACATTCAATCATCAGCATATATGTTGCATAAGTGATGCGTTGGAACTCGAGAGTTAAGCTTCTGCTCGACCCCCGATTTTCAGGGCGTTACAGTTTATGTTGGGCAAATTGAGTGGGTACCCTTATAAGCAGTATGAATGACATGAGTTTTTTCTTTTATAATATTAATTTTCCATTACAACTCTAGTTCTCATTCTGATTGAGAACTTCATTTTCATGCAGGAAAAGGCCAATGGCAGTTGTTGTATTTTCATGCAGGAAAATGCCAATGACAGTTGCTGAATTTGTTTTATTTTAGGTGGTTATGATATTGAAGACAAAGCTGCAAGAGCTTACGACTTAGCTGCTCTCAAGTATTCGGGACCAGCAACTCATATCAACTTCCCAGTATGTTTGGGTGGCGATTGAATCTGAAAATTCAAGATTTTGATTCGTTTGTTTCATGAAATTCAGCATTTGAATTGGGATGATGTAGTCGGATAACTGTTGTGAAGAACTTGAGGAAATGAAGAACATAAGTCCGTTAGTAAGATCTGATCTTAAATTCCTTGGAATTGATAATGAGCATTATTTTCTAGACATTCATATGACCCCTAAGTGGATTAAAATCTCAATTTTCCATCCATACTAGTCAATGTGCAGTTTTTGAGTCTTTCAAAAACCATAGCTTTAATACATAACAAAGAAATCCCTAAAGAAAAAAGCCTATATAATGAATAGCGAAATCTGCAGAGATAATTCCATCTGTACAGAACAAAACAACCATTGTTCTATTGTTATATGAGACATTATTCATGTGAAGGAAGATGACTAATCAGTACCGGTTCCATTTCTAACAGTGGAGGCACACTAGGAGATGGCTTCCATCAAGAGCTTGCCTCTAGTATAGTAGTTTTATTGTCAACTTTTTGGTCTATGGTATATTTCAAGGAGTTCTACCCTTTATTTAAATGATCATTGATTGCTTAGTTTTCCTTTCTCTAGAACTACAAATGGATGGTGACTGCAATCTTCCATGATAATCATGCTAATCTAGCAGTTCAGTTTCAAACGTTCAAATACCATTTTCCACACGACTAAGATCACAACACCAAATCATGGAAAACGGCATCGAAGAACGTACTCCTTGTAAGTGATCTTATTACAAACTTACAACAGAGAGAACAAGAGATACATGCTGCAAATATATGAGCAACTACAAGTTATGTAGATTGTCTCATACAAACAGTCAAAATACACACACACACACACTAGCAAGAAACAGATATGTGAGAACAATGAGAGGTTGGAACAGTCAGCATTTTAATACATATCAAATTGCTCAAAATTAGGAAGAAGCATGTTCATAAATTTTTAGAACCAATAATCATTTTGATAAGGAGAACATATCACTATTGTCTTTTTGTACTTCCTAGGCCTTTGTATTGCTTTATCACTGCTTTCTTGCACCTTTGCCGAAATGTTGGAGTTACTTGTTGGTTCAACAGAAGAATGTAGGAGTTACTTGCTGGTTCAACTGAAGAACACGAAGACTCATTCTGATCACTTGGCTGTATACCACAATGAGAAGATGCTACATGCATCCCTTCTTCAAGACCATCTTTAGCTACATCCAAAGAACTTACATGTGACCTGTGTTCAACAGTTTTTATCACATTGCTTGCCCAGTCCTCCAGATTGCTCATTGATTTATACATAATTCCTCCTTTTTTGTGTGTTCTTTTTTATTACTGGCAGCTGAATTAATTTCAGGTGCGCTTGGATGGTCAGTTGAATTGAATTGCAATAGATCAATTGAATACAAAGGAAATGGTGAAAATGGAAAGGCATACGGAGACTGCATGCAAGATTAGGAGTCTTACCATGCATCTACGAGATCCTAGCTGTTCATTAGGTGAGCCGTGCCAAAAATTAGGCTGGTCCAGATGCCAGGTTGGCCACACGTGTCAAAAAGTTATGGGTAGCATACACATGTTATCCATAGCGGATTCCCAGTGGGGGCCACCAAATGAACAGAAACTCGACATACATGCATGGGGACCACCATTTGTTTATGCCTGCAATGCTCCTGAATCACCAAGCTCAGCTCCCCCCAACCCCAACCCCAACCCCAACCCCAACCCCCCCCCTCTTTTTTTCCTGTTTGAATAATTGATTTGACTTCTTTTTAATAGGTTATTGTGATGGGTTTAACAGTGCTGTAAATGAATCTGGTTTAGCCAGTTCTGTTGCCGGTGAGATGTCGTCATTCTTGGTTTATTTGGAAGATAAGTACCATTATTCTTCTCTAGTTGATGCAGAAAGACTTCATGTACAAATTATAAGGAAAATTGATTCATATAGTGTGCAGCCGACCATACACCCTATGGTTGTAGATGGTAAGCATTTATGTGGAGCTGCTGTACCCACCGTGCACAGAGAGAGAGCTCCAGATTTACCTACACTGGAAGTCATTGAACACGTGATAGATATGCCAGGCCCCAGCACAGGTCCAGCCACAAGTCCATGTAGGTCAATGTGGGTTGCCCTTCATGCAGGGCTCGCCTTGGATTTAGGTCATTCATCATTAGGGGCCGACCTTTGATGTGGTCCAATCATCATGTGGGCCATCTATCGTGTGGGGCCCAACCTCATTGTCCATTGCCCATCATATAATCCCCACTTTTGAAGTGGGTCGCCCATCATATCAGCTTGCTTTTGATGTTGGCATTTTATTATTATAGGTTGACCTTTGATGTGGACCATCCATCACGAGGGCCCACAATTAATGTAGACTGTCCACCATGTGAGACCAACCTGTAATGTAGACCGTCCACAATGTGGGGCCTCCTTTATACTACTACTTACGGAATGGGACTGAACAGACCAGTCCAGATCATGGAAGCTTGGGCCCACTTGCCGAGCTCATAAGCATTTCCTCCAATCCAGTATAATGTAATGTGCAAGCCCAAGGTTCCTAGCTTCATCCCTAATTGCATGGATGGGGCTTGAAATTCCCATTCGTGGCCCACAACCAGATGGTAAATGGGATAAAACAAAATTAATTTCACATACAACCAGAAATAAATTAAAATATTATTTCAAGCTGTTGATTTTATTGCAGTGTGCTGATCTTTTAAGCAAAAAGATATATGTTAGAATCGCAGTAGATTCCATGATCTACGACAAGCATCAAAATCTAGGGCATTTAACAGTTTTGCAGGCGTACTTTGATCGGTCATTATGCCGTCTGTATGGATTGCTGGATGATGTGGTGCCTTTTGGTCTTCGTCCCTACCACACCTATGCCTTCTTAGGTTCTCTAATAGGGAGATGAATGGGTGCATAATGGTGTGTAGATTAGGGGACCGAACACTTCTTTATATGGAGACAGGCTATAAATCCCACCCATCAGAGGATTCTCCCAATCCCATTACTCCTAAATCTTTGAGAGAGAAGCCCTCTCCCAACACAACTCTATCAAGAGTTGTTTATTGTACTTCACACCTATGATAACTGCCTGCACTCAACAATAGTGTGGGTCCCACTCTGATGGCCATGCGAACGATCTAATCCAATCATTGCATTGCTTGATGTACATATGCTGTGTGTAGCCCATAATTCCAACAATATAAACATAATAAAAAAGGTGCACTTGAACGGCCATTTTAGTCATCTTACCTATAGAAGTTGGACTGGGACAGGTATTACCTCAAAAATAACTCTATTTGCTGAATTAAAGCAGTAAACTGTCAGGTTTTTCTCAAAAGAAAGAAAGAACAAGAAATGAAGAAAGGATCTAGACTACTAGTGCTGGATCCTTGGCAACCTTTAACAATTAGTTGTTTCCTCCTGATCAAAAAATGAAAAGATTAATCAATCAATCAATCAATCACATAACAGTCATTTTATATTAAAAAATAATAATAACATCAACAAAATCATTAAATATCATTCGAAAAGAATAAAATCCTATCCTAAAATCTAGAAAAAAGAAGAAAAATTTGCTACAAGGACCTGGGCATAGAGAGTTGGCCACATAGTTCAAAACCCAAAAACTCGACTAAACTCGGTAACCATTCAGGTCGAGTTAGCTCAAAGACTCAATCGAGTCTTTAAGCTACTCGATATTTAATAATTAAATTAAGATATTAGTAGTATTTAAAGAGAATTTTTATAACTAAATAAAATAAAATAGCAATGGCACATTATACTATTTTCTGCTAGTTTTCAGGGTAAAAAAGAAATAGTAGTAGTTTTCACAGTGGCAGAAGGCATTGGTTCTATTAGAAGGGCTACTGGTTCTGTTAAAGGAGGTTTAGTGTCTGATTATATCCCTCATCATGAGCAGACCAAGTTATAAAGTCAAATTGACAAAACTTGGTTGATCAAGTTCAAAACTGAGTTTCTCACTTACTTAGACCTAAATCTCACCGAGTTGAGTTGACTCAACTTTGGGTCAATTGAGTCAATTTATATATGTATGACATAGTTGATCATAGGCAAGGCACAATTGTTAAAGGTTGCCATGGATCCAGCACTAGCACTATAGCTCAAAGAACAACACAAGATAAATTGACTATAGTGCTATGTCATACATATATAAATTGATTGGGTCAATTGAGTCATTTATATTTGTTGTTCTTTGAGCTATAGTGCTAGTTGATATACGATTTTTGTTTTGACAACTAAAGTCAACAAGTAAAGGACAAATTGTAGCAGAGATATCTGACAGCTAGAGTAACCTTCAAAACTAGAATGTGTTAAGGAAACAATGTCTTAGACTATATGAGACTACATTTTGGAAACTATAATTAATCTAATTTATTTCCTTGAGAATAACATGAATATATAGAAGATGTAGCACATCTGGAGAGATCTAAAACAGATACATGCCTCCTCAAACGGATACACATCTCAACAAAAAAAAAAAGCAAGATAAAATATCCTAAGCTAGAAGATAAAACTAACATATTCTAACATCTCCCCTTGAACCAATGTGCTCCAAAAGAAGCAACTTGCATTTCAAAGGTATGGTGAAAATTATTTAAAAGAAAAAATTTTAAAAAATGGCACGATAACTTGAGGTGACGAAATGACAGGAAGCGACAAATATGAGTAGCATGAGGCAAGCAGGCACTTTTGACGATGTCAACCAGATTAAAACAAGCAAAAAAATAATAAGTTGAATTTGTTAACACCGAACTGCAGCCTCCAACTGACCAACAGTCTACATTTAGCATAAATGCATGGCCCATCTAATAACTGGACTGTTTTGAGTTTCAGGCCATGGAACATAAATAAGGTGGGCCCCAATCTTGACAAGATGACTATTCTAGCAAGTAGCCATAGCATTCTCTGAACAGCATAGTGTTTTTCTTTTTCTTACTAGAAATTACTATTATTAGCATATTTTTATATGTAGTGTAAAAAAGAGAAGTTAACAGACATTGGCAAGAAAATTCAAGAGGCTACAAAGTGTTGCTTAAAGTTTTCATTTTCGCAAACAATATCTTGGACCGATAACAACCCCGAAAGATCTTACATATGTATCTTGGTGTGGGACATTTAAAATGAACAGGCAAACACCCATTATATCTCCTTGTTTTCCATCTAGTGGCCCATGTTAATATACGTCACAGACTATATTACCTGTATGCTGGTGTAGATATCAAGTAGAGAAAAGATCTGTGCAGGGTACCTTTAAGAAGCAAATTTTCAAGATTAGCACTCAGACAACATTACTCAACTACGGGCTCAAAATCCAAATTATCAGGTAAGGGAATGGCAAGACTGTAACTGCTCATAAGTGCAATCTTGTCAAAATACTTCTTGACAACTAAGAATACCATTTAATTTGCGACCCAATTGTAACAATTTACTACAAAATTCTAAATAAGCAAGTGGGTCCTTGTTATGCAAAAGGATGTATAATTTGAAGACACTAATGAAGTCCGTTCAACTTTCATGTGTATAGAGGCCCTTTTTAGATTATGGTTCATGCAATTGGATCCATCAAAGTTGGAGGCATGCTGACTTTTAAAAAAAAAAATTTTAAAAATTAAAAAAAAAAAAAAAAAAAAAACAATTTTCAACATTTGATTGTGTCATTCTTTTCCTTACGGGGCGAACCGTGGCACGAGCAGCCCATAGGGCCAGTGTCAGGACTGAGGTCTTTTCAACCCGATTTAGGCCAAGGGGAATAGGCCTGGTTAAGGCCAACAGGACGTCACCTGAGCCATGAAGGATTTGGAAACAAGCTTAAAATTTTGGCACGAGTCTAGCCAATGAACCTAAAAAGTCGTTTGGATGCTTGTAAGTTTTTAAGTTGTGATTTTCACCTATAAGTCACTTACAGTAAAGTTACTTCTCACCCCCAACCCCATGAAGTTTTCAACCAATTTTCCCTGGAAGTGATTTTCGAGTGAATATCCTCCCCAAAACACCACCTCTAAGTGACTTGCCTACATTGCTCGTAGCATCGGTATCATTACATGTGTTGTTGGTTGGGGATACAGAAAATGTATCGATATTGCCAATATTATTGTCAATCCCCATAAATGTATCACTAAACAAAGGAAACATTGGGGGAAATGGTGGACTTTCCCAAAGAAAGTTAAGGAGATGCTAAAGTACACATATTTGCAATTTTAGGGATCAAATAATAGTAAAAAAGATGTATAAATGATAAGTTTTCCTTTAAGGGAGGCCAAAAAGCATGTATCGCTGTCCCAAGGAAACATGGGGGAAATGGTGCAATTGTTAAATGATGCTTCAGGATAAACACACATCTATGATCCATCCACACACACATTCATCCAACCAACCAGCCAACCATCTATCCATCCATGCATGCATATACACATGCAAACATGCATTTCATCACTCAATCATGCACCCATAAAATTTTTTAAAAAAATTTGAAATGGAAATCGTTTTAATAAATAATTTTTTGGCGATGTCAATACAATGGCGATATTATAGAAGTATCATCAATTCATTTGCGATACAAGCAACACTTGAAATTTACATGGTTGAAAACAATAGCAATACATTAGCAATATCGATATATTGGTGATATTTAGCGACATATCACCAATACTTGGAATTTCGATTTCATTTGTGTTATTGATATTGCCGAGCTGGTGATACTGATAATATCAGTGACATCATCGATACTCAAAATACCGGTTACCTGTAAGTCACTTCCCACTTGTTGTGGGAAGCCCAAAACTCAACGAGTCAGCTCAACCCATTAACAACCCTAGATGCAGAGAAAATTTAGACGAAGTAAAAAAATCTAGGAACAAAAACATTCCGGTCTCATCCATGGTAGGGATCGAACTTCCGAGGTAGGCCCAACAACACGCCCAGCCCCACGTCATCTGAAGCCGGAAATCCAACTGTAACGTTCTCGTAGGAAACCTTGAACACCCACGGGTGGGAAGGCAGTGGGACATACTTGACTTGAGCAAGAAACCCCATTCGGAAATCTACATACCTGCATAATGCTCGATCCCTAACTATGGACTCGACAACACCCACATCCACACACTCCAAGTGCGCCATCAACTGGGCGTGGAAAATCGCGGTCTCATCTTCGTGTAAGTGGAAGGAAGGGATGGAGACCTCTGATTGGAGGTTGGGCCCGTAGTATACCGAGGCTTGAACATGGACATAGCCGAGTCCTCTTCGTAGGCAGTGGTACTCGAATGAGAGCAAGATGACCAACGTGGCAGTCAAACACAACAAGATATTGAAGGGATTGACAGTGGCAGAGGCAACGAAGAACGCGGGTATAAAATTGACCATGTTGCCAACAACGCGATGACCCTAGTCAAGACAAAGGTCGTGAGTATAGCCAAGAAGAGATGGATCGCATTCATGCAGATGACCAATGCGTCACGACAAGAGTGCGTACTTGAATGGTCAGTGATTGGGGTGGAACTATTGGTGCTAGGTTGCGAAGTGACGAGGGGTTTCATGTGTTGAGGAAGAAGTTTAGAGTTGGGAGTCAAAGTTGCTAAGCTGCACCAGCAGATATAGAGTACTAAATGGGTTTTGAGGCTAAGGATGGGATGTGGTGGCATTGTCTTGCGCTGGAGGGGCGCAAAGGAGAATAGGATTCTAAAGTTAGGATTAGGCAGGCAATGTGGTACAAAATGAATGTACCTATAGGAGAGATGAAAAGAAGACGTGAGGGACTTCTATAGATTTCTTGTCATCCCTTATTATAGAGAGCATATGTAACCAAAAGTTATGCAAGGCCCATCATGATATCTGTGTGACATCCACTCCGTCCATCCGTCATGACTTGTTAGGTGGTGAGCTGGAAAAAAAGAAATAAACACATGCAACTGAAGTATGACACACCATAAGAAATAGTGGGGATTGAAAAGCTTATATTTAGAATCCATTGGATTCCACATCACATATCAAAGTAATTCTAAATCCTAAGTTGTGTTTGGTAGCTTGCATTCAGAATGCACTAGAATCTAAAAATTGCAACGCATTGAAATTTTGCAATATATTTACATGAATTTGAATTTGATTACTAAATCAATTTTAATATCTCTAGTTAATGTACAGATATGCTAGACGGAATTATTGTAATAAGCCAATTGAAATATATAGTTTGGATTCCAAATGCACACAAATACACTCTAATGACTATCACCCATCAGTATGTGTATGCTAGTGTTCCATCCATGCCTAGATTTAACAAATAGTTGCTCCTTTCTGACTAGAAAAAGAAGAGATTATTCAATCAATCATGTAACTATCATTTTATATTAAACAACAATAACATTAAATATCATTTGAATCAATAGCTAGGAATCCTATCACATCATCCTAGACCAAAATCTAGAAAAAGAAGAAGAAGAAGAAGAAGAAGAAGAAGAAGAAGAAGAAGAAAAATGCTATAGTGAGTCGGGCATAGAGAGTTGGCCACATAGTTCATGTTCAATGGCTACATGGTGCTAATCTTGAGGGCCTTTCGATTGTCCTCTCTTGGCCCATGAATGTGTAGATTCCAGACTTTGGGGGGGTTTAAAAGGTGTAATGTGTAAGTTGGATATTGAGAAGGCCTACAACCATCTCAATTTGACCTTTCTGGACTACATGTTGAGAAGGATCGGGTGTAGTGAGAAATGGAGGAAGTGGATGAGGGAATGTGTTCAATTCACAAATTCTCTCTTCTTGTCACTCGATCACCTAAAGGCTTTTTTGCAAGTTTGAGAGGTGTGAAGTAGGGGTCCCCTTATCCCCATTTTTATTCTTGGTAGTAGTAAAAGCTTTGGGCAGAATGCGGTGTTTTAAATAGCTATGCTATGTAGCACGTAGCTTACACTATGTAGCATAGCTTAGCCTTAACACTACATAGCTCATGAAAATAACTTAATCCACGTGTAGCCGACGCTACATGATAATTTGCATACGTTACACGCCACACACTACATGGATCCCATTATATGTTATTTTTCACTACTACATTAAAATCAATTATTGTTTTCAACGATTTGTTAAATTTTCGATTTTCAATAAAAATTAGTTTATCTTTTCAATGATTCTGGTAAAAGTTGTACGAGTAACACTATTAAATCAGTTCCGTTGCTCTTCTTTATCTTTATACTTAATCATTACGCTTTCCTATTACTTTAGGTTATGCTTGGTTGCAGCAAATATCATGAAATTTTGTCAAATTTTCATTACTAATAAGTCTAATTTAGTGTAGAATATCATGAAATTGTGCAACCTTATTAAAAATCTAGAAGTAGTGTGTAGCTTATGCTAAGCTACACACTATGTAGCTTACGCCTCATGCTTCAAAGGGGAGAATGCTACGCTACACGTTATTCGCTATTTAAAACACTGACAGAACATTGATAAAAGGGCAGCAGTTGAGGCTTCTCAGTGTGTTCAAGGTTGATAGGAACAGTGCCCAATTACTTATCTTCGGTTCACAAGCGATACTATATTTTTTGCAATGCATATCCAAATATGGTGCACGCGCTCAGTATGGTGATCACTTGCTATGAAGTCGTTTTAGGCTTGAAGGTAAACTTGGTTAAGGGTGAATTGTTGGGGATTAGAATGGAGGGGGAGATGAATATTCTCACAGGAGTTTTTTGGGTGTGGGGCTGGGGTCATTCCCCTTTACATACCTAGGCTTACCTTTGCGTATTGGGAAACCTCTAAAGCATTTATAGGAGAAAGAGAAACTAGTGGAAAGGATGGAGAGGAAGCTATCTTGCCGGAAAGATAGATTTTTATTTTAGGGGAGCAGGATAATGTTATCCAACATGCATCTCTACTTTATGTCCCTTTTCAAATGTCTGAACTAGTGTTGAATTGCATGGAGAAAATTAGGAGGGACTTTTTAAGGCAAGGGTCGGAAGACAAGAATAAGTTTCACCTTTTGTCTTGGGAGGAGGCGTGGAAGCCATATAATGAATGGGGGGCTAGCATAGAAGCTTTGGAGACGATGAATCTTGGGAAGTTAGGGAAGAGGTGGTGGCGGTTTGGTATGGAGAAAAATTCTCTCTAGAGAAAATCGGTTGCTTCCCTGTATAGGGTGCCTAGGTTGTGAAGGAGTGTGTCTAGTGTAAAACCAAAGTTTAAGGAGGAGATTAGTTTCTCGATTGTAGATGGAGAGAAAATCATATTCTGAAAGGATGTGTGGGCAATGGACACCTCTTTAATGAATGAATTTCCAAGTTTGGCTAGGTTAGCAACGTGATTTGATATATCAGTTGCAAATTGTTGGTGGACTAATGGATGCTCAGTGGTATGGTCACCCCATAATTGTCGAATTCTATCGGATGAAGGAATAGAAGATTTTATCTTACTCCTTCAAAGAATTCACTTGTTTAGTCATCCACCGAGGACCATAACAACTTGGCGTAGCTCTTTTTATGCCATGTTGTGCATTGGCTCGATTGTGGGCTAGGCACGGAGGACCATGTTATGGCGATATGGTGCTCCTCCGAAAGTGGGGACTTATACATGGTTGGTTGGTAGGAAGAAACTATTGACCATCAATAGCCTTTGCAGAAGAGGTCTAGTGATCTCAAATATTTGCGCTTCATGTATGGGTAGTGATGAGACAATTAATAATATGTTCATTCATTCTTCTTTCACTCAGTGTATTTAGGATTCTATTCTCTCTATGTTGAAGGTGCAGTGATCCATGAACGACTCGGTGGATAGTTTTCTAAAGGCAGGTCATGGGATTTGTCTTCAAAAGCATGCATGGGCAGAGTGGCGCTTGGTGATCTTAGTGGCATTGGCGTAAAAATGTAGAGAATGATGTTTGTTTTGTCATCCCTAGGATGAAATCTTTCGCACCCGATTGGGCTTCTTGTAATGCATTTCTGAAAGACAATATCTTCAAACTTGTCTAAACAAAAGATAGCATATAGCTTTTTTGCTTTTTTAGGGTTGGAAGTTGTTTGGTGTCATCTAAATGCCTTCTCAATAAACGCGCCATCTTTTTTTTTTTTTTAAGGCACTTTCGGGATCCAGGTTCATGTAATCGAATCCATCAAGTCGGAGGGTGTACGGCAATTTTTTGAAGACTTGGACTACTTCAAACATTTGATCATGTCACCCCTTTCCTCACAATAAGAACGAGCTGCCCTGTAGGGCCAGGGTCAGGATTGAGGTCTTTTTAGCCTGATTTAGGCCAAGGCTGAGGGGATTAGGCTTAGGTTAGGCCAAGGACTAGTGAAACATTAGGTGATCTCGTCGTAAATCTTGAGCCGAAAAATAAGACAAATATAAAGATCAAATGGACCACACTAAAAAAAGCAGTGAGGGATTGAACGTCTACCATTGAAAGCCTTTTGGGGGTCACAGAAGTTTGGATCAATATGATATTTGTTTTTCCTCTTCATCCTTTGTGACCTTATGAAAAGATTGGATAGAAAATAAAAGTTATGGTGGGCCATAAAAATGTTTTAACGGTGAAAATCATTATCCCGCTGCTATTTGTGGTGTGGTCCATTTGAGCTTTGGATATGATTCATTTTTTTGGCTCATGATCTAAAATGATCTCGAAAAATGGATGAACGGTGTGGATATAATAAATACATCATTTTGAGGCCCATTTAACTTTGACCTCCTTTAAACCATTCGTACAACTCAGAGCTCGAAGCATTAGGGCTCGTCTTCGCACAACACGTACCCACACTAGCTACATAGCTGGTGTGTGGTACACCAGCCAATCCACTTCCACCAGAAAGGATAGTGGATTCGCTGGTGTACCACATACCACCTGTTGACTGGTGCGATGACGTCACTAAGTTGAGTGGGCCCAACCATAGGGTATGTGTTATATCCAAACCATCCTTCCATTTTGAGAGCTCGTTACAAGACAGATCCAAATGTCAAGTAGACCACACACATAAAAGCAATGGGGGATTGAACTTCTATCATTGAATCTTTCTTGGGGTCAAAGAAGTTTTAGATCAATCTGATATTTGTTTTGGGTCAAAGAAGAACATCTTTTCAGTTTATTGTGACCAGTGAGGTCCTTTACTTCCCCGTCTTTGATCGCATTCATATTCAATTAGATGCCACACAAACACATGCATGCATGTCCGCATGTTTGTATTCACCTTTTACTCTTTATCTATAACAGTAGGCTTAATTTTTTTTGTCCGTGATGACCTTCATCTAATGATTTAGCAAGTAATGCCAGTATGCAGAAAATGAAAGAAACCATTCCCTTTCCATAATTATCATGACAAATGATCTTCTTTAATTTTCTTAATAGGTGGTGGGCCCATGAGTTGGTTACATTCTCTCCTTAAATTATTATGATGTAACTCATATCAAAGCCAATTAATCCATTAGGTGAGTCACACTTGCATGAGGAAAATAGAAATTAGAAAGAAAATCACCAATCGATGTATATTCTCAAAGTTGAGCATAAAATCACCGATCAATGTATATTCTTGAATTTGAGCTTACTAATATATTAAGCCATTAATTGCCAATTAAAAATCAATTATAATTTATAAACAACTAAAAGAAATTCCTACTGGTAATAGAAAATAAATGAATAATAATAGATCGTTTATTATATGCCTAAAAATAGATTAAATATAAAAGAAAAAATAGCAAAGATCAACATGCCATGATGGCAAGCGAAGATCAACACATCAATATCTCTACACATATCTAAAAACAACAAAAGGAACTATTAAAAAAAAAACTGCTACAAAACCATCCATACATTGAATATTAAAGACAATAACATAATAAAAATACAAAAATTGTTGAAAAATCAATCATAGATTCAAGATCGGATACAATAACATAAGAAAGCTACAAAAATTACAAAACTTTACCTATAAAACAACAATCCACATGACAAATTACTGCTTATTTAGTACTGTCATGCTATCATTGACCACAAACAACTAGTTATTAGGAACTTTCAATCAAAAGACAAGTACTAGCATATTTCATAAATCATAATATCTAAGTTGATGACTTAAAAATATATATATATATATATATATATATATATATATATATATATATATATATATTCCAATTCTATATTGTTCAACCTTTTCTACTAAGCATTGGCAGGTTCTCTACCATGATTGCCGATGATTAAATGATTTTTTGGTGCATATCTTTGTGAATATTATATATTTATTTTCCCATGTTAACTTTGTTTTGTAGAACAATTTGTTTTCAATTAGTACTGTCATGCTATCATTGACCACAAACGACAAGTCATTGGGAACTTTCAACATGCCTTGGTCAATCAGAAGACAAGTACTTGCATATTTCATAAATCATAATATCTAAGTTGATGACTTGAATATATACTCCAATTCTATACTGTTCAACCTTTTCTACTAAGCACTGGCAAGTTCTCAACCATGATTGCTGATGATTAAATGATTTTTTTTGTGCATATCTTTGTGAATACTATATATTTATTTTCCCATGCTAACTTTGTTTTGTGGAACAATTTGTCTGAAAAAGATGTATTGTCGTCTGTGATTAATCTTTGGTATTTAGACTACTAGTGTGTAGAAGTTCTGCATGCTTGTTCCATTCCTACGTCTGTGGACTTAGTATGCATTGTTGTAGGAGTTAAGACTAAACTACTTGAGGCCACTCTAACTGGAAGCAGATTCTTCCAACTACGCATCTTTAACGCTTAGAGAATGTTGACGAGTAGCCATTCTAATGGTTTATGATGCAAATGAGAGAGAGGTTTGAGGCTGAGTGTTAGACAGGGCTTGTTTTGATAGTGAGGTCAAAGACTCAGTCAGAGAGGAAACTGGTATCCAAAGTGGGCCAAAAACAGTTGTAAAACCAGACCAGCAGTTGGTTCCAACAGCAACGGCAAAGAGGGCTGGATTTGGCTATTCAAGATAACACGTTCAAGAGCTCAAGCAGCTAGGAGGAGAAGACTCATGGGATTTCTTTGGAAGCCTAAAAAGAAACTAACACCATGTTGTCGTCATCAGAAGCATGTATGGAGCATAGCAATAAATCTCATTCATGGTAATTTTTCAGTTCAGAAATTTTTCAGGGGATTTTTAGATTTTGAAGCTTTCTCAAGATATCACCTAAGAATCTTGCTAAAAATAAAATTTTAAATATTTATTATAAATCATGATGATAAAGTTGTAGAAAATTAACTACTAACAATAAATAATGATATTTTCGTGAATATGTTCTGGGATTTTCAACAACTCACTGATAGTTGTTGAAGTCGTGTATGGATAACATGTGTGGGGTATTGTTTGACCAAAGATTCCAATAGCAAAAAATGAGTGGGTTGTAACTCCTATTTATTAGGAATGAAGCAGAACAACCTGCTTTTGGAATCCTTTGAGCCTTCCTACTGTTTCAAACATGGACCAAACATTTTTAGTTTAGTTTTAATTTTAGCTAATGGTAGGAGTCTTTACAATGCTTAGGCTTAAATCAGCCAATGCCTGATACTAAAATTTGAATTTAGTTTTTTTTCCCCTATTAGCTAATAGAAGTCTTAGTTATGAGAGTTACAAGGGCTGAGAATAAACTACCTTTAGAGTTGTGTTTTTGGGTTTATTTTGTAGCATAAAGGGTGTTTTGTCAGCCATATGGACTGGTTAGTGGTTACGGAGAATAAAATTGATATTTTTCCTTAGTAGAAAAAAAAACACGTGGTACATTTGGGTATTTTAGAGAGTTTAAACCTATTTCTCCTTTGTTTTGAAGATATTCTCTCCTCGGTGTAATTTTTGAATCTCGCATGATCAAGACTCACTATCAAGAAGTTAATTTTAACTGCTAGAAACTGTTCAATAGTTGCTGGATATTGTTCATAATTTTGGAGCTGGAACTTTCTTTCTGATTTTAGTTTTTAATCACTGAATATACATCATGTGTTAGAATTGTTGTGGCCTATTTTCAATCACTGTTTGGAATTTAAGATGCAACTGATTGGGTCCTTCTAAACTTGGATCAATCCTACTTTTTATCTACCCCTCTTAGACCTAACATTTGTTTGATTTCAACCTAATCAAGTCCTGAAATGATGCCATAGCTGCAGTTGCAGTTGCAAGTGATAGATGGTATATGAGAAGCAACTACCTTCAAGTCTAAAATAGTCATTTCAACCATATACAACATAACTGGATCAACCCTGCTAGCTTACATACCACTAGATTCCCATCTGTCAAACCTAACACTTTAATACATATAATCCATGGTTCAACATTTTTTGGTAAAACCTTATAATCAGCAATCAATCATTTTAGTTTATCTTTTCAATGCTTCTAGTAAAAATTGTACGAGCAACACTGTTAAATCAGTTCCATTGGTCTTCTTTATCTTAATACTTAATCATTACGCTTTCCTATTACTTTAGGTTATGCTTGGTTGCACCAAATATCATGAAATTTTGTCAAAATTTCATCACTAATAAGTCTAAATTAATGTAGAATATCATGAAATTGTGCAACCTTCATTAAAAATCTAGAAGTAGTGTGTAGCTCATTCTATGCCACACAGTATGTAGCTTACGCCTCATGCTTCAAAGGGGAGAATGCTACGCTACACGCCATTCGCTATTTAAAACACTGACAGAACGTTGATAAAAGGGCAGCAGTTAAGCCTTCTTAGTGGGTTCAAGGTTGATAGGAACAGTGCTCAAATTACTTATAAGCGATACTATATTTTTCGCGATGCATATCCAAATATGGTGCACGCGCTCAGTATGGTGATCAGTTCTATGAAGTCGTTTCAGGCTTGAAGGTAAACTTGTGGGAAACCCAAAACCCGATCGGCTAGGCCAGCCCATTAACAGCCCTGGATACATAGAAAATTTAGATAAGGGGTCGTTTGGATGCCTATAAAGTTTTAAGTTGTAAACACATTACACCTAATCTACATGCTATTGGCCTATTCCGGTTGGCTTTTAAGTGGTAATCTGTTTATGGGTAATGTGGTAATCCTTCTAAAATCCACAAATCACAAAGTAAGACTTGAAAGAAAAAGAAAAGAAAGGAGAAGAGATATACATTCATTGCCGTTACTTAAGCTTTTCATCCACAAAGAGATTGCACTTCCGAGGTGGGCCCAACATAACGCCTGGCCCCATGTCATCAATATCCGTGAATCCAACTGTCACGTTCTCACAGGAAATATTGAACGCAGACCAAAAGTAATCGTAATACTTTGCCCGAGCAAGCAATTCAAGTCGGAAATCCACGGCGCCGCGTAATAGCCGGTCTCTGACCATGGACTCAGCAGCACCCACATCCAAGCTCTCCGTGTGGTTCATGAGGCGGGCGTTGAGAGTCATATGCCACGACCGTGGCACATAGAAGGGATGGATGGAGACCTGTGATAGGAGGTGGGACCCATAGTATATGGATAACCCGACACGGTCATAGTCGAGTTCTCTCCGCTGGTGATAGTTCTTAATATAGATCGAGATATTCCAGGCGGAGGTTAATCGCGACGAGGAGATGTCGAAGGGATGGACGGTGGCTGAGGAGACGGTGTATGAAGACGATGTTTCCATCGTCGGGCGAATGAGATAGATAAACCACGTCAGGGATGCCGTTAAAAAGAATGCGACCATTGCGGGAGGGAGCCAGGTGATTGGAGTGGGGTTTTTGGTGATAGGTTGCGGCGGAGGGTGGTGGTCGATGAGCGGTTCTTCCATGTACACAGGATGAAGGTTAGGGTTCTGATTAAAAGATTGGGAATCCGGCGTTGTACTTAGAAGAGAGGCGATAATAAGTTTGTGGGAATGCAATCTAATTTTTCTTTAAAAAAAGGATACCCGATTCGGTGCGACGCGGATTTATTGCTAAAGCCTTATGGAATTCCTCCGCTGGGATGCTTGAGTGGGGCTCATCGTGATATTTGTGAGAAATCAAATCCGTTCATCCGTTTTTTCATATCGTTTTTAGATGTATAACGACAAAATTCAGTTTAATCCAAAACTCAAGCGGTCATACGGAAGGGAAAATGGGTAAAAAGCTGCCTACCGTCGAAACATTCTTGGGCTCCGTGATGTTTATATGCCATCCGAACCGTTTATAAGGTGAGTCCCACTGGGATTTGGTGAAAATATAAAAAGCATTAGCAGTAGCCTAATAAAAAAAATTTGTATCTATGTAAACGTGTCAACGGTGGTCACTAAATAGCCACTCTTTCCTTTCGCATGGCCAACTTGAGTTTTGGATACCCTTGATTTTTCGTCTCTTATCTTAAAATCATCGGGGAAAAACTGATGGACGGAATGGATTTTTGAAAAATATAACGATGGCCCCACCTAAGCATCTTCGTAGGAAATCCGCATCCCGATTGCCTGCCAGAAGGATAGCGGATTTGGCGGGTGTACCACACACCACCAACCTAGTTGGTGTGTTGACGTCACACGTTCTGTGGCCCAACCATGAGGTATGTTTTATATCCAAACTGTCCTTCCATTTTGAGATTCAGTTATAAGGCTCGAGACAAAAAATAAGACAGATCCAAATATCAAGTAGACTATACAAAAAAGCAATAGGGGATTGAACGTCTATCATTGAATCCTTCTTAGGAACAAAGAAGTTTTGGATCAATCTTATATCTGTTTTAGGGTCAAAGAAGAACATCTTTTCGGTTTATTGTGACCAGTGAGGTCCTTTAGATGGCATTCATATTTAATTAGATGCCACACAAACGCATGCATGCATGTGCACTTGCTCTAATCACCTTTTAGTACTCTTTTATCTATTATACTCTTTTCTCTATTACAGTAGGCTTAATTTTATTGTCCGTTATGACCTTCATCTGACGATCTAGCAAGTAATGCTAGTACGCAGAAAATGAAAGAAACCATACCCTTTTAATGATTATCATGACAGATGATCTTCTTTGATTTTCTTAATTGGTGGGCTCATTAGTTGGTTACATTCTCTCCTTCAATGATTATGATGTAACTCATATCAAAGCCAATCAATCCATCAGGTGAGTCACACACTTGCATGTGGAAAATAGAAATTAGAAAGAAAATCACTAATCAATTTATATTCTCAAAGTTGAGCTTAAAATCACCAATCAATGTATATTCTTGAAGTTGAGCTTACTAATATATTAAGCCATTAATTGTCAATTAAAAAATCAATTATAATTTATAAACAACTAAAAGAAATTCCTATTGGAAATAGAAAGTAAATGAATAATAATCAGTCGTTTATTATATGCTCAAAAATAGATTAAATAAAAAAGAAAAAATAGCAAAGATCAACATGCCATGATGACAAGCAAAGATCAACACATCAATATCTCTACACGTATCTAAAATCAACAAAAGGAACTATTTAAAAAAAATAAAATAAAATAAAAAAACTGCTAAAAAACCATCCATACATTGAATATTAGAGACAATAACATAATAAAAATACAAAATTTGCTCAAAAAACAATCATAGATTCAAGATTGGATACAATAACATAAGAAAGCTATGAAAATTACAAAACTTTATCTATAAAACAACAATCTACATGACAAATTACTGCTTAATTAGTACTGTCATGCTATCATTGACCACAAACAACAAGTTATTAGGAACTTTCAACTTGTCTGGATCAATCAAAAGACAAGTACTAGCATATTTCATAAATCATAATATCTAAGTTGATGACTTGAATGTGTGTGTGTGTGTGTGTGTGTATCAATTCTATATTGTTCAACCTTTTCTACTAAACATTGGAAAGCTCTCTACCATGATTGCCAATGATTAAATGATTTAGTTTGGTGCATATCATTGTGAATACTATTAGTTTATTTTCCCATGCTAACTTTGTTTTGTGGAATAATTTGTCTGACCAAGATGTATTGTCTTGTCTGTGATTCATCTTTTATATTTAGACTACTAGTGTGTGGAAGTTCTGCATGCTTGTTCCATTCCTACATCTGTGGGCTTGGTATGCATTGTTGTCGGAGTTAAGACTAAACTACTCAAAGCTACTCTAACTCGAAACAGATTCTTCCAACTACGTATCTTTAACGCTTAGTGAACTTTGACTAGTAGCCATTCTAAAGGTTATGATGCAAATGAGAAAGAAAGGTTTGAGGCTGAGTGTTAGATGGGGCTTGTTTTGACAGTGAGGTCAAAGACTCAGTTAGAGAGGAAATTGGTATCCAAAGTGGGCCAAAAAGAGTTGTAAAACAATACCAACAGTTGGTTCCAACAGCAACGACAACGAGGGCTGGATTTGGCTATTCAAGATGACACGTTCAGGAGTTCAAGTAGTTAGGAGGAGAAAACTCATGGGATTTATTTGGAAGCCTAAAAAGAAACTGACACCATGTTGTCATCGTCGGAAGCATGTATGGAGCATAGAAATAAATCTCATTCATGGTAATTTTTCAGTTCAGAAGTTTCTCAGGGTATTTTTCAGATTTTGAAGCTTTCTCAAGATATTACCTAAGAATCTTGCTAAAGATAAATTTTTAAATATTTATTATAAATCATGATGGTAAAGTTGTAGAAAATTAACTACTAATGATAAATAACGATATTTTCGTGAATATGTTATGTGGTTTTCAACATCTCATTGATAGTTGTCGAAGTCGTGTATGGATAACATGTGTGGGTTTTGTTGGACCAAAGATTCCAATAGCAAAAAATGAGTGGGTTGTAACTCCCATTTATAAGGAATGAAGCAGAACAACCTGCTTTTGGAATCCTTTGAGCCTTCATATTGTTTCAAACATGGACCAAACATTTTTAGTTTAGTTTTAATTTTAGCTAATGGTAGGAGTCTTTACAATACTTAGGCTTAAATCAAGCAATGCTTGATACAAAAATTTGAGTTTAGTGTTTTTTTTTTTTTTTCTTCCCTATTATCTCATAGAAGTTTTAGTTATGGGAGTTACAGGGGCTGAGAATAAGCTACCTTTAGAGTTGTGTTTTTGGATTTATTTTTGTAGTATAAAGGGTGTTTAGTCAGCCATATGGACCGGTTAGTGATTACGGATAATAAAATTGATATTTTTCCTTTAAGTAGAAAATAAAACACATGGTACATCTGGATATTTTAGAGGGTTTAAACCTATTTCCCCTTTGTTTTGAAGTTATTCTCTCATCGGTGTATTTTTTGAATCTCATATGATCTAGACTCACTATCAAGAAGTTAATTTTAATTGCTAGAAACTGTTCAATAGTTGCTAGATATTGTTCATAATTTTGGAGCCGGAACTTTCTTTCCGAATTTAGTTTTTAATCACTAAATATACATCTCGTGTTAGAATTGTTGTGACCTATTTTTAATCACTGTTTCGAATTTAAGATGCAACTGATTGGGTCATTCTGAACTTGTATCAATCCTACTTTTTATCTGCCCTTCTTAGACTTAACATTTGTTTGATTTCAAACAATTCAAGTCTCGAAATTATGCCATATCTTGCAAGTGATAGATGGCATATGAGAGTAACTATCTTCAAGTCTAAAATAGTCATTTCAACCATATACAACATAACTGGATCAACCTTGCTAGCTTACATACCACTAGATTCCCATCCGTTAAACCTAATACTTTAATACATATAATCCATGGTTCAACATTTTTGATAAAACCTTATAATCAACAATCAATCATTTTGTTTTACAAGTACAAAAGTTGATTAGTGTATTAGTATTATAGAGCTTCTGATTAATCATGTAATAGAATCATTTGGTGGGTGCTTCCATGTTCCATACAATGCTGATTATGATGGGGATGAAATGAACATGCATGCTCCTTAGTCATTTGAAACATGCACGTTCCTTAGTTATGCAAAAATTTACACAAGCTAAAGGCAATGATAGACTTAACACTTTAGGTGACTAGGATTGCACGATGCATTTTTTATTGTGATAGTGGAATGCTAAATTGTTGTTTTAATATCATCAGAGTTCTGAAACATTGGATTAACTTGTCCTTTTCTAATCTCTAGTAGCATTTGTGAGTTATGTGGTCCATTGGATGATTGTGCGAAACCTAACTGCTGTTTTAAATATTCCAATTTGGAATGATAACCTGAAGGTTACTTTCTTTGATAATGATGAGCTTGACTATAGAACTAGTTTGCATAGAACCTGAGATTGGGAATGGTTTGCTTGGCATAGAGTAAAGAGATTTGATTGAAAGCGGCCTAACAAACTACACTTTAGCTCAGATAAGATATGACCCAGCTCTTTGCCGAATCTTTTCCCAAACTCTATTATACATTTAGACTTGGATTTCTAAGTTTATATAATCTTTAGTACTATGCTGAATCTGTTGCAGAGTGATGTATCATGACCGGTTCGAGTTCGACCTGAAGGAAGGTCTCATTGTCCTCAGAGATAAGGTATGTTACTTGTTTCTTTTTTCAACCTATTGCCTTAAAATTAAGTTCCTTTTGGCTTAAAATTGTCAAAACACATCCTTATATATTAGGGAAGAAGCTTCTTACGAAAGGGTAATTGTCTCATTTATTTTTGCAAAATTCTTTTTAGGGAAAAAAATGGATATCGAAATAGGCCCTTAACATTTTATTTTATTTTTTTCTTTTGTGTGTTGTATGTTAAACAGCCCCTTAACATGTTGGTTTCAAAGCATGTCCATGGCAGATCTTGAAATGATGTTATCAGTTTTGCCATGCATTTTTAATTGGATGTTTACCAAAAAAATGAGCAAATTCTACGGGTCAACTTAGTTATTTACTACGAATAAAAACCGTAGCTATATTACTACGGTTTTAATTCCTGGCTAAAGAATTGCTGTACTGCTTTGCTTCATTACAAATTAACGGTCTTGTAAGGGCTCTATGGGGCCCACCACAATATATGTGTTCTATCTAAGCCGTCCATTTATTTTGACATATCAATTTAGGTCATGAAATAAAAAAATCAGGTAGATTGAAGGCTCAAGTGGACCAAACGGTAGGAAACAATAGAGATTAAATCACATGTGATTCATATGGTGTGGTCCACGTGGGCCTGAAATATAACTCAATTTTAGTATTATGAAATAAAGTTAAGTATTAAAATGGATGGACGGCATGGATAAACCACATACATCATGGTGGGCCCCACGTAGCCCCTAACAGGAACGTCCAAAGGTCTGTGCTCATGGGTACCCAATCGACGCCCAAAATGGATAAAAATGTAACCCCCAATTGGATAAAAATGCTCTAATCAATCATTGGGATCTGATTGGTGGAATTTTTGGCATATGGTCAATACATGGCAGCACACCATAGATGAATGTTCTGGATCACATGCATATGTGCCTTGTTTGCTGAGATTGAGTGCTTGATAACTAACTTAGATGTCAGAATTGGATGCATTCTCTTTGTTATATATGGTGGGTAGAATTCTTTATTTATTTTGGTTGTATATCACTTTCGGGCCTTCCCTACAACTGATAGAGCATGTTTTATTGACACTGATTTTGTGTTGGGAACTGCATGCTTCATATGTATAATGTTGTTTATTTATGCTGCAGAAAAGCAATGGTATTGACTTTGGTGTGATTTCAAAATAGACATTTGTAGTTCCTGTTCTCTTGATTTTGTTCCTTTTTTCTTTTTTTTTCCTGGTGGCCTCTGCATCAGCGATGAGGGGGTCACTTGATGCCTTCGATCGCTTAGTTTCTTTCTTCTACTTAATGAAACTGTTATCTAAAAAAAAAGGATGACCCTGCGGGAAAAAGTGATTGTGCCAGAAATTGTACACATATATTTAGCTTAAGCTAGACTGTCAAAATCATGGGATCCACTTTAGATGGGTCATGAATAAAGATTATGCTGAGCCAATGTCCTACTTGCTGATCAGTAGGCATCCAATGAACGGTTAATTTGAAAAATATTCTTCTCTCCTAACCTGATGAACAACTGTCAATTTAATCAGGGGAGCTAGTTTTGCTCTCCATGGTCTAATTGATGAGTAGGTGGCGCACCATGGATCAGACTCGTGGATTCAAATTTTATTTTTTTTAGCTGGGCTTGGGTTCAGGTCAATGCCTGAATGGTTTCTCAGTCAAGGCCTACCTAGTTCCAGTCCGATTTCTGTCTTCTCTTTCTAGTTGAATGGACTAGCAGACATGTTTTAATCTGAGAATTAGCTGCTCTAATTTCTCAAGCACTAGTTGTTTCTGTCTTCTCTTTCTAGTTGAATAGACTAGCAGACTGCTGGAAATTACTTCCACAGTCCATTTTCTAGTTGTTTCTAATTTATGGTTGGGTTTGGCTTCCTATTTAGCTCTAAGGTCTTTTATGGTTGGTTTTCAGCTTTTCTGAATTAGATATTTTATACGATTATAGGTCCTGTTGCTGGTGACATGTTCCACTGGCAAGCAACAATTATGGGACCAACAGATAGCCCCTTTGCAGGTGGTGTATTTTTGGTAACCATTCGCTTCCCACCAGCTTTTCAGCTTTTATGTATGTTGTACCTTCATTTACCTCTAATTGTAATCTACTAGGGATCCAATGTTAGACATATGGGACCAAAAGGCTATGATGATTATGATGATGGTGACAATGAGTGAATTTACATTTGGATTTTCATGTAACTAAGGTTTGCATGATTGCATTATCTGTCTTTGAAACAAGAAAATTGTATGCCATCAGGGTGGATTGCAAGTTTTCTTGGCCCATTTGGGTGAGGTTCTTCAAAACCTTCAGGGTGGCTTGGGTAATGTAATTAGAAAGATTGATGCATTCTTCGAGGTTAGGCTTGGGTAACTATCCTTTTTCTTTATTCCGATCTATATATTTAATTTGTTCTTTATATTCTTTGAATTTGTAGCTATGGTTCGACCAAGTGTGATCTAAGGCAACTCTAAGCATTTGAAGGAGTGCAAGCGATCCAAGGTTGGAGTACATACAGCGTCGCTAGGCATGGTATTAACAGATTTGCTTCTAAGGTAACTTTGGTGGCATTTCCAAATGCCCTAATGCCTGTAGCTTTCCTTCTGAAAATTAATGTATTTTTGATGAGTTCTGCAATCATAACAGTGCAACTGTTTATTTCATTTCTATCAATCTTTAAATTCCCTATTAGATATGGACTATGATTTTCTTGAAGTTAGAGCCTTGTCTAGTTGATACTTGATCAAGTTCTAAATTGAGTCTAAATAACTAGCTATGGACTATGATTTTCTTGAAGTTAAAGCCATTGTTCCACGGTTGATAGCCTCAAGTTTATGAAGGTGCAATCTTCTCTCCTACCCATCAGAAAGAAAGGAAGATGTAGTCTGACACTACAAGAAAATGCAGTATTCCAGAAGTGCTCGACCGTATAGCCTTATATGGGATGTGCTACTTGTATACAAATCTACTAAGGATGTTGCTTGGAATTATGGGTCCAACAATCCAATAGTTTGAGCCATTGGACTGGTCATGTGGGTCCCATTTAAGCAATCAGATCAAGAGATTGATCATTTAAGTTGTCCAGGAAATCTCATGGACCGAGGTGTATGGATGCCACTAGCTCTTGTTGAGCATTGCATATTGCCCCCATTGGTTCTGTTTTCGCCCCAATTGGGTGAACACTGAGTTTTTTTAACATATGCTCTATATGCAGGGAAACTGTTTGATACAATAGCTATAAGAAATAAGCATTGTGTGCTCTACTCACTGCCCTTGGATTTTCATTTGGTCCAACTGTGTGGAGTACAGGCTGGGACAAAAGGCCAACATGCAGAGCAACTGTTGGATAAAATAGCTACAGGAAATATGCATCGTATACTCTACTCACAGTCCTTGGATTTTCATCTGAACGTACATTTTTCAATATTGGTTTAGATCTGCCATTTGTTGAAATTGGCATTCAGCCCTTAGCAACTGAGAAACTTTATAAGGTTAAACATTGGTGTTTCTGTTTGAGAAATGCTATAAGCAATTATGCAGAGTGTGTCTTCTAACTTCTATGTGGCTCCTTTCACTGTAAATGCGGCGAACATTTGTGTTGACTGTTGATCTGGTGGGCTACTGCATGGATTTGCTACAGACCAAGAATCAGAGTGATCTGACAAATGTGGCCACGCAATTGTTGTTAGTTACATTTGTTGAATGTGGACTATTGCTTTAATCATTCCATTTTCGAGCCATTGATTGCATGGCTAGCTATCCCAGTCCAACACCTTTGCTGATTATTTTTATTTTTATTTTTGTTTTTTGCAGACAGTAAAACAAAACCATCATACATAGGATGCATAACAACCAATAACTAGAACATATATAGACAACCTTTAGTAGGAACATACAGGTGATTGCCATGGTTGTAGGAGTCTATTGTCTCTGTTCTAGTTATGGAAGGAGTGGTTTCACCAGCATGATATGGTGCAAAATTGATAGACATATGCAATGATTTTGGGGTTGATCTCTTTTTCTCCATTGAGTTCCTTACAGACTTCTTAGTGTTTGGAGTGGCATGATTTTCTTTTCTGGGACGGACAGGTGTTGCGGGTTTAACTGGGGAAGGAGGAAGATTGGATGCCTGACTTGGAATTGATGATTTTAAAGTGGAAACTGTTGATTTCTTTTTTGTTCTGGCCAAGTTCTGATTAGCAGCAAACCTTTCCTTTAATGGTGGCTTCTCCAATTGGCGGTTGTAATTATTTGTATCTCCAAGTTGCGGTGAGGATTGAATATGCACTGGGGTCTCTATGATAATCTTTTCATCAATTAATAGATCTGCTTCTTCAACCTTCGTTGTTTCCAAACCATCCATTTTTTTTTTCAATTCAGGTCTGACCCTTTTGCTTCAGTCAAGAACCCTGTGTTAATTTCAGGTGATTCAACTCCATCTGGTTTATCACCACCTGCATTGCTAGTTGATTCCACCAACTTGTCCTTCTTATCTACAATGTCAAAGCTGTTATCAGCAATTTCTCCAGTGGCTGAATCTCGTGCATTGCCCTTCCAATGCAGGGGCTGGATCCACCTGTTGACTGTGATGATGGAGTTGTCCGTAGAATGAGAGAAGCAGTTTTGTTGCATACGAGAAGCTGATTCTGCCATTGCCTTTGCCTTTGCCTTTGTCTTTGTCTTTGTAGCAGCAGCAAGAATGAACAGGGAAGCCCTCTAGAATCTTGCCTCTCCTTTGAGAAAAAATTGTGACCATCAATTTGTAGCACTCTTGGATTGCAGAATTGCATGTATAACAGGGGATTATTTATTTATTTATTTATTTATGCGTTAGCTGTATGAATAGGGAATTTGATTTGGTTTCCATAAGCATTTTTCGCATCATTTTTACTACAAGCTTTTAGTTTTGAGTGGTGAAATAATACTGGAGTTGTATTGAGTTAATGCAAATATCTCTCGTGGTGATATTTGCCAGATACTCGTCGCTGTGAATGCTAAGGTTTCATCATTATTTTTTGTCACTTCCTCTTGGCTAAACTGAATTCTTTAGGACTGAAACTACAAAATCTGAGGGTACTGTTGCTAAGATGTAGTTAAAGATCTGTGGAGGATGCTGATGTTGTCTATGCAGATATGCAACATGCTGAGAAAGAAACGTGATTGGAAAATGCTTGTTGTTTTAATACATGCGGTATTTTTAGATGCAAGTTGTTTTATATGCTTGTTACCTTCTTTGTCATCAGCGTGGAAAGTGCACCCTTCCTAGCCATTTGTCTATTGGAGCAAGTGATTTGATCACCCAGATCCTTGTTGTGGATCCAATTAAGCTAATGACAATTCCTGAGATTCATCAACATCCATGGTTCCAACATCATCTTCCTAGCTACTTAGCCATTCCTGCAATAGATGTGTTGCAAAGAGTGAAACAAGTACTACACTTTCTTACCACTTGATGCATTATGTAACATGGGCTACCCTCTTATGTGTGTACGTTGTAACTTCCAAAATGGTGGTGACTTATCCACCATACATGTGGCAGTAATCCAGACCTTCCAATTTGGAGGTCACATTGTGGATGGAGCCTACCTTGAAAATCACACTAATTAAGAAACATCTAGTTTTAGCCTTCAAATGGCCAGTTAAAATAAAATGGATAGCAGTCCAAATTCAATGGCCAAAACCAAATAAATTAGATCATCTGATCAGTATAAATTTTGGCTATGCTCCATGCAAAACAAGCCCATGATTTGGATGATCTGGATTGATGTACTAGACTGTTTGGATTTGATTGGCTGTACTAGACCGTTTGGATTTATTATGTTTAAATGTTGGCTATGCTCCATCAATTGTTTGGATTGATGTACGAGACCATTTGGATATGCTCCAACCTGACTAGCATCTATAGAGAGGGGTTTAGGCTTAGTGATAGGTGACTGAGATGGTCACCTTGTAGTGAGTTTGTATCAGTGATCATAATAGAAAGAGTGGCCCAACCTTTCCATAACTCATTCCTTTTTCTTTATTCTTCAGTAATTGGAGTTAGTTGCGTCGAATATTTCATTCCCAATGGAGTTCTATTCATAGGAATAAATACTCACATGCTTGCATTGGTTCACATCAGACTCCGTTTCTTTTGCAGATCAAAGCATACATCTTTTGCTCAATCAGTCTATACCCCGAATGCTGTAATTTCATCTAATAAGGGCAATAAAGCCTTTATGAGATGATGGTCTTGACACTAATATCATGGCTTTTGAAGAACTGTGGTTTGATCTTTGTACTTGCATGGACTTGGATGTTGTATTTTTGAGGAAGATGTTCTTTAACTAGTGGGGGTCATAATCCAATACCAACTGCAGGTTTTTTGAGCGAAGATAGGGCATTTGATCTAAATGATTCTTGTAAGAGGATTCCTAAAAGCTGGGACAAGGATACAATGATGATTGATGAATTCACAACTTATTCATGAATGATTCTATAGTTTATGAAAAGTCAAAAAAGAAAAAAGGAAAAAGGAAAACACTTGTTTAAAAAAAAAAAAGAAATTTTTTTTTTCTTTCTTTCTTAAGAATCCTGAATCTCTTCCAAAAATTTTGAATCAAGTCTAATTGCACTGCTGATTTTTTTTCCAGCATCCGATAATATCTTCATTTATTATTATTATTTATGGAAATTGCTTTTTTACTTTGGATTTCCCTTTACTTATATATCTTTATGGAGCTTTGCTCTGAAATGCTTGCTATACTTATTTTAAGCATCACTCTTTGTTTCTGCATGATATCTCTATCCATTGATAATCACCAATTTCTGTCATATTTAAAAGAGAAGATGAGAATTCAATTGCATTACCATCCAGTGTGCGCTTATTATTCAACTAATAAAATAATTTCCTATCTTGCTCACTATTAACTGGTCTTTCTAACAGAGGAATTTTATGGTTCTGCCGGCAACAACCGGGCAACGGTATGGTCTTCCTCATTTTGTCTGTGATGCCATTCCTTTGTTTATAGTTGCATATGAAGTTGAAGTTGCATTCTATAGTTCTAACATGTATTACTTAGGGAACAATTGTTTCTTAATTATGAGCTTGATGAATAAGTTGGCATTCATAATCTTCATACAGGAAAAGAATCCCTGATGAATATATTAATGTATGGAGTGGAAGGCTAATGCAAACGAACTTGACAATTAGGAAATGGTTCCCATGAACTCCTACAAATACATCAGCACCGAGCTCCGCCAATACGTAAAATGAAAAGAAATGCCAAACCTCTACTCTTCTTTCAGTTCTTAAATTGTTTGAATTCTAGTCTCCCAAACAGGCCACTGATTTTGATTTTGTGCATTCGGAAACCGTTTCCAGGTACAACTTAGAGAGCACCATGCATGGTTTCTACATCGCCCCAGCTTTCATGGACAAGCTTGTTGTCCATGTCAGCAAGAATTTCATGACCTTGCCTAACATTAAGGTATGCTAATTGCTATGTACGAGCTTCAATGGGGCTGGAATGCAGCTGCAACATACGAACCGTGCATCAGGTCTTTAGGTGGGCCACACAAAGCGATGGAGTGGTCTACATGGATAGTGGCCAGTCTCATTTTTGGGCCAGGTCATGTACATTGTGGGGCTAACCTGATGCACAGCTCAGATGTTCTACTCTCTTCTGTTGGGCTGCTTCTGAAGTGGGTCCCATGATTGATTTCTTGAAATTTGAATGGTTTCAGTGAATCGTAACAGGTTCCACTCATAGTTTCTCTTAGTTGGAAACAAGCAATAATGCCTCATGATCATCATCATCGTCTAAGCCTTATGCAAAATAACTGGGGTCGGCACACAAGCAACAATGCCTCTGATGCTTAATATGTTTTGTTGGACTTTTGTCTTTGCACGGTAGAGAACACCATATGCCCTTGAAATCCATCTCCTTTTTCGCTCACCCAAATCCAATGCTAGCTCACTCCCATCCTGTTATGCTTTGAACCCTGATCAAGGAGTCCCCTTGTGGGTATTAACTATTTTAGGGTATTGGTACAGTCACCCACTCTCCTGAATCTGTTTCACAACCATGACAAAGGTCACCTATGAACTGGCCAACTTTTTGTCATGTAAAGAATGCCACATCTTATAGCTATCCTATAAAAGTTTCAAATTCTATATTGTCACTTGAAGCAAAGTGCCATTTTTCATCGATGAGGAGTGGGATAGGCAGGGGATTAATGTCTTAATCAAGGTTGTTCTTCAAGATGCCATATGGACAAGGCCACCCATCTTTAGCTGAATGTTTCACCCTATTGCAGGATTGGTTCTAACTTCTAACAACCAGGTTTGGTGAGATTACTCACCGAAACTGTCCAGTTAAGTCCATCTTAAGCTTGATTTTGATGGAGACAGCTGGCATGCTTCATAATTGCAGTGACTACAGTCTTTTGTGGTATCTTCCATATTAGGAAAGATATGCAAGAACTTTTGCAAGACTATTTAGCTGATTCGTGAAGGCCAGGCGGGCCATCATTTGCCTTATGTGCTATTCAAAAGGTGGTTCTCCAAATATCATCTGACAGGATGTGTGATACCATGATGGATTTCTAGGATGTCATATGATGTCAGAATGTCGTTGGTGGGAAGTGAAGTTTCATTTGTTGTATGTGTACATGCATATGTATGTGTAGCCAGCCAGGGAAGCTAACTCAGTGGCAGCTGAGATGGCTATTTGAATGTTGTGGTATCCAAGTGTTGTGGGTCCCATGTCTAATTAGATGGTGGATCTTGGCATCCATCATCTAGCAGTGGGGTCCACTGTAAGGGGGCAGAATTGCTAAGGAAATATTGAATTGTGTTTGGTATGACATTAAAGATGTGTAGTTGGATTAGTTCAAAAGACTGCACATGAAGTTTACTAACGTCGTTTTTGCAGCGCAGGGATTTGTTTGGTGCTTTTGGTGGAAGCTCCATATGTGATCAAGCTAGACATCTTTACAACAAATTCAAATATGGTGGCGGACTTGCTTCTTATTTTGCTGTTAGTGTTGCCTCATCATCTATCATTAATTCAAATCAACAAGTCATTTTCTTTCTAATTTCTTGATGGGTCTTTTCTTCTGTTCACAATCCAGCCTCAGTGAGTTACAGGTGAACTATAATAATGAGCAATCTAGGTGCATCTGTCATATGCTGCCTGGTCTTTCCAAAGCAGAAAGCCCTAGTAGGATTTGTGAGTCTTTATTGATGTGACATCGTCATGTTTATTCTATTTCCTTTCAATGAGACATCGAACAATTCTTTCCATTGATTTGAATCCCGAGATGGGTCTTGTTTTTCAGGTGATGGGGCTGTGTTTTTTGTTGTCTGTATTGGTTGCTAGCCCCAATAGAGTGCTTTCCCAGAAAAGTGAAGTAGTAGTAGTTGTAACAACAAATGTGAGTGAAGGGACTGTTACAATCAGTTGTGGGTTTTAATTTGTGTGTTTATATGTACATATGAATGTGTATGTATGTATGTGTGGAAATTTGTAAGTTTTGAGTGTTGGGGGTGATTTACAACAATGGATTCTGATTTGGGTTTTCAATACTTCAATGTGGTTGTCTTCTTTTTCAAGAGGTCGTTTGATTTTTTGTGGAATTTGATTGATGGGTCTGATTTAAATCATGGTTTTGGTAATGGGTTTATAATCTAATTTGCTGTTTTCCGCATCATTATAAGCTTGATCTTTTGGTACTCTCTACATAGAAGCATTGCTGTATATTCTTTGTTGTGCATGTTTCTTTTATTGTTGAATTCTGAAATTTTAGATGAGTTGAGCTATCAGGGCATTATTTTTAATTTTTCTTTTATATATATATATATATATGGAATCTAGCTACGGCTAGTAGCCGTAGCTTTATATCTATATACCGTGACATTGCAACTATAACCAATAGCTACTGATATATTAATGCTTTTAGCTACAATTATTATCCGTAGCTTTTTGTAGTTTGGTACAAAATATAGCTACGGATTTTATTTGTAGCTGTTTCTATCGATAGCTACGAATTAAATCCGCAGTGATATTTTTGACCTATGACTCAGTTCTCCTACGGATAATAACCGTAGCTATTAATTTAGCTACTGTTTTTACCCGTAGCTTTTTCCTCGGCAGCGTCCGTCTATGCCTATGCTTGGATGGTATGTGGTGGTCTGATGAGGAATCTAAAATGGTTGAAGTCTGTCAAAGGTGAATAGGTTTAGAATATCGTTCCTGGATGCCGGAAAGTGTTGCTTCTTGTCATGGTTTTTTGCCGCTCAGTCAATAGAGTTGTCCTTGTAGTTGGTAAGGTTATCGGCGAGAAATCGATAATATCGCCGATATTATCGGTGTCGCCAGACCTGCGATACCGAAACCCCAATATTTCGTTTCTCTTCTGGATGTCGCCGAAATTTTCGATATTATCGCCGATATTATCAGATCACTGGCCAAATCAGCCAACCACCCCGTAGATTTCGATAAAATAGGCAAAACAAATGCCGTGTTTTCGTCGACATTGGGCGACGACCCTCTTATTCGGAAAAAAAAAAATAGAAAAAAAGAAGAAGAAGAAGAAGAAGAAGAAGAAGCTCTCTTACCTTTTTGCTCGAGATCTACCTCAAGGAGTGGCCTTCGGCTGGATTTGGTTGGCCAATCGCGGTCAACAGGGCCGGATCTTTCACAGGAACAAAAAACGTAAAACCTCCTTGGAATAGCTTTTTGGGATTTGAAAAAAATCTGAATTTGGGGAGAGATTTTCGGGAGTTTTAAAGGAAAAATCGTCGAAATCGCCATTGACGGTGCCGGTTTGTAAGAAGAGGGAAGTAGATTAGCTGGTGTAGCACACAGTAGCTATATAGCTGCTGTAGGTACGTGTCGTGTGCAGACGAGCACTGACGCTCTTCGAGCTCCGAGTTGTACGAACGGTTCAGAGGAGATTAAAGTTACATGGACCCTACAGTGATGTATTTATTATATCTACACCGTTCATCTATTTTTAGAGATTATTTTAGGGCATTATCCAGATAATGAATCATATCCAAAGATCATTTGGACCACACCACAAATAGCAGCGGAGATAATGATTTTCACTGTTAAACAATTCGTTGGGCCACCATAACGTTCTGTAGGCCCCACCATGATGTATGTGTTATATCCTGACCGTCCATCTATTTTTAGAGACCACCTTATAGTATGAGACCAAAAATGAGGTATATCCCAATTTCAAGTGGACCACATTACAGGAACAGTGTTGAATGAACGTAGACCATTAAAAACTTTTTGAGACCCATAAAAGTATTGGATCAAGCTAATATTTGATTTTTCCCCTTATCTAGGTCTGTATGACCTAATCATACAGATTGGATATCATATAAACAGTACAGTGGGCCTTTGGAGGATTTTAACGGTGGATATCCAATCATTATTGCTTTCATGTGGTGTGGTTCATTAGAGATTTGGATCGGACTCGTTCTTTGTAATGTACACTAAAATGATATCTTCAAATGGTTGGACGGTGTGGATACAAAACATAAACCATGGTGGGGCCAGATAACCACTCCACGTCACTTCGGTGGCAAGTTTCACTGCTCAACCCGTCGTAGCGAAGCTGCATCCATACCAACTCGACTACATGGGTGGCGTACTGAGTAAATTATGTGGGGTCCACTGTAATTTACATATTTTATCCACTCCGCCCATCTATTTTAACAGGTAATTTGAGGGCTTTAGCCCAAAAACCAAGTATATCCAAATCTCGAGTGGACCTCACCACGGGAAAACAGTGTGAATTGAAATTCTTCCGTCTAAAATTTCATGAGGCCAAAGAAAATCTGGATCAACCTGTTATTTGTGTTTTTCATTCGTTCATGTCTTTGTGATCTTATGAACAGGTTGGATGACAAATAAGCATCACTGTAGGCCCTACCAAGGTTTCAACTGTGAAAATCATTATTACCATTGTTTCATGTGGTGTGGTCCACTTGAGCTTCATTCTATTTGGGGATGAAATGTGTTTTTTAATTCATTTACTTTTGTATATCTTAATTGTTATAAGCTTGCATTTTAGTGATTTCTTACAACAACGCATGCCTTTTGGCCCCCATTAAATGAAAACTTCTTATTTAATGCATTCTTTTTACAATTTTTTCATTCCTAAATATGTAAATATGTGTATTTAGGCATATCATGAAGTTTCATTAAAAAATTTCACCATTTTCTCCATGTTTCCCCATTTTTCCCTGCATTTCCGGTTATCGGCGATAACGATATTATATCTTTATCTCCGGCCAGCGAAACTTATAGCGATACCGACAACTCGAACACTGTGGCCATGTCTAGTCCTGTATTTAGCATACTCGTTTTTGTAATTTCCAGTTGATCATGCAGTCTATAGGATAGGTAAGGCACTTATCTTGTTGTAATTTCCAAGGATTGAACCCTCGATCACTCACACACACAACACTTATCTCTACCAGCTCATCTGACGACCTGTAGGCACCCAATGTTACTTTCAATATTCTCAACCAGGTGATTATTTTCAAGGCTGAGCATATACACAGTGCTGTAAATCAGTTGATGACGGTTGATAATTTAGCTAGTGATGTGTGTTTCATAATCCTTCTATTTCGTCTTGCACTATATTGAAAATTTACTTGTATCTAGCAGCTCATATTTGTCTAGTCAATGTTATACTGCAAAGTACACTAGGAAACGTGACCCGAGGCTTTGCTTAGTATACAAGGGTTTTCAATTCTGACAATAATCCAGATCAATGGTCTTTTGCATCCCACCATGGACGGACCATGCCTAAAAATAGGAAGGAACCCAATCAGCATGAATTGTCAGAATGGATTCAAGTTTTTTACACTATTCTCCTTTGTAGCTCTGCTTGTGGAGCTCCCTTTATCTTTTATCATTGCAGGGCTGTAAATTTCTTTCTGAGAGCCAGTCGCCAAAGTTTACAGTCATTCTGCCTCAAAAAACTTCAAGAAAAGGTGGGTGCTTGATCAGAAGGGTCAGTTTTTCTTTTGAGTTTTGATTGATATATATATATTTTTTTTTTCTTTTTGACATCAGATGAGCTGGTGGAGACTAGTTTGTATGAGTGATCCAGGGTTTATGTTGGGCAAATTGAGCGGGTACCCTTACAAGCAGTATGAATGACATGGGTTTTTTCTTTTATAATATTAATTTTCCATTACAGCTCTAGTTCTCATTCTGATTGAGAACTTCATTTTCATGCAGGAAAAGGCCAATGAAAGTTGTTGTCTTTTCATGCAGGAAAAGGTCAATGATCGTTGCTGTATTTTCATGCAGGAAAATGCCAATGACAGTTGCTGAATTTGTTTTATTTTAGGTGGTTATGATATGGAAGACAAAGCTGCAAGAGCTTTTTGCTCTCAAGTATTCGGGACCAACAACTCATATCAACTTCCTAGTATGTTTGAATGGCAATTGAATCTGAAAATTCGAGATTTTGATTCGTTTGTTACATGAAATTTGGCATTCGAATTGGGATGATGTAGTCGGATAACTGTTGTGAAGAACTTGAGGAAATGAAGAACATAAGTCCATCGGTAAGATCTGATCTTAAATTCCTTGGAATTGATAATGAGCATTATTTTCTAGACATTCATATGACCCCTAAGTGGATTAAAATCTCATTTTTCCATCCATACTAGTCAATGTGGAGTTTTTGAGTGTTTCAAAAACCATAGCTTTAATACATAACAAAGAAATCCCGAAAGAGGAAAGCCTATATAATGAATAGTGAAATCTGCAGAGATAATTCCATCTGTACAGAACAAAACAACTATTGTTCTATTGTTGTATGAGACATTATTCATGTGAAGGAAGATGATTAGTCAGTACCGGTTCCATTTCTAACAGTGGGGGCACACTAGGAGATGGCTTCCATCAAGAGCTTGCCTCTAGTATAGTAGCTTTATTGTCAACTTTTTGGTCCATGGTTTATTTCAAGGAGTTCTACCCTTTATTTAAATGATCATTGATTGCTTAGTTTTCCTTTCTCTACAACTACAAATGGATGGTGACTGCAATCTTCCATGATAATCATGCTAATCTAGCAGTTCAGTTTCAAACGTTCAAATACCATTTTCCGCACGACTAAGATCACAACACCAAATCATCGAAAAGGGCATCGAAGAACATAGTCCTTGTTAGTGATCTTATTACAAACTTACAACAGAGAGAACAAGAGATACATGCTGCAAATATATGAGCAACTACAAGTTATGTAGATTGTCTCATATAAACAGTCAAAATACACACACACACACACACACACACACACACACACACACACACACACACTAGCAAGAAACAGATATGTGAGAACAATGAGAGGTTGGAACAGTCAGCATTTAATTAGAGCTGTACACGAGTCGAGCCGAGTCGAGTATTGCCCAGCTCATGCTCGGCTCGCACTGCCCGAGTCCTACTCGTACTCGGCTCTGCTCGAGCATCGAGCATGGATTCCCTGCTCGTGCTCTACTCGTCCAAGTACGAGCCGAGTACGAGCAGAAATCGAGCCGAGTCGAGTCCGAGTTTTCGAGTCGAGTTCGAGTCCGAGTCCGAGTCCGAATTTGAGCCCAATTTCTATACTAACAATTTATATATTAACATATATTAGCTATATTAACATATATTAATAATTTTAACATATATTAGCTATATTAACAATTTTAACATATATTAGCTATATTAAGATACATTATCAATTTCTGACATATATTAACAATTTATACAAAAAAAAATAATAATACCCTTGAGTACGAGTCGAGCACACGAGTCGAGTATTGCCCAGCTCGTACTCTACTCGTAATCAAAACAAGTATCAAACTCATGCTCATGCTCGGCTCAAACTCATGCCGAGTCGAGTCAAGTCGAGTCGAGTAATTCCGAGTCGAGTCGAGCGAGTAACCGAGCTTACTCTGCTCGTGTACAGCTTTACAGTTAATACATATCAAATTGCTCAAAATTAGGAAGAAGCATGTTCATAAATTTTTAGAACCAATAATCATTTTGATATGGAGAACATATCACTATTGTCTTTTTGTACTTCCTAGGCCTTTGTTTTGCTTTATCATTGCTTTCTTGCACCTTTGTTGAAATGTTGGAGTTACTTGTTGGTTCAACAGAAAGATGTTGGAGTTACTTGCCGGCTCAACAGAAGAACATGAAGACTCATTCTGATCACTTGGCTGTATACCACAATGAGAAGATGCTACATGCATCCCTTCTTCAAGACCATCGTTAGCTACATCTAAAGAACTTACATGTGACCTGTGTTCAACAGTTTTTATCACATTGCTTGCCAAGTCCTCCAGATTGCTCATTGATTTATACATAATTCCTTCTTCTTCTTTTTTGTGTGTTCTTTTTTTATCACTGGCAGCTGAATTAATTTCAGGTGTGCTTGGATGGTCAGTTGAATTGAATTGCAATAGATCAATTGAATACAAAGGAAATGGTGAAAATGGAGACGCATACGGAGACTGCATGCATGATTAGGAGTCTTACCATGCATCTACGAGATCCTAGCTGTTCATTAGGTGAGCCCCACTGTGTATAACCATGTACAAAAAATTAGGCTGGTCCAGATGCCAGGTTGGCCACACGTGTCAAAAAGTTATGGGTAGCATACACATGTTGTCCATAGCGGATTCCCAGTGGGGGCCACCAAATGAACAGAAACTCGACATACATGCATGGGGACCACCATTTGTTTATGCCTGCAATGCTTCTGAATCACCAAGCTTCCCCCCCTTTTTTTTTCTGTTTGAATAATTGATTTGACTTCTTTTTAATAGGTTATTGTGTGGGTTTAACAAGGTTGTAAATGGATCTGGTTTAGCCAATTCTGTTGCCGGTAAGATGTCGTCATTCTTGGTTTATTTGAAAGATAAGTACCATTATCCTTCTCCAGTTGATGCAGAACGACTTCACGTACAAATTATAAGGAAAATTGATTCATATAGTGTGCAGCCAACCATACACCCTATGGTTGTAGATGGTAAGCATGCTATAGAGATTATGTGGTTAGAGTCCTTTTGCAGAAAACCTATTCAATGGTCTCTTTTTTTCTTTTTTCTTTTTTTCTCAGCAAAGTGGTCTACATTTTGGAATAACACGGTAAGGAATCAAATTTGTGTTGGAAGCGCTCCTGCATTATCTGTTGATCTGAATAACACTCCAAGGAATCAAATTTGTGTAATTTAATTAAAATCAGAGTGGTGTCATGCCCAAGGAATCAAAACTTTTGTGGCCCCACGCATGTTCCAACGGTGGACATTCAATCTTCTGTAGTGCGGCACATCTAAGTTTTGGATTTCCTTCATTTTTGGGTCCATGTCCTAACATGATCTTGCTAAACTGATGTACGTGTTGAATTTCCCATAAACATAACGTTGGGCCCCGCCTAACTTCCGGTCACTGGAAGTTCGCATGCAGGAATCCGCTTGCCAAGCATGCCGTGTAGGAAGGGCAAACCGATTGGCTACTCACACTAGCTAGTGGTCGGTGTTGTGGACCCCAAAAATGATGTATGTGTCTCATCCATGCTGTCGATCCATTTTTCCAGATAATTTTATGGTATGAACCCAAAACTGAGGTAGATCAAAATCTCAAGTGAGCCGCACAGTGTTGATTGAACTCTCACCATTAAAAACTTCTTGGGGCTACAAAAGTTTTGGATCAAGCTGATATTTGTTTTTTTAACGTCAAATAAACATCACACTTGGCCATAGGAGGTTTTTAATAGTAGACATTCAGTCACTACTGTTTTCCCATAGTGTTGTCCACCTGAGATTTTGATCTACCTCATTTATGGGATATATTATTAAAATGATGTGTAAAAATGGACGGAGGGTATGGATAGAACACATAGATCATGGTGAGGCCCACGTAGCACCTACCACTAGTCACATGGCTTCTGGTAGCGTCATTAGCCAAACGCGTTTGTCGTTATATTCTGCGTGATGCTTGGATGTTTTAAAACAGATAGCTTGATTTGAAAAAAATAAAAATAAAATAAATAAATTATATTTTGAGTTGTGATTTCAGCTCTTATATACCAACTGCACCCAATCCAACTCGATCAACTCGACCCGACTCAGTACTTATGATCAAGTTAGACTTGGTTTGGATTAGTTCAAGCCAGACCCAGACTTGGATCGGGTCAGGCATGCTGGACTCGAGTTCAGGTCAGGCATGTTAATATATCGTGTTGATATGAATTTTATTGCAATTAAAGAAAAATTAAATTAGGGGTCATTTAGAGCTTTAAAATATATTTTATTTCCTTCTTTAAATATAATCTGTTTTTTTTTTTTTTCTATTTTAAATATAGGGATTAAGGACGTGAACATGGATTGGATCAGGAAGTGTGATGTTCTTTTTTCCTATGTTGGCAACATAGTGATTATTATATGTTCTCCGGCATATTTATGGGTGGGGATCTCATTGCTATGTAGCTTAACCATAGTAGCATTGATGTGGAGCTGTTGTACCCATACGGAGAGAGAGAGAGCTCGAGATTCACCTACACTGGAAGTCATTGAACACATGATAGATATGTCAGGCCCCAGCAGAGGTCCAACCCCAAGCACAGGTCCAGGCCTTGACAAGGGCGAACATGTCATTGATATTGATAAGCCAGCCCCAGAGGGTTGCTGACATGTCAATGACCCGGTCCTTCTACCATGGTGAGGAGTAGATATGATAACCTTTTGGTATACTATACCAGTAGGTGTAGTATACTGGTATACCAGTAGGTGTAGTATACTGGTGGTTTTAAGATTTTCTTCATGATTGATTCTGCTCCCTTTTGCCATGGGTCCTAAATATATCTGATTGCTTTTCTGTGTAGTATACCGGTGCTTTTATTGATGATTGATTTTGCATATTCCCCATCATTTGGAGCCAACCTTTGATGTGGATTATTCATTGTGTCCCCAACTCGGCTTTGATGTAGACTATCAATGTGGGTTGCCCTTCATGCGGGGCTCGCCTTGGATGTAGGTCATTCATCATTTGGGGCCAACCTTTGATGTTGTCCAATCATCATGTGGGCCCAACTCAATGTGGGCCATCTATCGTGTTGGGCCCAACTTCATTGTCCATTGCCCATCATATAATCCCCACTTTTGAAGTGGGTCGCCCATCATATCAGCTTGCTTTTGATATTGGCTTTTTATTATTATAGGTTGACCTTTGATGTGGACCATCCACCACGAGGGCCCACATTTAATGTACACTGTCCACCATGTGAGACCAACCTGTAATGTAGACCGTCCACAATGTGGGGCCTCCTTTATACTACTACTTTCGGAATGGGACTGAACAGACCAGTCCAGATCATGGAAGCTCGGGCCCACTTGTCAAGCTCATAAGCATTTCCTCCAATCCAGTAATAATGTAATGTGCAAGCCCAAGGTTCCTGGCTTCATCCCTAATTGCATGGATGGGGCTTGAAATTCCCATTCGTGGCCCACAACCAGATGGCAAATGGGATAAAACAAAATTAATTTCACATACAACCGGAAATAAATTAAAATATTATTTCAAGCCGTTGATTTTATTGCAGTGTGCTGATCTTTTAAGCAAAAAGATATATGTTAGAATCGCAGTAGCTTCCACGATCTACTACAAGCATCAAAATCTAGGGCGTTTAACAGTTTTGCAGGCGTACTTTGATCAGTCATTATGCCATCTGTATGGATTGCTGGATGATGTGGTGTCTTTCGGTATTCCGCCTCTACCACACCTATGCTTTCCTAGGTTCTCTAATAGAGAGATGAATGGGTGGTGTGTAGATTAGGGGACCGAACACTTCTTTATATGGAGACAGGCCATAAATCCCACCCATCAGAGGATTCTCCCAATCCCATGACTCCTAAATCACTGAGAGAGAAGCCTTCTCCCAACACAACTCATCAAGAGTTGTCTATTGTACTTCACACCCATGATAACTGCATGCACTCGACGATAATGTGGGTCCCACTCTGATGGTCATGCGAACGATCTAATCCAATCATTGCATTTCTTGATGTACATATGTTGTGTGCAGCCCATAATTCCAACAATATAAACATAATGAAAAAGGTGAACTTGAACGGGCATTTTAGTCATTTTACCTATAGAAGTTGGACTGGAACAGGTATTACCTCAACAACAACTCTATTTGTTGAATTAAAGCAGTAAACTGTCAGGTTTTTCTCAAAAGAAAGAAAGAAAAAGAAATGAGGAAAGGATCTAGACTACTAGTGCTGGATCCATGGCAACCTTTAACAATTAGTTGCTTCCTCCTGACCAGAAAATGAAAAGATTAATCAATCAATCACATAACAGTCATTTTATATTAAAAAAATAATAATAACATCAACAAAGTCATTAAATATCATTCGAAAGAAGAAAATCCTATCCTAAAATCTAGAAAAAAGAAGAAAAAATTGCTACAAGGACTTGGGCATAGAGAGTTGGCCACATAGTTCAAAACCCAAAAACTCGACTAAACTCGATATCCATTCAGGTCGAGTTAGCTCAAAGACTCAATCGAGTCTAAGCTACTCGACATTTAATAATTAAATTAAGATATTAGTAGTATTTAAAGAGAATTTTTATAACTAAATAAAATAAAATAGCAATGGCACATATTACTATGTTCTGCTACTTTTCAGGGTAAAAAAGAAATAGCAGTAGTTTTCAGTGGCGGAAGGCATTGGTTCTATTAAAGGAGAGCCACTGGTTCTGTTAAAGGAGGTTTAATGTCTGATTATATCCCTCATCATGAGCAGACCAAGTTATAAAGTCAAATTGATAAAACTTGGTTTAGTCAAGTTCTAAACTGAGTTTCTCACTTACTTAGCCCCAGATCTCACCAAGTTGAGTTGACTCACCTTTGGGTCAAGTGAGTCAATTTATATATGTATGGCATAGTCGATCATAGGCAAGGCTCGTAACAGCACCATTTCCATTCTGAATTGTTGTTTTGCTTTGAAGGTTGTTTCTTGTGCTGTTCTTTGAGCTATAGTGCTAGTTGATATACTACTTTTGTTTTGACAACTAAAATCAACAAGTGAAAAAAAAAAAAAAAAAAAAAAAGGAGAAATTGTAGCAGAGATATATATGACAGCTAGAGTAACCTTCAAAACTAGAATGTGTTAAGGAAACAATGTGTTAGACCACATGAGACTACATTTTGGAAACTATAATTAATCTAATTTTTTTTATTTTTTTTAAAAAAGGAAAAATATCCTAAGCTAGAAGATAAAACTAACATATTCTACAATCTCCCCTCGAACCAAGGTGCTCCAAAAGAAGCAACTTGTATTTGAAAGGTATGGTGAAAATTATTTAAAAGAAAATTTAAAAAAATGGCATGATAACTTGAGGTGACGAAATGACGGGCAGCGACAAATATGAGTAGCATGAGGCAAGCAGGCACTTTTGACGATGTCAACCAGATTAAAACAAGCAAAAAAATAAAAAGTTGAATTTGTTTACACTGAACTGCAGCCTCCAACTGACCAACTGACCACATTTAGCATAAATGCATGGCCCACCTAATGAGTGGACTGTTTTGAGTTTCAGGCCATGGAACATAAAAAAGGTGGGCCCCGATCTTGACAAGATGACTACTCTAGCAAGTAGCCATAGCATTCTCCTGACAGCATAGTGTTTTTCTTTTTCTTACTAGAAATTACTATTATTAGCATATTTTTATATGTAGTGTAAAAAAGAGAAGTTAGCAGACATTGGCAAGAAAATTCAAGAGGCTACAAAGTGTTGCTTAAAGTTTTCATTTTCGCAAACAATATCTTGGACCGATAACAACCCCCAAAGATCTTACAAATGTATCTTGGTGTGGGACATTTAAAATGAACAGGCAAAAACCTATGATATCTCCTTGTTTTCTGTCTAGTGGCACATGTTAATATAAGTCACAGACTATATTACCTGTATGCCGGTGTAGATATCGAGTAGAGAAAAGATCTGTGCAGGGTACCTTTAAGAAGCGAAATTTCAAGATAAGCACTCGGACTACATTACTCAATTACAGGCTCAAAAACTAAATTATCAGGTAAGGGAATGGCAAGACGGTAACTGCGCATAAGTGCAGTCTTGTCAAAATAATTCTCGACAACTAAGAATACCATTGAATTTACCGCCCAACTGTATCAACTTACTACAAAATTCTAAATAACCAAGAAATTTAAGAGTCCAAAATCCTAATAGATGTGAATTTCAAGACTCGGGAATAGGGGCTAAGGTAGTCCCTCTTATTTTACAAATAACTTCTGAAATTTAAAACCCTGGTATGTCTTGAGTGCAAGTGTCAGGATGGGAATGGAGGTAAATGGAGGTCATAAAAAGTAAGCCATGCATCCAAAAGTAAATACCTACCCAAATGTCCATGTCAACTAACCTCCAATCCAAAAATATTGCTACCACACACAACTACTCGTAAGAGCAAATAATGTAGGAAATGAGAATGTAGAAATGTTGAAAATATGGAATCATGAAAAATAATAATAATAATAATAATAATAATAATAATAATAATAATAAAAGAATAATGAATGATGGAATGTAGATGATCATAATGAGATGAAGACAGATCAAGTACAAGGAAAGCAACAGATAGGTGCCAATCAGAAACATAGTCACAGGAATAGAGAAACGGAAATATGGAATATACAGTGGAAGATGAACTACGGGCTTCATCATCCATCACTATCAGCAATGTAGAGTTGCAGATGCAAGAGGATTCCACACGTTTGGGGCCCATTTATCTGATGGGCCTAGTGCGGATTGGGGGTCCCCTGAAAATCTCCTAGTTTCGAAGATCCTAACCTTTAAATATTTAGCCTTTTCTTTACTTTTCTCTTGTTTAAATAGCTAGATCTTAACCTTTTCTCCATGCAATGTGAACCCTTGCTATACTTTTCGTATTAAACATCAATTTCTTCATCACCAATAGAATACTTGAGATTGTCCAATCCAACTTAGCTTGAGAACTACAGGAAGTTTCTCAATTCTTCTTATATTTCAGTTGAAATATCATTAATTTCTTCTTCATTTTTAAGGAAGAAAAGAATCCGCTTTGCTTCCTAGATTGCTCATGCTAGAAAACATTTGTCTCAGTTCCAGTTTCACACCTATGGTGTCAGTACGGTACAACCAAAATATGCGTGGATTAAAAAATTATAAATAGTTCCCTCAATAAGAAAATTAATGGCTTGTTTGGGTGGCACCTAATATAAGCTCATTCATATTTTGCTGGATTCCCCCGCCAAAAACCTCTACCAAAAAACAGAATAATTCCCTATTGCACATTAATATATAATGCAATTAACGGGAACAATTTTACCACTGCAATTCGTTTTTACAGCAGCACTGCACCTTGAATATTTAAAGTGACATGGGAAGACATTTTAAGAGGGTGTATTTTATTAATTTGGAGTCCCAGTTGCTTTGCAACATGCGGCTCGAGATTTTACTTGCAAAAAGCATGTGAACAGCTTAAGAGTTACCAGGAAAAAGAGAGTACATGGTGCTCTCTCCCTGTGTAGCCCAGACAGTGAGTGGTTTTTTATAGGACAAGGTGCCCACAGCATCATATTTGAGGTATGGACTGGATTTTCACCCCCGGATAGTATCTTCAATGATGACATGAACCGTTCGAATTCTGGATTCTATGCAACAAAGGCCATCATGGCATCGTTAGATTTGTTGAGAAGACGATTGTGTAAAAGGATGGATTTGGAACATTGGACATTAAATTTTTAATGGCTCATATTCAAATCCAAGAGTCAAAGGTTATGAGAATCATTGAGGCATGATTATAATATTTAAGCTAAGAGAGTAATGAGTATTTGAAAACAGTTCAGATCATTGTCTAAGATGCAACCAGGGTGAAAACGCACCCTGCACGGTATTATGGTAAGGAGCACCATATCCTATCAAAAGCATGTCTCTCTCCTCTCCCCTCTGTGTGAGACACACACCCAAATGTCACGCATCCTTTCCCCAAGATGATCTCTCCCCAGTCTCTCTCTCCCTCTCTCTTCACCTGAGTGACACATCTCATCCCCTGTTTCATATAATGTGCCAATTACATATGGCATATGGCCTTGTTTATAGATATCGATTTCCTCATTTGATCCAATCTCTCTGTCTACCTGCAAATAATCTAGATTCCCTAACAAACTGAAACTGAGAGAGAAATATAGGAACCTCCTAAAATAAATAATAACTCTAGGTAAACCATGCATCAGATAGATATGACTGAATTTACATGTCTGGCTAAGTGGGACCCATCCAGGCCTCTTGTTGTGAAAGGACATGTTTGGGATGGGTGCAATTGCATCATTAGGAAGATCAGGTACATGTCTACAATAAAAATGGATCCCCACTAAAAAAGAGAATTGAGGGTCTCCATTCAAGGTACATATGTATGATAAAATGCAATGGTCCACATACCATGCATCCTTAGCCATGCGCTGTCATGACACATGCATGCCGGGTGTGCCACCTGATCAACATCCCAATGTCTTACGTCAACATGCCGACATGGCACTTGAGGGAAGGATTGAAGTAGCCATAACATGGCTAACTCAAGATATATGATATAATGCAGAAATTATAAAAGTTATCATTTCATAGCCGGGTTATGGAATATTTGGGCAGAAAGGAACAATCATTGCTTCAGAAATCAAAGGGGCCATATTGAAGAAGTTTTCAATAGAGCAAATTAAATGTTATGAAATGGGCACAAGCAGCTAAAATATTAGGCATTGATCAATTTCCTGCTAGTTGGTCTAAATTGTAATGGTTTTCTAAGTGTATTTTCTTTTATTTTTCTCTCTTTTTTTTTTTAAATATACTTTTGTATTCTTTGGCCTTGGCTGTTCTCTAATAAAGTGATTATCGCTTCAAAATTAAAAAAATAAATAAATAAATAAAAAGAAAAGAAAAAATCATCTCATGCACAACACATTAATGTAGAGAACAAGAAGGGTGAGGAGAAATCGGGAGGAATAGATATGGCTATTGACTAGCCTCATTCAACAAGGGACGTGGTCTATCCAAGGCCAGCCTGAAAAGTTAAACCTAGCGCCCGGCCTGGGCTGTGATGGACCAAAAGAAACAGGCCCTAGCTTGAGCCCAACGACCAACTTTTTTGCAGGATCTGGGCTGTTCATTGAGTGTGCCTCGCCATGCATGATATATCACAAAAAACTCTATTAAGTTAGGGTTGCAGCGGACCAAGCCCAGCAGCCTAGCCCCATAGGGCTAGGGATTGGGCTCCTCAACTTGGCCCGAGGTCTTTTTAGCCCGATATAGCCTAGGACTAGCAGGACTAGGCTTGGGTCAGACGAATGGGCTGTTAAGCATCACCTAAACCCTAAAGGACTTGGAAACGAGCTTAAAATCTTGGCCTGGGCCTGGCCAATGAGCATAAGGGGTCATTAGGATGCATCTAAATTGTTAAGTTGTGACTTTCACTTGTAAGTCACTTATAAGGAAGTGACTTCTCACTAGGGGCGTACATCGAGTCGAACCGAGTCGAGCTGGCCTCAGCTCGGCTCAGCTGGGTCACCAGGCACACCCAACTCGAACTCAGCTAGGCTCGGCTCGGTGACCGAGCCAGCATCTTCAGCTCAACTTGGCTCAGTCAACAATCAGACCAGTTCGAGCCGAGTTCAGGCCAGGTTCGAGCTTTCGAGCCAAGTGAGCAATGCCGGTGCTGGTGCAGCAGGCTGAGAGAGGGAGAGGCGGGGAGCTCTAGTGAGCAGTGCTGGTGTAGCAGGCTGAGAGATGGAGAGGCGGAGAGCTCGGGTGAGCGGTGTCGGTGCAGTAGGCTGAGAGAGGGAGAGGGAGAGAGGGAGAGGCGGAGAGCTCGGGTGAGCGGTGCGTCGATGCTGACGGCAGTGGTCGTGAGGCTAAGAGGGGGAGAGAGAGAGAGAGAAAAGAGAGAGAGAGAGAGAGAGAGAGAGAGAGAGAGAGAGAAGATTGGAAGAGGGAGAGAAGGAGAGCTCGAGCAGTCCGCAGTCGGGCGTGGGTTGAGCAAGGTAAGGGTAGGGGCGTGGGTTCGTTCGGGTAGAGAAAGGGGTCAACTTAGGTTAGGGTTTTTAAGAAGTTTATATACCCTGCACCAAGTTGAGTCGAGTTCGAGCTGGATTCGATACGAGTCAAGTCCAGCTGGGGCCAACTCAAACTCGGCTCAAACTCATTTTCGAGCTCAAAAAATCAGCTCGACTCGACTCGACTCGAACTCAGCTTCGAACCAAGTCGAATCGAGCTTTTTCAAATCGAGTCGAGCGAGCTAACCGAGATAGCTCAATTTGTGTACACCTCTACTTCACACCCCCAACCCCATGAAGGTTTTAGCAGTTTTGCCTATAAGTGACTTATAGGTGAATTTCCTCCCCCAAACAACATTTGTAAGTAACTTGCAGTGTTCGTAGTATCGGTATCATTACATGTATCGTTGGCTAGGGATACAGAAACATGTATCGATACTGCCGACATTATTGCCAATGCCCAGAAATGTATCGTTGATTGAGGGAAACATTGGGGAAAATGATGGACACATATAATAAGTTTCCTTTAATGGGGGCCTAAAAGCTTGTATTGTTGGCTCAAGGAAACGTTACGGCCTTTTTGGTTTCATGAAAAGCATGAGAAAGGAAATAGCGTTTCTTGGGAATCCTTATTTCCAAGAAACTGTGGGAAAGGAAATATTGTTTTACTTGTTTGTTTTCTAAAAAGATTTTCGTAGAAATTTATAATCTATTTTCAAGTTTGTTGTTTTGCAAAACAAAAACTTTTCTTTAAAAGATTTTAGGTAGTCACTAGAATGTGCTAGATTAGCACATGTGGCACATGTGCGCATGTGGGATGCTTAGAGATGAATAGTGGCATATATGGCATATACGGCGTTTGCGGGCACTTGAAGCTGAACTGTGGCATGTGTGGTACATGTGAGGTGTTTGAAGTTATATGGTAGCACATGTGGCACAAGACATGTATTGGCACATTTGACATGTGAGCACTAAGGCTAAAAGATGACAGTTGTGCACATGGACACCATTGGCACGTGACATACTTGGAGAATTGAAAATGGATAATGGCATGTGTGGCACATTGGTGCATGTGAGGCACAAGTAAGATGAATGGTGGTACATGTGGCACAATAGCACATGTGGGGCACAAGAGAAGATGGATGGTAACATAAGTGGCACATTAGCACATTTGGGGCTCTTTACACGTGGGCCATAAGATAAGATGGATGGTGGCATATGTAGAATAATGGCGGGTGCGGGGCATGACTGATGATGGACAATGTACTTTCGACACATGTGACACGTGAGGCGATTGAACATGGATAGTAGTGCATTTGGGGTTTAACCCCTAAAAAACCCATTTTGGTGGGGACATCCCCCCCCCCCCCCCCCACATATGCAAGGAGTATGAGGGCATCACCATCGATTTGGATCGATGACGACGTCCAGGGGGGACCTCCTAGTTAGAGGACTGCGTTTTGGTTCCTTGGAGTGGACCCGATCATCATGTGAATCCCATAATGGGTTCTCGTGATCACGGCCCACTATTCTAAACAATCTAGTACTTTGAGTTTTGCTTATTATTGTTATTAGGAATATCATGGACGGTTTAGATTGCTTTGATTAATTGTTATTTTTTATTACTTCGTCTCCAAGTAATAGGGTGTGCACATGGCGCGAGTTTTGGAGTATAGGATTTTATTATAAATAGGCAACCCTTATAGTCTTTTTTCTCATTGAAGATTGAATAAAATTTCTGCGTTTTCCTGCTCTTCTCTGAGTCGTGAAGCCTAATTGGGTGTGAAACTCTCCCTTCTTCGAAGGGCTAACTACCGTAGTGCGAAACCACATCCCTCCCAAATTGCCCCCCATCTCCTACCATCCATATTCCTCATCTCCTACAGACATCCGCTCATCAAATTCACCCACGTTTGCAGTTAATCTTTCCCCTACAGCAGATTTTCAGAATATGGCCCTATAGGAGGGCTGAAACTTCGACGGAGCACCGTGCACAAACCAGACATCCGATCGGCGTGAAGGTAGACCTCCCCTAGCCGACCAGCACCTAGCTGGCTGATTTCGTATTCGTGGACCCCACACGTGCAGGAAGGATCCCACGCACGTGCGTCAGGCCCAGGCCGCTGTCCACACGTGTGGATCATCTTAGGTTCATTTCTCTCTTCTATTTCACTCCTCTCTCGCCTTATTACCCCAACCCTAACCCTGGATAATCCTAAATCTCAAGTCCTATTCCACTTTTGCAAACCCTGGGTTTTCCCAATTTGAAACATGTGAATCCCTTGGATTGGGAAGTAATCCTTTGCATGAGTGTATGATTTACTCTCCTTCGAGCATTGTTTAGTCTATAATTTTTAATAGATCCAGCCCTAACATGTGTAGGCTTGGACTCTTATAGATTCCCCTTGTTGAATGCTTGACTTTTATGTGGGATGTAGAATTTTTTTGTGATTGTTTTAAAATTAGTGTGATCTAAAGCCTGAAATCTTGCATATTATATTTAATTTCCATGTCCTGCATCACATTTCTCCTTCCATCGTGAGAAAATGCACTTCTTAAGAGTTGAGGTGGGAAAATAAGTTCGTTTATTTTTATACAACGATAGGAAGTGGGAAATGATATTTCCCATAATTTCCACAAAGAAAGACATTTAAAAAAAAAAAAAAAAACCCAGAAAGTCAGTTTCATGGAATACACCATTCCATTTCCCATACTTTCCATTAATCCAAATAGGCGCTTAGGGAAACATGGCGAAAATGGTGCAATTTCTCAATGATACTTCTGGAGATGCTAAAGTACATGTACTTGCATATTTAAGAATTAAATAATAGCAAAAAAGATGCGTATTTGCATATTTTGGAATCAAATAACAAGTTCCCTTTAATGGGGGCCTAAAAGCATGTATCGTTGACTAGGGGAAACATTAGGGAAAATGGTGGATCCATCCATAGATGCACGTACATACATACAAATCAGTGTATCAAATAGCGTCCGTAGCGTAGCCGTAGCGATTTCGCTATGTAGCGTCAGAAATAGCGTTTTTCCCCTGTAGCGTACGCTACGGGTATGTAGCGTGTAGCGCAGGTAGCATACGCTACCTGTTTTGTATTTTATTTTTTTTTTCAGTGCAGGAAACAGTGGTGAACTCACACCACAAGCAAACTTAAGTAAAAAAACCAAAAACCTAATTCTAAAGGGCTTCCACCCCTAAACCGCAGCAGCCGACGCAGCTGCTCTCCTCACCCTTGCATTTGGAGACCCTAATTCTTCTCACAGAGCAGATCCGACACTGCCGACGCTGATTCTCTCCCCACCCTTCAATGTTATGGTCGAAAGTCGGTCAGCGCAAACCGAAAATCGCCGACGTTGCGTTCTTCTCCCCACTTTTCAATCGTGAGTTGAAAAAACTACTTCCAGAGGCAAACTGATCGCTGTGGAGCTTCAATATTTACAGTTTTCAGCGATTCAATCTCATCTTAAGACAAAAATAGGTACGCTCCTTCCTTTTCTTTTGAATTTTTTCGATATACAATGAAAATAACTTGGTATTTTCAATTTTTTTCCCTTCGAAAATGTTAGTTACTGTCGGTTTGTAGTTCTTTATACTTTTTTTCTGTGGTATGGCCCACGTGGGCCCCACTGAGGTGCGTGAAGGGGTGGGATGTGCATTATTTTCTATGGTGTGGCACACGTGGGGCCCACTGAGGTGCGTGAAGGGGTGGATTTGCATTATTTTCTATGGTGGGCCCACTGTGATGTAAGTATGAGTGTAAGTGGTGTGCGTATGTTTATATATATATATTTTTTAAAATTAAAAAATAGAAGTATTGTGTAGCTTACACTACACGCTACGCTATTTCGCTACACACTACGAAGGGTTGAATGCTACGCAACACGCTACCGCTATTTAAAACACTGATACAAATACACATGCATGGTCTATTCATCCATCCATCCAACCATCCATGCATGCATACATACAATGACACAAATATATATGCACACATCTATGATCCATCCATCCACACATGTGCGCGTGCACACATCCATCCATATACACAGACAAACATGCATTTAATCATACAATCATGCACCCATTTAAAAAATTAGAAAAGATTCTTTTAAAAAAAATAAATAAATAAATAGATTTTTGGTGATATCGATACATTGGCAATACATTAGCAATATTATCAAAATAGCGCTGACAGCCTTAGACATTGACGATACAAGTGACACCTAGAATTTATACAGTTGAAAACAGTAGCAATACATTAGTAATATCAATACATTGCTAATACTTGGTGATATATCGCTGATACATGGAATTTTTTTTTATATTAACGGGATTATTGATAATATCATTGATTCTCGAAATATTGCTTACTTGTAAGTCACTTCCCACTCATTGTGGCAAGCACAAAACCCAACAGGCCAGCCTAGGCCATTGATAGCCCTGGATGTAGCAAAAAATTTAGACAAGTAAAAAGAAACAAGAAGAAGAATAAGGTGTATGCATGCATTGCGGTCTCATCCATGGAAGAGATTGTAATTCCGAGGTAAGCCTAACAACATGCCCTGCCCCATGTCATCTAAAGTCAGGAATCCATTCTCACAGAAAACCCTGAACACCTGCAAATGGGAAGGCAGTGGGAGATACTTGACTTGATCAAGCAACCCCACTCGGAAATCCATGTCCTCGAATAATGCCTGGTCCCTAATCATGGACTTGGCCCCACCCACATTGATGCACTCCGAGTGGGCCATCAGCCGGGCGTGGAGAGTCACAACATCATCTGTGCAAGTGGACCACATGTTCCGAAAGATTAGGTGTAGTGAGAAATGCTACAAGTGGATGAGAGAATGTGCTCAATCCATAAGATTCTCTATTCTTGTCAATGGATCGACACTTGGCGTTTGGTTTGTCTCCGAAAGCATGCTCAGGCGAAGCGGCGCTTAGCGATCTTAGCAGCTTTATGGTTAATCTAGGGGAAGATGAATGATAGATGCTTCAACAATGTGGGAAATGATGTTCGTTCTGACATCCCTAGGGTGAAATCGTTTATAGCGGATTGGGCTTCTTGTAATGCGTCTTTGAAAGATAGTGTTAATGCCGAAATCCAGACGTCCTCCCTAGACCGCTCGTGGACCTGCGAAACGAGACAACAATGGAGACCCTGGCTATAGCAGGGGACCCTCCGATACCAAAGTCAATGCAGGCAAACTAGGTCTAGTCAAATGTAAGGTTTTGGAGTGTATTTTGGGGCATATCGTTCACCATAGAGAAGGCCCTTATTTATAACCTTCTCGATGATGGTGACGTATATGGCAATGCCTCTAGATGCATATTGCGGAAGGAATCTTCTTCCGAATATGCCATGGTTATCTTCCCGAGATCATCAGCGAAGATCTTGGGATGATCTTCCTTAGATAAGATCCTCGAGCGGTTGGGATCCGATGAGGTCTAGGTAGATGGCCGAGGCCAACCTCCAGGGCAGCTGAGTCGAGACCTTACAAACCGAGCTGAACTGTCAACTGTAGTCGAGAATCATGCAGATCAGACTGAAGTGTTAATCGGGGTTGGGACCTTTCTTCGAGGCAGGTCGGGCCGATAGTCATAATCGTTAGCTGGTCGCAATAGTGAGACGTCTACCAAAGTCGAGATTTTTGTCCATGATAGATGCTCAAGCCATTCATAAAGGTCAAGCTCGACAGTTACGACCGAACTACTTTACTTTGATCATTTTGTGCTCTTTCATTCTAGTTGTTGGGTCAGTCCATTTTCACCCATAACAGATAGCATCTTTCTTTTAGCTTATTAGGGTGGTAGAATTTTTGGCATCATCTTGGCTCCTTCTTAATAGAAATTCCTTTATCTTTATATATATATATATATATATATATATATATATATATATATATATATATATATATATATTAAGGCACTTTTAGATCCAGGTTCATGTAATCGGATCCATTAGAGCCAAGCCAAGCCAATCCAATAGTCAAGTGGGTCCTTGTTATGTAAAAGGATGTATAATTTGAAGACACTAATGAAGTCCGTTCAACTTTCATGTGTATAGAGGCCCTTTTTAGATTATGGTTCATGCAATTGGATCCATCAGAGTCGTAGGGATGTTGACTTAAAAAAATAAATATATAAAAACAATTTTAAACATTTGATAATGTCATTCTTTTCCTTACAGGGCGAACCTTGGCACAAGCAGCCCATAGGGCCAGGGTCAGGACTGAGGTCTTTTCAACCCGATTTAGGCCAAGGGGAATAGGCATGTTTAAGGCCAACAGGCTGTTAAACATCACCAGAGCCATGAAGAATTTGGAAACAAGCTTAAAATTTTGGCATGAGCCTAGCCAATGAACCTAAGAGGACATTTGGATGCTTGTAAGTTTTTAAGTTGTGATTTTCACCTGTAAGTCAATTACAGTAAAGTGACTTCTCACCCCCAACCCCATGAAGTTGTCAACCAATTTTCCATGGAAGAGATTTTCGAGTGAATATCCTACCCTAAGCACCAACTTTAAGTGACTTGCCTACACTACTCGTAGTATCGGTATCATTACATATGTTGTTGGTTGGGGATACAGAAAACGTATTGATATTGCCAATTTTATTGTCGATCCCCATAAATGTATCACTAAACAAAGGAAACATTGGGGGAAATGGTGGACTTTCCCAAAGAAAGTTAAGGAGATGCTAAAGTACACATATTTGCAAATTTAGGGATCAAATAATAGTAAAAAAGATGTATAAATAATAAGTTTTCCTTTAATAGAGGTCAAAAAGAACATATCATTGTCTCAAGGAAACATGGGGGAAATGGTGCAATTATTCAATGATACTTCAGGATATACACACATATATGATCCATCCACACACATTCATCCAACCAACCATCTAACCATCCATGCATGCATATAAACACATGCAAACATGCATTTCATCACTCAATCATGCACCCATAAAAAATTAATAATAATAAATAAATAAATAAATTGAAATGGAAATCTTTTTACTAAATAAATTTTTGGCGATGTCAATACAATGGCGATTGGTGTTGCGATGCAAGCAACACTTGAAATTTACACGGTTGAAAACAATAGCAATACATTAGCAATATCGATACATTGGTGATATTTAGTGACATATCGCCGATACTTGGAATTTCAATATCATCTGTGTTATCGATATCGCCGAGCTGGTGATACCGATAATATCGGTGACATCATCGATACTCAAAATACCAGTTACTTGTAACTGCAAGTCACTTCCCACTTGTTGTGGGAAGCCCAAAACTCAATGAGCCAGCCCAACCCATTGACAACCTTGGATGTAGAGAAAATTTAGACAAAGTAAAAAAGAACTAGGAACAAAAACATTCCGGTCTCATCCATGGTAGAGATTGAACTTCCGAGGTAGGCCCAACAACACGCCCAGCCCCACGTCATCTGAAGCCGGGAATCCAACTATAACGTTCTCGTAGGAAACCTTGAACACCCACGGGTGGGAAGGCGGTGGGACATACTTGACTAGAGCAAGAAACCCCATTCGGAAATCCACGTACCCACATAATGCTTGATTCCTAACTATGGACTCGACAACACCCACATCCACACACTCCAAGTGCGCCATCAACTGGGCGTGGAGGGTCGCAATCACATCTTCGTGCAAGTGTAAGGGAGGGATGGAGACCTCTGATTGGAGGTTGGGCCTGTAGTATACCGAGGCTTGAACATAAGACATAGTCGAGTCCTCTTCGCAGGCGATGGTACTTGAATGAGAGCAAGATGTCCAACGTGGCAGTCAAACAAAACAAGATATTGAAGGGATTGACAGTGGTGGAGGCAACGAAGAACACGGGTATAAAATTGACCGTGTTGTCAACAACGCGATGACCCTAGTCAAGACAAAGGTTGTGAGTATAGCCAAGAAGAGATGGATCGCATTCGTGCGGATGATCGATGCGTCACGACAAGAGTGCGTACTTGAATTTTCAGTGGCTGGGGTGGGACTATTGGTGCCAGGTTGCGAAGTGATGAGGGGTTTCATGTGTTGAGGAAGAAGTTCAGAGTTAAGAGTCAAAGTTGCCAAGTTGCACCAGCGGATATAGAATACTAACTAGGTTTTAAGGCTAAGGATGGGATGTGGTAGCATTGTCTTGCGCCGGAGAGGCGCAGAGGGGAATAAGATTCTAAAGTTGGGATTAGGCAGGCAATGTGGTACAAAATGAATGTACCTATGGGAGAGACGAAAAGAAGACGTGAGGGACTTCTATAGATTTCTTGTCATCCCTTATTATAGAGAGCATATGTAACCAAAAGCTATGCAAGGCCCATCATGATATTTGTGTGACATCCACTCCGTCCATCCGCCAGGACTTGTTAGGTGGTGAGCCGGAAAAAAGAAATAAACAAATGCAACTGAAGTCTGACACACCATAAGAAATAGTGGGGATTGAAAAGCTTATATTTAGAATCCATTAGATTCCACATCACATATCAAGGTGATTCCGAATCCTAAGTTGTGTTTGGTAGCTTGCATTCAGAATGCACTGGAATCTAAAAATAGCAATGCATTGAAATTTTGCAATATATTTACATGAATTTGAATTTGATTATTAAATCAATTTTAATATCTCTAGTTAATGTACATATGTGCTAGACGGAATTATTGTAATAAGCCAATTGAAATATATAGTTTGGATTCCAAATGCACACAAATACACTAATGACTATCACCCATCAGTATGTGTATGCTAGTGTTCCATCCATGCCAAGATTTAACAAATAGTTGCTCCCTTCTAACTAGAAAAACAAGAGATTATTCAATCAATCATGTAACTATCATTTTATATTAAACAACAATAATAACAGCAACAATAACATTGAATATCATTTGAATCAATAGCTAGGAATGCGATCACAACCAGGGTGTCCCGTATCGGTATTGGTTGATATAACGGTGCCTTCCAAAACTGATACGGATACGGGAGTGTAACGGCGATACGGGGGCGTAACGGTCCGTAACAGCGCAAAAAATTTTTTTGCCAAAAAAATATGAAAAAATATGGATTAAATCCAGAATATTCTAAGCATTCCAAATATGCATTCATTTATAAATTAGAACATGTTTATGGTGGTGTAATAGTCCACTCTTTGGTGAAAAGTTGTATCGGACTGTCTGATTAATTTTTGAACCAAGTAACCTGAATTTGACAAAATTCATATATTTAATTTTCTAAATATCTAATTTATATACTTAACATCTTGATATCATTTCTCCCAATAGTTCTTTAAAAAAACAAAATTAAATTTAGGTAGATGGCGTTGCCAATTTGGGGCTGACTTGGAGGACCAATCTATGCTCCAAATCAGCCTCAAATTCATGCAATTTATTGCTATTATCCTACTTATGAATTGGTGGACATTTATTGGATAGTGAATCATGAAAAAAAATCAAAAGGCCCTATTTTAAAAAATAAATGTCCACAAATTAACAATTAAAACTATTCAAACAATTTGATTTTAGCATTGTGAGTTAGCAATTGCAGTGTATAATTTAATTGCTAAATTTTAAGTTAATATATGTCCCGTGTACAATTTTTTAAGGCCTGAATTAGGTGGACTCGAATTGTGAAGTGTAGCACACGTGTCAAAAAATTTTGGGCCCCACCGGTGATAAATGTGTTATATCCACACTGTCCATCCATTTTGCCAAATAATTTTAGGGCATAAGCCCAAAAATGAGGCACATCCAAAGCTCAGGTGGACTGCATCATAAGAAACAATAATAATTAAACGTTCACCGTTAAAAATTTATTAGGGGCTACAAAAGTTTTAGATCAAGCTGACATGTGTTTTCCCTTCATCCACATCAGTGTGACCCAATTAATAGGTTAGATTGAAAATAAACATTACAGTGGACCTTAAGAAATTTTTAATGGTGAGCGTTTTATAATCCCTATTTCCTATCGTGTGGTCCACCTGAGATTTGGACATTACTAAATTTTTGGACCTGGACCTAAAATGACGTGGCGAAATGGATGGACGACATGGATAAAATATATACATCATGGTGGGGCCCACTCGGATCTAATCAGATTGATGGAAAATAAACGTTACGGTGGGCCTACGAATTGTTTAACGGTGAAAATCATTATCTACGCTGCTATTTTTGGTGTGGTTCAGATGATCTTTGGATATAATTCAATTTTTTAGTAGTGCTCTAAAATGATATTTGAAAATAGATGAACGATTTAGATATAATAAATACATCACTGTGGAGCCCATGTAACTTTGATCTCCTTCGAACCGTTCGTACAACTCGAAGCTCGAGGAGTGTCAGCGCTCGTCTCAGCGTGACACGTACCTACAACAGGCGTGGTACACCTGCAAATAAATAAATAAATAAATAAATAAAGAGGAACCGAAACCGAAAAGAAAAAAGAGGGAAAGAAGAGAGAAAAGAAAAAAGAGGGAAAGAGGGAAAGAGGGAAAGAAGAGAGAGAGAGAGGAAGAAGAAGAAGAAGAAGAGGAATCTCATGACATGGCCATAAGTCATGCAGAATCAGCAGGGCATGGCCAATGCAGCCATAATACAATTTGCCGAGAAGAAGAAGAAAGAAGAAGAAAAGGAAGAAGAAGAAGAAGAAGAAAAAGAAAAGAAATAAAAAGGTAAGGGTTTTTTTTTTTTTTTTTAATTTTAAGGCCCATAACAGCCGTTACGGGTCCGTAACGGCCGTTATGGACCATAACGGCCCCGTAATGGCCGTTACGGTCACAAAATTCCGTAACGGCCGTTTCGACCCCGTATCGCGTAATGGTGTCAACCGTCACCGTTACGTATCGGCCGATACGACCGTATCGTAACGGATACAGGACACCTTGATCACAACATCCTAGCCCAAAATCTAGAAAGAAAGAAAGAAAGAAAAAAAAAAAGGGTCTTCTTCTTCTTCTTCCCTTTTTTTTAAAAAAAAATGCTACAGTGAGTCGGGCATAGAGAGTTGGCCACATAGTTCATGTTCAATGGCTACATGGTGCTAATCATGCTAATCTTGAGGGCGTTTGGATTATCCTCTCTTGGCCCATGAATGTGTAGATTCCAGACTTTGGGGGGGTTTAAAAGATGTAATGTGTAAGTTGGATATTGAGAAGGCCTACAACCATCTCAATTGGACCTTTCTGGACTACATGTTGAGAAGGATTAGGTGTAGTGACAAATGGAGGAAGTGGATGAGGGAATGTGTTCAAACCACAAATTCTCTATTCTTGTCACTCGATCGCCTAAAGGCTTTTTCGCAAGTTTGAGAGGTGTGAAGTAGGGGTCTCCTTATCCCCATTTTTATTCTTGGTAGTAGTAAAAGCTTTGGGTAGAACGTTGTGTTTTAAATAGCTATGCTATGTAGCATGTAGCTTACACTATGTAACATAGCTTAGCCTTAACACTACATAGCTCATGAAGATAACTTAAGCCACGTGTAGCCTACGCTACATGATAATTTGCATACGTTATACGCTACAAACTACATGGATCCCATTAGATGTTATTTTTCACTACAACATTAAAATCAATTATTTTTTTCAATGATTTGTTAATTTTTCTATTTTCAATAAAAATTATTTTATCTTTTCAATGCTTCTAGTAAAAATTGTACGAGTAACACTATTAAATCAGTTCTGTTGCTCTTCTTTATCTTTATACTTAATCATTATGCTTTCCTATTACTTTAGGTTATGCTTGGTTGCACCAAATATCATGAAATTTTGTCAAATTTTCATTACTAATAAGTCTAATTTAATGTAGAATATCATGAAATTGTGCAACCTTCATTAAAAATCTAGAAGTAGTGTGTAGCTTATTCTAAGCCACACGCTATGTAGCTTATGCCTCATGCTTCAAAGAGGAAAATGCTACGCTACACGCTATTCGCTATTTAAAACACTGACAAAATGTTGATAAAAAGGCAGTAGTTGAGCCTTCTCAATGGGTTCAAGGTTGATAGGAACAGTGCCCAAATTACTTATCTTTGGTTCACAAGCGATACTATATTTTTTGCGATGCATATCCAAATAAGGTGCACGCGCTCAGTATGGTGATCAGTTCTATGTAGTCGTCTCAGGCTTGAAGGTAAACTTGGCTAAGGGTGAATTGTTGGGGATTAGAATGGAGGAGAAGGAGATGAATATTCTCATAGGAGTTTTGGGGTGTGGGATGGGGTCATTCCCCTTTACGTACCTAGGCTTACCTTTGTGTATTGGGAAACCTCTAAAGCATTTATAGGAGAAACTGGTGGAAAGGGTGGAGAGGAAGCTATCTTGCTGGAAAGATAGATATTTATTTTAGGGGTGTAGGATAATGCTAATCAAGGCAACCCTATCCAATATGCATCTCTACTTTATATCCCTTTTCAAATGTCTGAACTAGTGTTGAACTACATGGAGAAAATTAGGGACTTTTTAAGGCAAGGGTCGGAAGACAAGAATAAGTTTCATATTTTGTCTTGGGAGGAGGCGTGGAAGCCATATAATGAATGGGGGGCTAGCATAGAAGCTTTGGAGACTATGAATCTTGTGTTATTAGGGAAGAGGTGGTGGCGGTTTGGGATGGAGAAAATCTCTCTAGAGAAAATCGGCTGCTTCCCTGTATAGAGGGCCTAAGTTGTGAAGGGGTGTCTTTAGTGTAAAACCAAAGTTTAAGGAGGAGATTAGTTTCTCGATTGCAGATGGAGAGAAAATCATATTCTGAAAGGATGTGTTAGCAATGGACACCTTTTTAATGAATGAGTTTCCAAGTTTGGCCAGGTTAGCAATGGGATTTGATATATCAGTTGCAAATTGTTGGTCGACTAGTGGATGCTCCGTGGTATGGTTAACCCATAATTGTTGAAATCTATCGGATGAAGGAATAGAAGATTTTGTCTTAC